>MU224437.1:6947188-6981795 GCA_018584345.1 Thuja plicata
GATGGAGGAATGGTGGAAGAAGTAGATGGGGTATGCGAACCATTGCTAGACATAGGTTCCTGATATTGATCATGCTTGAGATTAGTATCTTTATTTTCAGCATGAGAATCTTTAGAGGAGAGATTCTCATAGTATTGACATTTTAAATCAACACGGTAGGCTTTCCTTTCCTCAATAGAGGCATCAAAGAGGTATTGTTCATCAAAATCATCAAAGTCTCTTTCAAAATCAGAGTCATATGGATCACCATCACAATCTATCCAATACAATCCCCCATTACCAGTAAGCACGAATGTACTATGAAGATGATGATTATGAATATAGGTATCATTACATTGTCAATTATCATATTGTCCAGGATAAAAATTGGGATCATCATCACATTGTTCGGGATAAAAGTTGGGATCATCATCACATTGTTTGGGATAAAAGTTGGGATTGGTATACCAAGATTCACCCATGTTGGAAGAAATCGGAGAGACATGAGAATCTTGTTCCTCCCTTAATTGTTGAATTTGAGATTCCATAATTTGAAGTTGTTTCCATAAATCTTCCCTAAGAATCCCATCTTTGGTTTTAGACATTGTAAAATTGTCTTGATGCACTTGCTTAGAAGATTGAAAAGGAGGTATGGTGAAACAACCGATTGAATGACAGGTGTTGAAGTGATATCTAAAGTGTTGATTAAGTCCAAGACCAAAGGACAAAGGAGATAATGTCCAACTAAGAGGGAGATAGCAATGACTCTAAAGTTGAGTCAGGGTTAACTAACCTATTCTCACAACCCAGAATAAGGACATCACAGATAAAGACTGATAAGATCAAAAGAGATAATGGGTCACTTGGACTAGCACAACAAGGTTAGATTTTGAGACAACAACGAGCCAAACTATCAATAGATTGCAACGCAAGATAGACTAGTAACAATGTTGATGAGAACACATATTTTATGAAAAGTTAGACAAAACCTTCACAGCAGAATAGCAATTTGGACAGCAAGTTAATAGATTGTAGAGTTTTGGTAACATGTGTAGAAACTTGGACAAGATTTTGACAGTTAACACTGAGAAGTGCAGATTTGGAATTATTGATCCTTTTGATGTTTGATTTGAATGTTTGAGATGTTTGTTTGTTTTGATGCTTCACCCATGCAAGACACATCAAGCAAAATGTTCATAGTACCAGAATAGACACATCACAATCCTAGGATAGCAAGGATAGTATCTGTTGAATCCCCACTTGAACCGAAGTTCAGCTACGCTTACTCATAGTGGACAAATTAAAATCTTGGAGACACGGGCTCCTCCTTACATGTGCACTCACTTCTCAAGCACACCAAGCTTCGAACCCCAAAGGAATTGCTTCCAAAAGGGTTGTTGTCTCTACTAAGAGCCGTAAAAGTGTGGGGCATCTTAGTCGGTCTCTGACCTTCCGCACCAACAGATAGAGGGATTTTGGATACTAGAACACAGTTTTTAGTAAGGGCATCCGTTCAGGTGGTTATACTTGTGGCAGATTAGCTCTGTTATGGAGGCCTCCCAGCCTACAAAAGTTACGTTCTATAGGTTTTAACGCACCACAAGGGTACTGAGGGAGATCTTCTTCCCGGTATAACGCAATCAACACCTGTTCACTGTGACATTAATCACAATGACATTTTTTATATACTAGTTTGGAAGGGCTTGGCTTTAGCCTGTTACCGATTGGGCAATCCACTCTCACCGGCTCTGTTAAAGCACTCAGGAGGTAGCCACGCTAAAGGATTTGTATGGATTTCTCTTTCACCCAAGATCCGTGAAGGCAAGGGGAGAGGATACATCCATGCAATTCCTTGGGTTTAAAAAACTAGAAGACACTTCAAGCATAATAAGAAAATGACAATAATTCTTCTGGATTTCTGATCATCCCAAAAGGGTGAGAGCATAGTTTTCTGACATTATTGTCATTCCTACAACATCAAACAAGTGTTCATTTTAAGAAGCCTTGCATGTGGGTTCCTATTTTAAGAAATCAAAACAAGAAGCAAGCACAAGGTTTTGCATTCTATCAATCAAAGGCAACCTGCAATAAATATCATTAGTAGCTTATGTTTTAGTCTTCTTGTATAGCATCCTGCAAACCACTGTTAGGTTGTATGCAAAAGATAAGCACATGAACATCAAAGCCAAAGATTAGTCCATATTACCAAAATCATAAAATCACAAAATAGATCACATATTCAGATAGTAGACAAAAAATCATGCACTTTCAAAAAAAATTGCACTGAAAAAGGTGATCGTATGAGCCTATAGAGAGCTCCGAAAGTTGCAAAAACAAGGATTATGCAAGTATAGTCATGAAAAATAGTGATTTCTGATAAATCCAGCAAGAAAAATAAAAAAAAAATCCCACCACAGTGATCGTTGCAAAATTCTACCCAAAATCAAAATAAATTGCTCAGAAAAAGCGGTTGAAATGAGCGATTTATGCACGTTTGAAATAAGGCCTATCAGCAAGCCTCGCGCAAGGAAATGCCAAGCACTGCATGAGGAAACACTAATTTCATGCAAGGAAATGAAAAATCTCATGCGAGGAAATGCTAATCTCATGCGAGGAAATGCAAATCTCATGCGAGGAAATGCAAATCTCGCGCGGGTATGTGTAGAATCTCGCGCGAGAAACCACTGTAGAGCCGTACGGCCTGCCCAGACAGAAATTCGATGCTACAAATTTAATTTTTTGAAAAATATAGGCATATTTGTACTCGTTTAAAACTAAAATGACGTTCCAGATGCTATGGTGGGGTCATATTTGACTCATAGTGAATGTGAAAAAATACATAAGATAGAATTGATAATAAACATGTAATATGAAGCCAGGAATTGAATACTCCTGCCCCACAGTGGGCGCCAAAATGTCTTATGCTGAATGTGGACCTCTTAATTCAACACAAATGCAACATAGTCCTTACACAATTGATGGATTTACAAAGACAAACATGAATTGTTTGTTTTGCAAATGCGATTGAAGCGACATGTTGCCTCCTAATTAGATGTTATTGTTGCAGTTTACCTTCAGAACGAGAGCCAACAACCTGACCATTGCTAATATGGAGGATTTTATAATGCAAGTAGATGAAGAAAAGCCATTATTTATGAGAAATATGCATCTAGTTCATGAGAAAGTGCTATTTATTCTATGAATTAAGACATGATTAAGCTGTGGAAATGAAGTGCAACTAGCTTAAGAATGAATTTGCAACTAGCTATGGAAGTAAAAGTGCAATTAATCTAAGAAATTGAATGCTTCTAATCTAGAAAGGAAAATGCTTATAATCTAGAAAGGAATGCTTTTTAAGATAGAATTTGATTAGCAAATGAATCTAGAAAGCTTTAAAGCATAGAATTGAATTGTTAGCCCCTACAAATTGATCATAAATTAAATCTAAACAATGTTCAATTCCAAATGAAAATACACTAATTATGCAACAAAATAAGCTAAAAGCATGAAATCAAAGCTAAATTTGCCTATAGTAATGATGCTCAAAACAAAAGTCCTCTCTAATGAAGAAAAGAGGTCCAATTTATAGAAAACCAAGGAAAGAGGATGAAGAGTTTCTTGAAAAGACACAGTTGTCTCTTCATTCTCCATTTGAGACAAATAAGCAAAGATTATTTAAATAAAAGAATGAGTTATTGACACATAAGTGTCCTTTCACATGGAATTATGGAATTCCCTTTTTGAGGATAATTCATTCAATAATTAAATAACCTTTCAATTCCTTTTATGTATATTAGCCAAAGAGGGTGGATTTGATTTAATTAAAAGCACTTAGGACTTTAGGATTAAATCAATTAATCATAGGGGTTTTAGCTAATAATCATTTGAGATTTAGGAATTAAATATAATGTCAGATTTATGCAAATTTGGGTTTTCTGCATTTGAAACTCAATCAATTAAAGTCAATTAGGAGAATAATTTGCCTAATACAATAGGACTTCGAAGATAAGAAAATGCACCAAAATTGATTGATTATTAGGTGCCAATTTTGGGGTGTTACACACACAACTGGCCCCCTTTAAACAAAAGACCAGACTGCAAAGTGTATTCATATTATTGACTATGAAAGTGGTTTTTATACTCTTAACATACCTTGTAGATGGATACAAAGTCCTCATCTCCTTCATACATGTCCTTGAAGTTGTCAATACCCATACTCTGTAGTTGAATCTCCTGAATCGTCAATGCTCTTCTGCTCAAAGAATCTGCAAATTTATTCTGCAACCCTTTCTTGTGTTTGATGTTTAATGTATATGCTTGTAGGTATTCAACTTACTTCATGTGCTTATGACTCAATTTTTCTTGTGAGTTTAGAAACTAAATGCTTGGTTGTCAAAATAGACTATAAACTGCTTTGGCAATAGGTAATGCCTCCATTTTCTCAATGATTGGACCACAACATACATCTCTAGGTCATAAGAAGAATATTTCTTCTTAGCTCCACTCAACTTCCCTGAATGGAAGGCCACTGGTGTTCCCTCTTGACTTAGGATTTCTCCAATTGCCACATTTCTAGCATCACACTCCATTGTGAACAATTTTCAAATCTTGGAAACACTAAAATTGGTTGAGTTGCCTCCAAACAAACTTGGTCTTCATGCCTCCCTTAATTCTATCTAACATAGGAGAACATATTGCACTAAACTATTTAATAAACTTTCTATAGTATTGTGCAAGACCATGAAAAATCCTTACCTCAGTGCTTGTCCTTTGAGTAGGACAATTGATGATGGCCTCAACCTTGCTTGGATCCATCTTTAAGTTACCTTGTGACAGTACAAAACCAAGATACACCAACTCTATCTTGATGAATTCACACTTTTCTAAGTTGATCATCAACTACTCCTCCTTCAGCTTCTTAAATACCAACTCCAAGTGTTTGAGGTGCTCTTCTCTTGTTCTACTAAAGATGAGTATGTCATCCAAGTACACTACTACAAACTTCCCAATGTATTCTTTCATTAGATCATTCATCAACCTCATGAAAGTTGATGGGGAATTTGATAGGAAAAATGGAATGACAATCCATTCATATATTCCTTCAGTAGTTTTGAATGTTTTCTTCCACTCATCCCCTTCATTCACCCTTATATGATGGTATCCACTTTTTAAGTCTGTCTTTGTGAGGTATCTAGGCCCTCCTAGAAAGTCCATTAGGTCTTCTTTCCTAGGGATAGGGAACCTATACCTAATGGTAATCATATTTATTTCTCTGGACTCTGTAGATAACCTCCAAGTCCCCCCTTTCTTAGGTGATAATACTTTGGGTACAACACAAGGGCTAATTCTCTTTCTTATAAGACCTTGTTCTAACAATTCTAGAACTTGCCTAGATATCTCTTCATTCTATTGGGGAGTCATTCTATAGGCTTCCTTATTGGGTAGGGTAGTGCCAAGGATTAGTTATATTTGGTGTCTTACTGACCTCTTAGGTGGTAAGGTGGATGGTTGTCCATCACTCACTATCCCTTGATACTTTACTAGCATCTCTTGAACTTCTTTGGGTAACTTTGTCTTCTTCTCTGATTTGTCTACAACTTCCTTTGGATTCAACACCAGGGAAAATATAATTCCTTCTCCTTCATCTAGAGTCTCCAAGAACTCCTTTTCACCCATCATAAGAACATTTAGACCAGTAGACTTCACTTCTACATCTTCCAACAATGACTCAATCTTCTATGTCACATTGTCCTTCTTGAAAGTGTAGGAGTTTTTCACTCCATTATGCATAGCCATCTGGTCAAATTGCCATGGTCTACCTAGGATAAATTGACATGCATCCATAGGTAAGACATCACATAAAACTTTATCTTTATATCTCCCAATGGAGAATTCTACCCAAGCTTGTTCATTAACTAGGACATGTTGTCCTTTGTTAATCCATGTAACTTTATAAGGACTTGTGTGGGGTATCCTTGTCATGTTTAGCTTGTTGAATGCATCCTCTAACACTATGTTATCAGTTGATCCTAAGTCTATGATGACTCTACACACCTTTCCCATCAATTTATACTTCACTCTAAAGAGTGCTCTCCTCTGAATGCTTTCTTCCTTCACTGGTTCTTTTATGAGAGTTCTCCTCATCATAAGGTTTTCTCCCTCCTCTGATTCCAATAGGACTTTAGGTTTCTTACTCCCACTTGTCTCTTCATGGAAATATTTCACTCTTTTGTCACCTCCTTGTGAAGAAATTCCCTTCTCTGGACACCCATATGTTGGATGTCCTAATTGCTTACAGTGATAACACTTCATTTTAGAAAAATAGTTTCCTCTCCCTTGGCTACTACCTCTTCCTCTATTGTTAGATTTCCTTCCTATACTTTAACCTCTTCTATTGAAGTTTCCTTGATGTTGTTCAGTAAAATGTCTTTGATTTTCCTTTGGATTTAGAGCTTCTACCCCCATAACCACTTCTTTGTCCTCTAGCATCTCTTCCTCTACCTCTTCCTCTTGAAGTATTGGAATCTTGTTTCTTCTTCAACTTATCCTCCACCTTGATAGAAATTTGGTGGAACTTCTAAACTATATATGGAGTCAAAAGACTCATCTCATCTTGAATGGGCCATTTGAGGCCATTAAGATACCTTTCTACTTTCACTTTCTCATATTTTTCTATCCTTTACCTCATACAAAGTCTTTGGAACTCTTTATTGTAAGAGTTAACATCTAGGTCCTTCTGCCTTAGACCTTGTCTTCTCTTATGCAATTGGATTTCATAGTCCTTAGGGATGTAAGCCTCTCTTACTTTTGCTACCATAGCTCTCCATGAAGCAATAGGCTTCTTCCCATCCTTCTCTCTCTCATCTTGGATGAATTTCCACCAAGTGAGTGTAGATCCTCTCAACCTATGTTTTTCAACCTTCACCTTTTGAGCCTCAGTGATGCCATCACACTCAAAATGGTTTTCTAAGCCCTCTATCAAATCAAGAGCTACTTCTGGTTCTATTTTTCTACTAAAAATGGGAACTCCTTCCAATGATTTTCAACTCATATGTTTAGGGATTTCAAGAATGGTTCTTCTTCAATGACATGGTCAATCTCAGGGACTTCATATTCAATGGAAAGGTCTTTTCCTTTCCCTTCAACCTTGTCTAACACTTCATCTACCTTCACATCAACTTTATCAACTTTTTGTTCAGGTTGAGCCAATCTATCTCGGAGTAGCTTGTTCTCCTCCTCTTGTTCATCCACCATATTTTCTAATTAATCAATAGTCACCATTGTTGACTTTGTAATGGATTCCTTTGGTTGTAACATTAACCACAAGCCTGATCAAAGAGGCTCTGATACCAATCTAATAGAAGTAATCTCCAAAGTGTGCTCACACAACTCCCAAGATTGGACCTAGCTTGTCCCAGTCAAATTTATGTTCCTAATTCCAATTTAGGACCTTCCAAAGTCAATAGACACTCTGACTAAGACCTCTCCCAACTCTTATCAAAGATTTACAATTGTTTTGTTTTCACTTTGGATGACAACTATCTTAATTGTGTCACAATGCTCTCAAAGGCTTGAAGAAACTAACACAAATTTCTCCATACCAATACTCTCCATGCTACAAGGGTAATGTAGGTACTTGTGATGTCCTTCCTACATCAAAAAAACTCAAAATCCATAAGTTTTTTCACTCCAAGTAGTCGAGTTCACAAATTTTCTTCAAACAGTCCAATTAGGCCTATTAGTCCTATTAGCCCTATCGAGAGGGTTTTTCTGGAATAACTTGAAAAAATCACAAACAAACCCAAAATATATTTAGGGATCTAGATACACTTTTTGAAGACCCATAGGATTTTTAATGTATTAGGTCCCCAACTCATCTGTACAATATTGTCCTAGAAAGTAGGGCTTTTAGGCCTATTTTGGTGCATTACAAGCAATCATCTAATTTCTCCTCACAAATCAATCCAGATGGATTGGCACAACTCTGAACTTAAACCTAGGGACTCATAAGACCCTAAAAAATCTTTTAAATCACCTAGTTCAATCCTCCATCTCATTCCCTTGTCTCTGCAATAGATTTCTAACCTCTCATGCACCTAACCGGCCTGTCGTAACTCCCCTAGGGCATGAGTTTAAAAATAGCTCCACTCATCTCCTAAAATCCTACCACTATATACGGAATGTATAAAGGCTCCACTATGATATTCATCCACTTCTTCAAGGTTTCCATGGTTGAATCTCAATTGGGAGCCATGAAAGAAAAACTGGCTAAAAGACACCAGCAGACTAACTAGTTTACTATTATTTTCCTACCACTCGAAGACTAACTCAAAAAAACTTTCTCTTTGAATAGAAAATTATTGTATCACTCCACACTACATGAATCCATAATTAAATTTTCAGATCTAATCCATTACAACACCATTAACATGAAAAATAGTGGTATGTGCACTATATACAGGGAACTCTTCTTTCTTACTCACAAAAACTTGATTACAAATCACTCTACCTCGGGATTCAATACTGAGAGTGTTTAGATTCCATTCTCTACCATTCTAGATCATTTGAAATTAATTCCCACTCCTACATTTGTGGTAATCCTATGTTGCCAAGTTGCATGCAACATTTTCAATTTCTTGCAAATGTTGTCATGAAAACTTTTGGTATCTTTTGCATTAACTATGCAAACTAGAATCTGGGGCCTCTAGGATATTTAGTTCAATGAAATAACCTAGTTTCATGAACTGAAGGAATATTTTACATCCTTCATGGGTCTAGAACACATTTTGAACCCAAATCCCAACTTTAGACCAACTAGGCCTAAACTAACAAAAACAACTAACAATGAGTAATTGGTGACCTTAGTCCTAACACTAACTCACCTAGTCCACATGAACTACTAAGGCCTCAAAGAAAACACACATCTCTAACTTGGCTAAGGTGAGATACAAGCCAAAAAATTCTAAGGCTTGAGAACTGCCTAGGTCCTCCTGCACCAAGTCCTATGGAAGATGATCACCATTACCTCCCTCTAAAGACAAAGAGCTCATGCATTACAAAACAACCACTTTTGAACATTGGGGGTCCTTATCAGATGAACATATGGAATACAATTTCCTTGATTGGCTCTACAACGATGAAGAAGAAAAACCTTTGACCTTCCCTAAAGGAAAGTATATCAAGGTTACTCCTATTGTTTAAACCATGGGGTATCATGGTACTAGTCTTGGAGCTAATGAAACTGGTAAGAATAAAATTATAATAGCCAATGGCTATCCTCAACAACATGGATTGGATTCCATAGAAACTAAGACTAACTTTGCTAAGGATTATTTTTTATCCACCTTAGATTTAGACACTGAAGAAGAGTTCTTCGAAATTCCTTTCTACTATGTTGAAGATGACCTTGATGACCTTAACCATGTCTTCACTATCAGTCAAGCTGACCATTCATCCCCTCATCTTCCCCTCGCAAACACTAAAATAATTGACTCAAATCAAGAAGACTCACCACCAGATTTGGGTGTTTTTGATTTGGATGAGGTAGTTTTAGCCTTCTTTGGACTTAAGAATCTCTCAAAATAAAAAAATTAGATCCACTAAAGTGAGGAAGCCTACTTCGGTAGCCAGGTCAACTCTCTTAGTTGCAAAAAATGACAATGAAAATAAAAATTAAAAAAATGAAAATACAAAAACATCCCCTCGTGAAAACCTCTTGCAAGCACCTTTGGATGAGGAAAAAGATAAAATAAAGGATCCATCCTCTAGCAAAAACCTTTCTAAGGTGCTAGAGGAGGGAGAAGTTGACCTGAGGTTCATATCATCAGAACCAAAAGTCTTCTCTATGATTATCGAAGACACTATCCTGACCAATCTTGACACAGAAGTAGATCCACACATCACTTACATTTTAGTTTCTCTTAGTGATCAAGAAAAGAAGACATGACAAAATTCCTTCATAAACATAAAATCAACTTTTCCTAGACATACAAGGACATGCATAGGCTTGATAGAAATCTTTTCATGCACCACCTTCTTGTGGATCCCAATGTGAAATCTGCTAAACAAAAATTGCAAGATGCATTTGTAAGTCACACTGGTAGTCAAAGTAGAACTTCAAAAAATGTTGGATGCTGAAGTAATCAGACCTATAGACTATCTTGAATGGGGATTTAATATTGTGCCAATAGGCAAACCTATTGGGGGCATTCGCATCTGCACTGATTTTAGAGACCTAAATCTGGCATGTCCAAGGATGATTTTCCACTCCCAAATATTGACATTATAGTGGATTTGACTACTGGACACAAGATGTTGTCCCTCATGTATGGGTTCTCCAGTTACAATCAAATCAAGATAGCACCGAAAGATCAACACAAAACTGCATTCATGACACCTTGGGGTACCTTTTGTTATCAGGTGATGCCATTTGGCATTAAGAATGTTAGCACCACATATCAGAGAGAAATGACAACCATCTTCCATGATCTCTTGCATGTCATCATGGAAGTCTATGTGGATGATCTCTTGGGTAAGTCCAAGACACAAGAATTATACATTCCTATCCTCACTCCCATTTTTGAGCGATTAGAGAAGTATAAGCTTCGGCTAAATCCCAATAAATGTGTCTTTGGAGTACAGTCTAGTAAGTTGAATGGATACATTGTGTCACAACGCAGAATAGAAGTTGACCCAAAAAAAGTAAAAGCCATCCTCGAGATACCACCTACAAAAACATTGAAATAGTTGTGCAGCTTACAAGGAAAACTCTAGTCCATTAAGAGATTCATGTGTCAGCTGGCAGATAAGGTGCATTCATTCTCTCATCTCCTGCTCAATAATATCAAATTCCAATGGGATTTCTTATGTCAAAATTCATTTGAGAAGCTAAAAGGATATCTAGCTAATCCACCTATGTTGGTACCACCTGTTGCTAGCCGTCCTCTTATTTTTTATATATTAGCTACACTGG
The DNA here is from genome assembly GCA_018584345.1 of Thuja plicata. NCBI lineage: Eukaryota > Viridiplantae > Streptophyta > Pinopsida > Cupressales > Cupressaceae > Thuja > Thuja plicata. Next base: position 6,958,140 of record MU224437.1, read on the forward strand.
TTGTGTTCGGAGCCCATTTGGCACAATTAGATGATACCTGCAAAGAGAAAGCAATTTATTATCTTAGTAGGACCCTTATTGGTTATGAATTGAATTATTCCCTAATTGAGAAAGCATGTTTAGTTTTTTTCTTATGTACACTAAAACTACGACATTATATGCTTAATCATAAGATTCACCTTTTTTCCAAAATTGATCCACTCAAGTATCCTATCACATGCTGCTCTTACTGGTCGAACAACGAAATGGGTTATGATCCTTAGTTAATTTGACATTGTTTCTATGGATCTCAAAGCTATCAAAGGAAAATTTATTTCAGATCAGTTAGATGAAGCACCTATTGATGGTAAACATCCATTGATCATAGATTTTCCACATGAATCAACCCTTAATCTTGCCCCGAGTACCCCATGGAAACTTTCTTTTGATGGATCCTTTACTCAGAAAGGATTGGGGATAGAATCTTGTTTTTTACACCAAAAAGGGATATCATCCCTAAATATTATAAATTACAAATTCCTTGTAAAAAAAATATTCTAGAATATGAAGCCCTTGTACTTGGACTCCGTCAGACCATACAATGCAAGATTCTAAATTTATTGGTACTAGGTGAATCACAATTGGTTATCAAACAAGTTATGGATGAATATCAAATAAAGGATGATAAGTTGCTTCCCTATCACCTTACATTTTAGGACCTCAAACCACATTTCATCAAATTGGTCTTCCAAAAAATCCCCCACAAAAACAACAAATAAGATGATGCCATGGATACTATTGGGTCCATGATCACCATGGCAGAACACAGTACACAGTGTGAGTTTCTCGTTGAGAATCTTACAGTCCCTGTCTATGACAAACTAAATTCTGAAATGGTGTGTGAGATTGCTGATCCTAACTCCCCATGGTACCAAGAAGTATACTCCTACCTTTGCAATGGACATACCCCACTTTCTTTAACCCTTAATCAATGCAAAACCTTCATTCGTCACACTTCCTGATACATAATCTTTGGTGATACCTTTTTGCAAAATCATTTTTGTGGAACTCTTCTAAGGCATATAAATTTAGATGAAGCACAAATGTCCTTGGAGGAGGTACATCAAGGAATCTATGGGTCTCACTCTAGTGGACTCACTTTGACTAAGAAGTTGTTACGCACTGGATAATACTGGCCTACTATGGAACAATATGCTTACACCTATGTGAAGAAATGTGTGCCTTGTCAGTAGCATGGTGATTTGATACATGCCCCATCCCAATCCCTTCAGCCCACCATCACCCCTTGGCCTTTTTCCCACTGGGGTCTCATCCTCGTTGGCCATATTTTCCCTAATTCTTCCAATGGCCATAAATACATCCTTTCCACTACTAAGTACTTTACCAAGTGGGTCAAAGTTGTTCCTCTCACCTACACCACTGGAAAATAGATCTTGAAGTTCATTTTGAACTATCTTATCTATCTCTATGGCATTCCTTAGGATATCGTTACTGATAATGGAGGACCTTTCAAAAAAAGGATGTCACAAAGTTGTGTTGGAAATTCAACATTACCCACCATACCTCTTACAAGTCCTTTCCACAAGGCAATGGTCAAGTAGAGGCTACAAATAAAACCATCCTTAAAATCCTTAAGAAAACAGTCAATGAAGCTGGCCATGATTGTCACCTTCACCTCAAACCCACCCTTTTGGCCTCTCGCACATCCATTCAAACCCCCACTGGAGCCACCCCTTTTACCTTGTTTATGGCACCGAGGCTATTCTACCCATCGAAATTGAGCTCCCTTCCCTCAAAATTTCTCTTAAGAATCTGTTCTCTGAAGAAGAATATAGAGTTTCCCGCTTGCAAGAGCTAGAACTCCTTGATGAGAGACGCCTCAATGCCCTAAAGCACCTCCATGTGTATCAAAATTGCCTCTGCCTCCAGTTCAACAAAAGGATTAAATCTTGTTAGTTTGAGGTTGGTGATCTTGTCCTACAGTACAATATGAAGAACCTCCAGAACCATGACAAGAAATGAAAGTTTGAAACTAATTGGTTGGGGCCCTTCATCATCACAGCAAATTATGGGTCCAACGCTTATCAAATTGCTTCACCAGAGCAAGATCTGATCCCTGATCTCATAAATATTGTACATCTCAAGAGCTTCTATGCTTGATCCTTCAGCAGTCCATTGTACAATAGAAAACTATCAAAATCCAAAAAAATTAGAAAACCAAAAATCCCAAAAAAAAAAACAAAAAAGAAAAAAAATCCAAAAAAAAAAAAAATTCAAAAAATTCAAAAAGCATAAAAAATATAAAAGCTTGAAAAAAGTATCAAAAAGGAGAAAGAGAAATAAAATCGTCCATTTGTGAAAACTACTTTGGTGGCACAATGGATAAGTACTATGGTGAAAACCTATTTTAGGTGCCATGAGTAGTCAGATCCGCCATCTATTTCCACCATCTTTCCTATAGCCTCCATCACCTTCCATAATAAATTCACTACCCATATCTGTGCAAGTAGTCCCGTGAACATTTTCCACTTTCACAATAAAATTGCATTCCTGCACAACTGAGCTTACCCCATCAATATTGAGCTTTATTCTAGACACAGTGATCACAAACATTTCCAACAAATTAGCAGACTGATTGACTTTCCTAGTTTCATTCTATTCACAAGCAATTGCCAACAAATTCCTGTTTCACTCAATCAATCTTTTGCCAATCAGGATACATCCTTCCGGTGTTGGCTATTTAATCAATTCTCACATCAAAATTATTCATTGCAAGAGCTTTTGGACTGAATGACCACTTGGTCAGGATGCCTTTTTTTTTAATTTTATCTTGTGTTTCAATGTGGCCTTCTTGTGATAGCCTCAAGCTTTCATATCGTGGTTCATTATGATGAGTACATTTTGGAATACATGTCATTTGTGGTATGATATGCTTGTCATAGATTGTTAGTGATGCTTTTCATAGATTGTTAGTGAATTTATGTTTGATATTTAGTTATGACTATGTATGCCTCACTAGGGGCAGGATTCATGCATCTCAAATCCATAAAAAGATTTGTATGTGTTCTGTCTCCTCATGAGAAACATTTCATAGGTCTCATCATACCTGATATCTTGTATTCTTGTTCCTAGCAACCTATTTGTCTGAGATTCTACTCCACACAAAGGAACCAAGTCACTTGTGTTATCTAGCACAAGGTGCATAGCTACTTTTGCAAAATCAAACTAGGGTGTGCTCTCCAACATTAACACAACATAAATCCCACTATCATCATGTAGTTAGGATTGCATTTTAGCTAGGTCATATTTCATTTTTCTCTTGGAAAGGTTTCTATTTATTCCCACTATCCAGCTACCTAGGTGATTCTATTAGACCTATTTGGTACACACAAAAACAATGTCCTCATATGTCTCATTTGGCATTCATTCATTAGGTTAATAATTACTCATTATAGTTGCATTGTTACTTCATTCATTACTCATTAATCATTATAGTTACATATAGTTTCATTCATTAATTATCCATTACATTCATCATTATAGTTGCATTGTTAATCCATTAAAATCATTCATTTTAGTTCATTCATTTTAAGTCCATTCATTACACATATACATATTACCCATATACCATCACATTTACATATTATCCATATACCCTCACATTGCATCATTATACATAATATACATCCATCTATAAGAATTTCACATATATCATATGTGTTAGAATTAATCTTTCCTTGGTTGTCATATTTACTAGGATAAACCGAGGTATCCTAAAATGTTATTTTTTCTTGTAATTTTATTATTTTATATTTTCCTCCTTACGAGGAATCCTACACTTGTCTCACACACTTATGAATGTGGCATTCATAGAATGGGAGTTACAATGTAACTCCTCCCTCACATCTCTATTAAAGAGATGGCTCTCCTTCTCTCTAAACAAGATAACTCTTCTTCTTGAATAGCATTGTATGAGATTGGTTCTCACTCTTTCTCTCTCTTTCATTCTTAGGCATTTTTTCCCATTCATTATATCATGGGGTTTTTTTATGCTTTTCCTCCTTCAAAATATTGTCTCCTTTGTTGCTTTTCTCTTTGGTGAATGCTCCTAGTTTTGTGTTAATTCATGGTAAATCTTCTTACTCCTTGCTCTTTGGATTAAACAATTTTCTTTCTTTTCCTCATTTTGTCATTATTTTTTAACATGGTATCATAGTAGGTTGGTTTAATCCTCATTTGAGTGTATAGGTGAAGGAGCTACCTTATCTTGATGCACTCCAAATTTGGAGATGTTGTGTTATCTTGTTGAGAGAGTTTTTTTTATTAGTAATCTTCCTTACCCTTTTTGGTCGGCGTGCCGCCAAAGAGCTAGAAAATCAAATTTAAATATATTTTATGCACTTATTTCTCATATATAAATCTTCTTGTTTTAAAATTTAAATTAATTTTACTTTATTCATGTGACTTACTTCTTTTTTTACGTTATTCCTTTCCTTTTTGGAAATTTCTATTTTAACTCTTCTCTAGATGCATTTTTTTTTAGCATCTTTTTTTCTGCATTACATTAATTACATGTTATTTTTTTCATCACTGCATGTATTTCTACATTCATTATTATTCTTCTTCTTGCTGGTTTCAATATATAACTCCAAATACTTTCTTTGTCCTCAACATAGCATAACAGAAAGCGTTGTTTTTTTATCCTTTAACAGAAAGCATTGTTTTTTTGCAAGGAATAGTGTGGAAGAAAATCTCAGCATAACTGCATTCTGTTTACTCTAGCAGCGTTGTTTTTTTTAGTTTTTTTTTAGCATTCTCTTACAATGGTTTGCAACATTTTTTGTTTCTTCACCTTTTGCAATGAGCTACTTATCATCTTCATGTTATTCTCTTTCATTATTTGTTCTTTCATTATTTGAGATCCCCATCGGATCTCAATTATATTCGGCATTGTTTGTTTCCATTGCTAAGTTTGATTCTATTTATATTTGACTCCTTCCTTGCATGATGGGCTGTCATCCACCTTAAAAAGCCAAAGTAGAATCATTTAAGTTTTGGGCTTATCCTTTAAGTGTTGGGCTGTTGTTCGCCTTAAAAAGCCAAAGTAGAATCATTTTTTTGCTGTCCATTCACCCTTTGCATTGCTAACTTTTGTTCACAATATTAATCTTCTCTCTTTCATTAAAATTGTTGGTTTCTCCATTTGTGCTATTGTTCTTCAATAAATTTTCCTTTGCCTCCATTATGGCACGTTAGGGCAGATTATATTAACGTTATCTGTGAGCCAAAACAAAAAATATTTGTTATTTAAATCCAAGCTTATAGTTCCTTATTTGTTAATCAATAACAAATTAATGTTATCTGTTAATCAATAAAAAATTAATGTTATATAAGTCTGGTGAGTTCTTTTCTGAATCTAGTTATTTTTTTTTGTTTAAGGTTCATATCATATTGTTATTTCTGCTCCTTCTCATCCTAGTTATTCTTGTTAATCTTCTATCATCGTAGATTAAATAATAAGATTTACGTTATCTTTTTGTCCCTTTTTGCATTCTTAGTTTCATTTATATAATCATCTTTTTGTTATTCTTACCTCACCTTTTTTATTATTTTTGTTATTCTGACCTCAGCATTATTTTTTTTCCTTAAGTTATGCATTCAGCTTTTTAGAAGTTTTTTTTAGCAATTACTTTATTTTTTCTGCTATAGTAAGTTTGTTGATTCTATGTATTTATTCTTCTCTATCTGTGCATTCTGCAAAATTAGTAGATTCCTTTTTGGATTCTGTAAAAAAAAAATTAAATTTATTTATCTCAATATTTTTTTTGGGTGTTCCTTATTTTAATCTTCATGTTTAACTATGACCACCCTAATGCCAGAAATAAAGTTAACTAGTATTAATAATCATGCATGGAAAACTCACATGACCTTCATTTTTAGATTCACACATTTTAGATATTGCAACTAATGCTAGTTCAAAACCGGTAGCCTATACTCCTCAAACTGACCAAAATGCTTGGCAAACTAAAAATGAGGAATCTCTTGGTTTAATTGAGATCTCCTTAAGTCCCTAATTGTATTTTTTTAATTTCTACTTGTACTGAAGCCCATCAATCTTTGGAAATCCTGAACAATACCTATGACAGTGCAGACGAGACACAAAAAATCCAGCTTCAAGAACAACTTGAAGACCTAAGGTATATTGACTTTAACTCTGTTGATGATTTCTTACTCAAATTTGATTCCATTAGAGTATTATTAACTAGTTTACAAGTTACTCTTTTTGATTTAAGGATAATCCACATCATTATTCGTAAATGTTTTCCTAGACAGTTCCACCATTTTATTACAAATATTTACTCACAATTAGCAATTCCTTCTTTATCATCTAAATTAACTTATGTCATCTTTCAAAATATGTTGCATTAAGAGGAAGCAAAATTGATTCAATTCAGTATAATTAGAACTAATTAACATGCCTATGTCTCTAAAAGTCAAAATAATAATAGATCTCCTAACACTAATCATAATAACCAAAATAATCAAAGATCAAACAATACTAATAATTCGTATAATAACTCAAGTCAACAATTTAATAATAATTACAATTCTAGGCCCTCTAATAACTATAATAATGGTCACCATAATAATCATTCAAATAATTTTCACAATAAGCGACATTTTACTTATTGCAGAAAAGATGGTCACATGACACAATTGTTTTAAGAAACAAAATTATAAACAACCTACTTCTCAAAACTGCTCAAATGGTAAGTCTAATGGCAATCAATCTTTTTCTGCTTTTACTGTCTTTTTTAATGCTTCTAAACCACTTGAATGGATTATTGATATTGGTGCATCTCAACATGTTACATCTCATAAGGAAGTTTTTGATTCTCTGCAACCTGGTACTATGAATATTCCTCTTTCCTTAGCTGATAATCATAGCTGTCCAGTTGAAGTATTTGGTGATGTTTCTCTTCCAAATGGTAGATTACATGATGTAATTTATGTTCCTGATTTGAAAGATAACCTTATTTCTATTTCTCAATTATGTAAAGATTATAAGGTTGATTTTCATAGAAATATTTTCCATATCAGTGAACCCAATACTAATGAGATAGTTGCTAATGCTAAATTGGATGATGATAATCTCTTTAAATTTTATCAATTTGCCTCTTCTAGATATTCATTACTCACTACTGTTGATTTTAAAATTTGGCATGAGAGGCTAGGACATTTAAATTATAATTATATCTCCTTAATGCAAAAATAAAATATGGTAGATGGGTTACCTAAGTTTACTCCTAAGTTTGATTGTAATGGATGTATGAGTGGTAAAATGTATAGAGAATCTTTTCCTCATAAATCATCTTGGAGAGATAATAATAAGTTAGTACTCATTCATAGTGATCTTTTAGGTCCTATGGAAAATACTTCTATTTTAGGTTCTAAATATGCTTTAATTTTTGTTGATGATTATTCTCGTAGAACTTGGATTTATTTCTTACATAGTAAGATCAAGTCCTTGATATTTTTTCTGAATTTCATGTTTTTGTGGAAAGACAAAGTGGTTGTAAAATTCAGATTCTTAGGAATGATAATGGTACTCAATATGTTAATCATGCTTTCCATTCTTACTTAAGATATTTTGGTATCAAACATGAACTTGCCATTCCTTATACACCAGAAGAAAATGGTGTGGCAGAACGGAAGCATAGAACAATAGTAGAAATGGCTAGATGTTTTTTACATGCTAAAAATATGGATTATAAATTTTGGGCTAAAGCCACAGAATGTGTCACTTACCTTCTTAATAGAACTCCTACTAAGGCCTTACAAAATAAAACTCTTGAGGAAGTTTGGTCAGGAAGAAAACCCTTTCTGTCTCATTTAAGGATTTTTGGTTCAACTACTTATGATCACACACCAAAATAGAAAAGAAGAAAGTTAGATCCTAAATCAATACCTCATATATTTGTTGGATATTCTGAAAACACTAAAGGTTATAGAGTTTATGATTCTCTTTCTAATAAATTTCAAATAGATAGATATGTTTGCATTGCTGAAAATGGTGTTCATGATTGTTCTCAAATTCCAAATTCTAATTTTAGTCACAACAACATAGTTCTTGTGGACGACCAACCTTTGTCTCTCAACCCTATTCCTCATATTTGATGACATTATTTTTCCATTAGTACACTTAGTGAAAAACATTGAAAGAGATCACTGGAAGACTAGAAATATCACCGGTGGACTACAAGCATTGCTGGTGGACTACAAGTATTACCGGCGAACAACGAGCATACCTGACAGAACAAAAAGGTCACAAGAAAAATTCTAAGTATGGAATTGACAAGCATCACCGGCGACTACAAGAATCACCAGCAACATAGTTTTGAGAAAAAATTTGATGGAACAGAAAAGGCATACCCGACAACCAGTTCAAGAAAGGAACACCGATGACTAAGAAAAACGACCGTCAAAACCGACAGTCAGTTAAAGAACCCGCAAAAAGTTGATCTAATTTTTTCATGACGGATAAAGCAATGTAATTCTATTTATAGAGTTTTAACTTGCGAAGCATGAATCAAGAATTGAGCCAAAAACTAGTATAAATAGATGTTCAAATCAATTGTGAGTTATGAATTCATTGTTGTTGATAGCCATGAAGGGCATCTAAGGAGTAGAAGGCAGAATTCATACAAAGTTCAAAAACATATCACATCAGTTGTCAAGAACACACAGAGGCTACCGAGGAGTAGATAAAGGTATTATTCAATCATGGAAGGATGATTACTAATATGTATGAAGCTTAATAGGATCTGTTATCAACAATTAAAGATTGCATACATCATCAGATCAAAGACTTATGTATTTGCATTCTAACATGTGCATCACATCTAAAATCCTTTTGTAGAAGGTGGACTTAACCGTTCTTTACAAATCTCTTAATAGGTCTCCACTGTAATACTCCTAAAAGGGTAGGTCATCATAAGTGACCAATTGTAAGCCTTAACTAGCCCATTCTTATCTGTAGATAGTGAAGTCTTGTGGGTAACAATCCCCACAATAGTTTTTACTTCCTAACAAGAGTTTTCTTCGATATCATATCTTGTGTTATGTGTTATCTATTTTCATGAATTTTTCTGTTATGGTTACATCCTAAAAGAACTTATGATATGATTGCATACGCATAAAGAAAGATGAATAGTTAGATAAGACAATTTACAAACTAATGATTAAGGGTTAATAGGTTAACCAAGAAAAGTTTTAGAGGTACTGATTCACCCCTCCCCTCTCAGTACATCATTCCAATATAATTCCAACAATTGGTATCAGGGCTATGTCTCTCTCTTGAAAAGCTTAAAGACTTGAGAGAAAAGATCAGAGCAATGGACAAGTTCAAACTGGACATGAATATTGAGAATGAGCAGTTACAAATGCAAATAAACTATGAGCAGTATAAGGAGGCTAGAATAAAACAAAGAAATTTTCTTGATGAAAGAAAGATTATGGAAACCAGACTGAATGAGAAAGACTACAAAGAATTGGAAATAATAGATTACTTTGAAATAGCGGAATCATCAATGAGAAAAGCTTCAGAGGCATCAATTGAAGAAATGAAAAGTCTACAAGAGATCAATCTACATCTGACAGATCAAATCAAGATCATGTAAATTGGCCAAGAGACTCAAATGGTAAAAAAATTGATGTCATGAATGATGCAAGAAAAGATGAAAATGAAAGAACACTAGCCATTGATGATAGGAGGAAAATTACAGAGAAACTACAAGAGAAAGAATCAGAGATTTTAAGACTCACTGAGCATCACCATGAGGTTACAAATCAAATAATTATTATGAATCAAGAAGCAAAAAAATTAAATATAGAATTCATTGAAAGAATACAGATCATAGGTGAGCTAAGAGAAGAGAATGAAAAATTGAAGCATGAAATCAAAGTCTAGAATCAACACAACAAATTGATTAAAAAAGTTGAGGATAGCAACAAAAGGATGGATGATTTTCTTGATGGACAAAGAAGAGTCAACAACTACACAGGATTAAGGTACAATGAGAATGGTGAATCTTCTAATCAACCAGATCAGATGAATGCTTTCACAACCCCAAGATCCAATAATTTTTCATGCAATCACTATGGAAAACTAGGCCACACCTCAAACATATGCAAAAGCAAAATGAAAGGGATTTCTCAAGCACAATCTACTTTTACTGGTAATTGTTATAAATGTCAAAAGAAAGGACACAAGGCACATGATTTCAGAACCAAAGTGACAAATTCAAAGAGAAAAACCTATATGGACAAGTAGTATCCTACATGCAAGATGAATGGGCATACACATAAGGAATGCTAGAAAAAGAACAACAAGGCATGGACACCAAAGGAAACTGATAAAAGCGACAAACTAACAAGAGTAGGTAACTCATATGTTTGGGACTATAACACATGGGTAAATTGTACAACATGTGGAAGGTATGGTCATATTGCTGCCAACTGTATGAGAAAATAGACCAAAAGGTCAAAAGGTTGGACCAATCCAAGTATGGCATGTTTACATTGTCATAAGGTTGGACATGTGATAAAAGATTGCAAAGACCGACTGAAGGACACAAGTACACATCCCAATGGAAACATCATTGATGACATCAAGAGAATGAGAAATAAGATGTGGGTAAAACCCACAAACACTAAAGGTGCTGGAACAAGAAATGCAAATGGTGCCACCTCATCCAATGGATCCAGTGACATCACTACATCCAACTAGATTGCACAAGTAAGTATGGAACTGCATTATGACAAGTTACATTATACATCGGTTCCATCATATATAGTTCATATTGTAATATTAGCATGAATAAAGATGTAATATATTGTTATTTGCTAAACTATTGAAAAGAAACCATTGGTTATTGGGCACAATTTGCATCAGTAAACACACACAAAAAATTTAGTACTACTTACCGGAATGTATCGGTCATTACACAAGCTAAGTGTAAACTGATGGATATTGGTGAACGTTGAACCAACAAAATTTGTCTTCGCAACCTCACCAACAATCAGCGGTGAAGTCTCGAAAACCGCTACCAAGCTCGACACTTTGAATAGACACCAAAGATGTTACGAACGTCTTTACCGACAAAATAAGTCTTCATAAACCAACAAGTTGGTAAGAATTAATGACAACTTAGGGTACAAAGAGGTTATAAAATCTTGACAGGTAAACTCATTTTTGCACCAGCAATTTTTGAGCAAAGCAGAGCAGACCAAAGTGATTTAAGAGCATATTGGAAAGCGACCCAATAGAAATCATTGTGACATGAAGCATTCACATTCATAGGCAATCACAAAGAATCTGTAAGTAATCATACTCATCGATTGCACTATTTTTTGTTTATGAAAAGCCCTAAATTGCAAACAAGATGGCATCGACTTCTAGAGTTGAGAAAATTAAGGAAGATAAGACGAAACCCTTCAAGCTTGTCAGTAGAGGCGCATGTCCTAAACCTAAATATAAGTTACATCCTAAAATAGCTTCACAACCTGACGATTCCGGAGCATTCTCCCAAATCCCATCTAGGTTTTTACTAGTAGAGGACGTAAGGTCCTATATTCACTGCAAGATCTTGGAGATAGGAGATCTAGACCTAGATAATTCTTATAGGGCATTATGTGATGATGCTGGAAATCTCAAAGAAGAGCACAAACACTTAGAAGTAAAGGGACTCACAAATGCACTACATTTTCCCAAGGTTTTCAAAATAGAATGGATAAAAATTATTCTTAGCATAGTTCACGACAAGACTCTATGGCTGAACAAGCCAAAGGAAATAACAAAGGATGTTATTTATGCGGTTAATGGTTATCCTACAACCAATAAACTATAGGCTCACAAGAATCCATCTCTAGAAGAAGTTGAAAGACTAACTCGTGCTAAATCAGATAAAAGGGCACTAAAGTTTAACACCATTACTGACATAGAGCTGAAGTTTGGAGCATGTGTTGTTGGATACAAGATATTCCAAGCAAGCCGAAGGAACAACATATCTAGTACTGCAATGAGCATAGCATACAAGATTATCAACTAGGGGAAGAAGATGGATCTTGCAGAGATCCTGTTACATCAATTTGAGCAGAACATGTGCACAATAAGGTCTTCAAGGACAAACACATGTAAGTTTGGTTCCCTCATAATGTGCATATTCTTTTACTTTGAATAATACTTTCCTTCCATTGGAAAAGTTACATGGGACACAAGCAGACCCATAACCATTCAGATAGGTGAATTCATAGAATCAATAGGAATAGATTTTGATAATGTAATGCATGAATATTTCAAGACCATTAAGGAAATGCTACAAGCATTAACTAGGATTCCTAAGAATCTGATAGAGGAACACTGTGAAGAAATATGTTTCATGGTAGATATTGACTTCACATACATACAAGCTGTAGTTCCAAGGAAATCGTGGCTTTCAAAATTAGATTATGAAATCAAAATAGGATTAGCCAATGAATGCATTAAGGCACTATTAAATGAACCAATAGAAAACAAGCAACTAAGATTTGGCACCTATGAAGAGGCCAAACTAAAGATTAAGACAAATCTTGTTGTCAAGAAGGCTATAAAATAGTAAAAAAGAATGGTGAAGAATCTGAAAAAGAACTTGAAAATATCTTCTGAAGGAGAAGAAGAAGAAGGTGAGGAGGAAAAAAAGGGTAAGGAGGAAATCACTGAAGATCAGCTTTCCATCGATGATACAATAGAGAAACAAGAATTAGAGGAAGAGAAGTCTGATTCACCACCTCCTCCTCCACCTAAGAAGTCTAGAAAAAGAAGTCAAACCACAAAGGATGTGATTCCTTCTCCCATGGTAAAAGGGAAGGTGTATAAGAGGAAACCTGACACACAAAAGGAAAAACAACCAGCTAGGGTACCTGCCAAAAGAAGGAAATATGTTCAGACTGATGAGGACTTAGAGGATTCAGCAATGGATGAACTTGACACTATAAAACAAGCAATGGAAATAGAAAAGGTTACATCACCCAATGAGGACATTGATGAAATATGTAAGAACATCTCTGAAGCTACATTTGTTGCACATCCTAAGATTAGGAAATGGTTAAGATGGGATTCTGAAGAATAGAATAAGATTGAAGATGCACTTATTGCTAAGATGTGTAGACACTATTATGTCCCACTACATTTTACTACACAAGATGTACCACAAGAACTATTAGATAGAATTTCTTCTAGATTCACTTTTTAAATTCATGAGGAGAAAAGGATAAGAGAAAGAGTACTAGTTTCTCTTATGCCTCCTGAATCAATGAGAGAAGAAATCAATGAAGTCAAGGAGAAATATGCAAAAAGCTTCTCACCCAAATTGAGAGCTTATAAATTTCTTAAAGAGAAGCTTATAGAGATTGAATGAGATACACATAAGATATGGAGTGAGATACTCAACCCTGATGAGGAAAGTATTCATGAGAAGGAAATAATCACTAAAATAGATAACTCAACAGTTGAGTTAGACAGTGAAGAGGTACAAATAACAGGCCAAAAATAGACTAACATTATAGATGAAGACTAGCCAAAGGACAGTGAAAATGATCAAGTACCACCAAGCCCCATCAACATCAACTTAGAGGATGAAGAAGTTACCAAAGAAGAATTTTCAATAAAAGGTAACTTAGATGTTGATATAAATGATGAATCGTGGTTAGACAACATTGTCAATACCACTACAGGACAAGACCTGACAGTAGATGTTCAAAAACATGAAGACATCAATTCTGCAAAGGGAAATACCAATGAACAGGACACAACTATTGATACTGCAACAGTCAATACACTGACAAACATGAATATATTAATAGACGGTATTGATATTCAGTCTAGTCAGGATAGATCATCTAAGAAAGGTGATGATATACCCAAGGATATGGGTACCGATGAAAACAAAGTTGCATCCAACACTCCCAAGGATACAGATACATAAATGAAGGATGCAACCAATGATCAACAAGATGTATCAACAGATCAAAACAAAGAGGCATATGACAAAACTGATGATACATTGAGAGAGGTTGAGGAAAAAGAGAAAAGTGAAGGAGTCAAGTAGGATGAAGGGACAAAACTCAAAGAAAACATATCTGTTGATACACCCAAGGAAAATGAGGAGACATCTTCACCAAACCAGCTGGTGGACTCAAAATAGATACACAAGGATGCCTCATCTTCCTGGCCCTCACCTACAAAATCAACCCACTCTCACGCTTTACAGATGGTAGTACATCAATCTACAACCTAGCCAAAGAAGAAGAAAAAAATAGTAAAGAAAGACATTTTGGCTGTCACACTGGATGAAATAATTGAAGTTCCAAACTGGGATATAACCACTTTGGACAGTGAGAAACTTCAAGAGTTTTGAGTGCTATGTCAAAGAAAAGCCATTCAAAAGAAAATGATACAAGAACACAGGGAAACAATGGAACTAGACAAAGAAAAAGATATTCTCCAACAACTTGTTCCTAAAGTTAAACTTGAAGCAAATGCTACAGTTAAGGAACAAATTGTTGTTCTTACCGACGCCATCACAGAGAAAAGTATAGATGCAGAGCAGGCTATGGAAGAACAAGCAGAAAATAAATATCAGTACAAGTTAATTGCTAAAATCAGCCAAGAAGTGGCATTGAACAAGGTAAAGCTCTCTGAACTCACTGATGAATTAGAGCCAATGATTTTTGAAGCAATCACCTTAGTTCAAAAGATGTGCACACTTGAGAAATTTTCCAAAGAAAACAGTGACAAACTAGCAGAGATAGATTCAAATGTCACAACCAGTGCACAAAGCCTAACCTCACATGCCGACAGTATAAAGTCACATCATGACATAGTCATAGAGGCGAATAGGCTAAGGTAAGACATATGGGATGCTGAAACTCAACTCAGAGGTGAGATTACCGAACTACAAGCACACATTCTGCCTAATCTTACTATTTTAAAACAGCTTATTTTTGATGCAAGAAATCTTATAGCAACCCCCGAGATGTATATAGTAGACAGCATCTATAATATACATGTAAGGATTTCACTAGAGCACATGGCTCTAGAAATGATAAAGGAGAAATGGGAAAAGATGATCGAGGAGATCAAGTCCTCCCATTCCCACCTTTTTGAAAAGCTATAAGTACCTTTGCCTCTAGAATCAAAAAAGGAGGAAAGGAAATGTATATTGTATGTATAGAACGAACAAATATATGTAAATATATATATATATATACTTACACTTACCGACATATACAAAGGGGGAGTCATTCAAATGACTAAGGAGTATACATAGGTGTACATACTAATACACTCAGTATGTTTCCCATATCATGTTTTTGATACTAATGTCAAAGGGGGAGATTGATGAAATTATTTTTCTATTAGTACACTTAGTGAAAAACATTGATAGAGATCACCGGCAGACTACAGAGATCACTGGCGGACTACAAGCATTACCGACGGACTACAAGTATTACCAGCGAACAATGAGCATACCCGACAGAACACAAAGGTCAAAAGAAAAATTCTAAGTATGGAATTAACAAGCATCACTGGTGACTACAAGCATCACCGATGACACAGTTTTGAGAACAAAACCGATGGAACAAAAAAGGCATACCCAACAACCAGTTCAAGAAAGGAACACCAACGACCAAGAAAACTGACCATCAGAACTGACAGTCAGTTAAAGAACCCGCAAAAAGAGGATCTGATTTTTTCACGACAGATAAAGAAATGCAATTCTATTTATAGAGTTTTAATTTGTTTTAAATCATAACTTGAGGTTCAAGCAAGATTTATGTAAATGTTTTAAAGCATCCTAACGGATCTAAAACATATCTAACTAAAGATCAAGGTCAAGTTGTAAACCTTGGATCTAGAGTTAACTTGCGAAGTATGAATAAAGAATTGAGCCAAAAAATAGTACAAATAGATGTTCAACTCAATTGTGAGTTATGAATTCATTATTTTTGATAGCGACAAAGAGCATCTAAGGAGAAGAAGGCAAAATTCATGCAAAGTTCAAAAATAGATCACATCAGTTGTCAAGAATATAGAGAGGCTACTGACAAGCAGATAAAGGTATTATTCAATCATGGAAGGATGATTACTAATATGTATGAAGCTTAATAGGATATGTTATCACCAATTAAAGATTGCATACATCATTAGATCAAAGACTTATGTAGTTGCATTCTAACAAGTGCATCACATCTAAAATCCTTTTGTAGAAGGTGGACTTAACCATTCTTTACAAATATCTTAACATAGTGTACACTTAATAGTGTTTCTAAAGCTTCAAACAAAGCTGATCTTAACAGGTCTCCACTGTAATACTCCTAATAGGGTAGGTAATCAGAAGTGACCAACTGTAAGCCTTAACCAGCCCCTTCTTATCTGCAGATAGTGAAGTCTTGTGGGTAACAATCCCCACCACACTTTTTACTTCCTAACAAAATGTTTCTGTTATGGTTACATACTAAAATAACTTATGATATGATTGCATATGCATAAAGAAAGATGAACAGTTAGATAAGATAATTTACAAACTGGTGATTAAGGGTTAATGGGCTAACCAAGAAAATTTTTAGAGGTACTGATTCACCCCTCCCCTCTCAGTACATCATTTCAATATAATTCCAACTATATTTTTGTTCCTAATGTTTCTATTCCTATTGTTTCTTCTCCTAACACTAAGGATAATGCTAATACTCTTCAAAAGGATAATGATGAGCATAAAGATAGTAGTGATACTCCTTATAGTAATGATTTAGTTCCTTCTAGTAGTAGCAGTGATGATGATGATGATGATGATGATGATGATGATGATGATTATGGTAATAATCTGTTTACTCCTCCTAGTAATATTTCTATTAATTCTAGGAGAAATCCTTAATGGTTTAAAGATTTACTTAATGAAGGTTATGATTATATTTCTAGAATGGGTGTACTTAAACCTAGAAGGATAAATTACTGGAATTATCCTTTAAAGTCTTCTCTTTCAAAATCTAATGATCCTCATGATCCTCAAACCTTTGATCAAGCTAAAAATCAACCTCATTGGAAAAATGCTATGCAAGAAGAATATGACTCTTTGATTTCTAATAAAACTTCAGAGCTTGTTCCTTTACCTCATGGTAAAAATTTGGTTTCATGTAAATGGTTATATAAAACTAAGTTAAATTCCAATAATGAAATTAGTAAATTTAAAGGCACACTAGTTGCAAGAGGCTTCTCTCAAATTGAAGGATTAGACTACAATGAAACCTTTTCTCTTGTTGCAAAAATACCTACCATTAAAGTTGTTTTAGCTTTAGCCTCTAAAATAAATTGGCCTATTCACCAAATGGATGTTAAAAGTGTCTTTTTGAATTAAGATTTGCATGAAGAAATATATATGTCTCAACCTCCTATTTTTATTAAAAAAGGTTATGAAAATTTAGTATGTAAACTCAAGAAGTATATTTATAGTTTAAAACAATCTCCTAGATAAAGGTACTCTAAAATTAATTCCTTCTTCATTTCTCAAGGTTTTGATCGAAGTAAAAATCATCCAAACTTGTATATCAAGCATACTAAAAATGACATTGTTATTATTATCTTATATGTTGATGATTTAATCCTTACCTCTAGCTCTACTCCTTTACTTTCTAAAATTAAATTTCAACTCAATCAAAATTTTCAAATGATAGATTTAGCCATCTTGCACTACTTCTTAGGCATGCAAATTTGGAAAACTTCTAAAGGTATATTTGTTTCACAACCTAAGTATGCTCAAGATCTCTTACAAAGATTTGATATGACTAATGCTAACGATGTCTCTATTCCTTATGATTTAGGAACTAAATTGGAAAATGATACTAACACTCCTTGTGTTGATGCTACTTTTATAGGCAACTAGTTGGAAGTTTAAATTATCTTACCCTTACTAGACCTGACATTTCTTATGGTGTAGGCTTAGTTTCTAGATACATATCTAAACCTAAAAAATCACATTTAAAATTTTCCAAAAGAATCTTAAGGTACATTAAAGGTACTCCAAATGATGCTAATGCTGATTTTACTCTTAAAGGTTATTTTGATTCAGATCTAGGAGGTGACCCTAATGATGGGAGATCCACTAGTGGTTACTTTTTTTTCCTTGGTTCAGGTACAATTTCTTGGAAAAGTAAAAATCAACAATCAGTTTCTTTGTTTTCTACCGAGACTAAATATAAAGGTTGTAGTACTGCCTCTAAAGAAGTACTATGGATTAGAAGATTACTTGCAGATTTGGCCTTACCTCAGCATGACCCCACACCTTTATATTGTGATAATCAAAGTATAATTGCCTTAGCAAAGAATCTAGTTTATCATGAAAGATCAAAGAACATTTCTCTCCATCATCACTTCATTAGAGAACACATCCAAGATAGACAAGTGTCCCTCATCTTCTCCACAGGAGAAGATCAAGTTGAAGATATCTTGACAAAGCCTCTTTCGAGAGAGAAATTCCATATTCATTGTACAAATTTGGGTTTAAAACCCTTTGATTGTAAACCCCCAAGTAAAGATTAAAGGGGGGTGTTAGAACTAATCTTTCCTTGGTTGTCATATTTACTAGGATAACCAAGGTATCCTAAAATGTTATCTTTTCTTGTAATTTTCTTATTTTAGATTTTCCTCCTTATGAGGAATCCTACACTTGTCTCACACACTTATGAATGTGGCATTCATAGAATGGGAGTTACAATGTAACTCCTCCCTCACATCTCTATTAAAGGGATGGCTCTCCTTCTCTCTAAACAAGATAACTCTTCTTCTTGAATAGTATTGTATGAGCTTGGCTCTCACTCTTTCTCTCTCTTTCATTCTTAGGAATTTTTTCCCATTCATTATATCACGGGGGTTTTCTTTATGCTTTTCCCCCTTAAAAATATTGTCTCCTTTGTTGCTTTGCTCTTTGGTGAATGCTCCTATTTTTGTGTTAATTCATGGTAAATATTCTTACTCCTTGCTCTTTTGATTAGACAATTTCCTACCTTTTACTCATTTTTTCATTATCTTTTAACAATATTCATCTCATCCCTACATCACAAATAGGTTAGTGTAGACACCTAAAATTGACCAGGTGTATCTCAAGCATTCCAAATTGTAAATCTCAGCCAAATGCCTTAAAAACTCATCTCAATGCAAAATAAATGGACATTTATCAACTCAAAGCAACAAAATTCAAAGCAAATGAAAAGATCAAATAATCATGAAATCAAATAATTAAATTCAAGCCTAAAGGGATTAATCAAATTATGCAATTGATTTTTCAATTGTATAGTTCAAATAAAAAAAGATTAAATCCAACCCAATCACCCTTCCATGGCTAATTTAATTAAATGATGGATTTATTTAATTCCTAATATCTTTGAGACAACCAACCAACTTTCTGTCCAATTGCAAACACCTCAAGGCTTTTGACTTAACCAAGCTTTGATCATGATCAACTCACTCTACCCCCTACCCTTGGGAAAATGTTATAAATACAAGTCATTTCCTTTTTGTTTGGGATCTAAGAATTCAAGAGCAAAAGCATCCTTATTATACGCACATGGAGAGCATATGAGGAGCATTTGAGAGATTTTAAGAGATTTTTTAGCATTTGCATTACATTTACCATATCATGTTTAGCAGCATTTGTTACTTTCTCATGTGATCTTGGAGCATTTTTCAGCATTTTGAGCATTCTAGCTAGATTTGAGCATTCATTTTCATACATATCTCATTCTAGGATTGTCCTTGAAAGAGATTAAGCCTGAGAGCTCTCTTAACAAAGCTTGGATAGAGAACCATGAGATGATATAGATTTAGCTTCAATTCTTAGATTAACTTTGTTTTATCTTTCCATAGAACTGTTTGCTCTAATCTTAATTTCATGAAGGTGTATTTTCTTACACACATAATGGCACCTACCGTGGGGCTCTAAACCTCTATATTAACATTTTTATCATAATATTTGGTCTATTTTCTTTGTTCTTGGTTTTTTTCTTGTAGAAAATAGGAGAAGAGCCGTGTATGCTACTCCAAGAGCCGCCTACGAACACCAAAACGCTGCCTGAAAAGCTTGATTTGTCTCCATCTTTCTTTCTACTGCCGCGTGAGAGATAAATTAGACTGCCTGCCAGATAAATCATGCCGCCTGTTAGATAAAGTGCACCACCTGTGAACTTTCAGCAGCCACTTATAAGCAATTTTTTACCTCTTTTTATACTTTTTGCACTGCTTGTTATGTTTATTTTACCACCTGTGATATTTTAAGCATCGCGTATTAAGAGTTAAAAGATGCCTTTAAAGTTTAAAGTTACGCTTACTGGCATTTGGTAGCCGTGGTTTAGCTATAAAATGTCACGTAGTAAATTTTTCTTTAAATCAATTTTTGGTTGATTCTGTCCCTATTGTAATTCTCTATGTTTTCTTGTTTTGTAGATGAAAAATCACCCAAAGGTTCAGAAACCAGAGAAGCGAATCTCAAGGCCTAGCAAGGAGGTAAGAGCTAAAACCAGAAATGATAAAGAGATTCATAATGCAAATTTTTTAGAGAGCTTGTTTGAGGAAGAGCATTTATACGATCATTATATTAAGGTGTTCTTTTCTTATAAGAGAAAATTTCATACTCTCTAATTAATTTTTCATCCTTACTTTCTTTAAAAGCTTTAATTGAGAAATCATTTATTTGAAGGAGCTTTTAGGAGGTTTTTGTGTCTTTTAAATTTTTCAAGTTTTCTTCACTTTTCTGTGCTTTGTGTTGACTAACTTGCTGGAGGAGATGGAGTGGGAATGATTGCCACTAGGTGAGTAAAAAAGAAAAACAAGCCAAATACTCAAAAATGTGCCTAGCCTTTTGCTAGCTTCGAAATCAGGTACTTATCTCTTCAAGCTTGCATTTGATCAAATTGTGGCTTTCTTTAAATCTAGCATAAGTAGAAAATCCTCTATTTCATCCAAATTGAACAAGCATTAGGCATATGCTCTTCACTTTTCAAAGTGAATCAGAAAGCCAAACGTGCAAAGCCAATTTGGTAGAAAGATAAGGATAAACAATTGAACCACACATTTCAATTCTAAGAACCTCCTTGTTAAGGGGTTGAAAATGAACAAATATGTTTGAAGTGTTTGGAACAAAAGGAAAACAATAGGGATATGCTCTTCACTCTTTGAGTGAATCAAATTCCCAAACTTGTTGGACCAAGTTCAATTCCCATTTTTCATTAACATGCTATTTAATTAGAGCTTTAGAGGGCCTACCTCACGAGAATTGCCTTATGAGGATGGTGAGAGGGAATGACCCAAAGTGGGAGATATTTTCTTTTACCGTAATATCATCTGACCCACTATAAATAATTCACTTTTCCTTAATCGGGAAGTGACTAAAGCTTGTGCAATCCATACTCACTTCCTCTAGTAGTCCTTCAGGATTGTGCAAAATCATACTTTTGTGCATGTGGGAAGCCCTCAAAGGGGTAAAGGATCTTGTCAAGGTTTAGACCAAAATAGGATGTGACCTGATAAAATGGCAGACCTACCTTTGTAGAGCCTTGATTTAAAAGCCAAATTTGTTGATGCTAAGGTAGCTTGCTTAGAAGAAATTCTTGTGCAAACCTGTTAAAACATCCAATAACATACACTTTTAGTGTGGTTTTAGGGATATGGCACAAATTTGATGTGTGTGTTGAGTTTGTACTTCATTTTCATGCAACAATATTCTTTAACAGGTCTGATCAAAACCTTTAAACTTTTAAAATCCAAAAGAAATTGAAAATTTCAACTTTTATCAGCAAAGAGCTGCCTACAAACAATTCTGGGCCACGTACAAACAATTATGTTCCACCTACAAACAATTTTGGGCCTCCTACAAGCAATTTTGTGCCACCTACAAACAATTATGTGCCACCTACAAACAATTTTGTGCCACCTACAAACTGCAGAGTGTTGCTAAGAGTAATTCTAGTAGCCGCTTATCAACATTTAAAGGCCACCTACACACAGGAAAGTGCAGCCTAGAAACAAAGAAGAGAAAACAGGGGGCATTTCCCAAGGGTTTGGAAAGATTTTGAAATCATATTTGGATACCCTTTTCAGAGTTATTTCTATCCAGTGCAAAAAATAGATCATATTCCTTCAAAAATTTATAATGATGAATCTATTTGAGAAACGAATCAATCCTATGGTGGAGAATGATTATCAAAATCAAGATCAAAATCTCCATAGGACTCTATACAATGAGGTAACTGACGATGCAATATTGGAGGCATCCCAAGATCCCGTATTCCTTGAAATCATGGAACAAATTTTGATGAAGGATAAGGAAGCATATTTTGCTCAATTAGGAGCAACCCTTCCTCATAATGATGACATATCAACATTGAGGAAGAATAAGGAAAAACAAAAGGATACATTATCTAACAAACCATCATTAAGATCAATTTTTCGTTTACTTTATGATGATGTGCCATCTATATCTTCATCTTCTTCACGAAATGAAGCATTTGAGAGAAACAAACCTATCTTGGATCAAGGTAAATTTCATCACCACCTTATTTGTGATAAAAAGAATGGAGATAAAGATATCACTCTCAAGAAAGATTTAAACCAAAAACCCCTATCTAGCAAGGTTTCTCCCATAGCCTTTACGCCTTTCATCCTTCATCCTTCTCACAAAACTTCACAACTATCCAAAATTCATCCACCAAAGAGCAAGCCTAATGATGATACTTTTCACATTGATTATGTCTACCCTCAAGGGCTACCTCTAAAAGAAACCCAAGCTAATTTACATCTTGCTACTAATCATTTCCATGCTTCAAAGATAATAGACCCTAAGCTTCCATGTTTCAAATCCTATTCGAAAGGATTCTCCATCACTCTTCCAAACATTCCCCATGCATACCCAAACATCTACCTTGTCCTTAGAAGTGACTCCATGTCAAGAGGATAATTCAAAGAGAAAAGAAACAAGTATCAATAAAGATCAAGATCAAGATGTTATCCAATCCCCTCCCATATTTGATGAAGGTCCCATATCCATAGAATCTAGTGATGATCCCCTTGCAGCCTTTCAAAGTGTCCTTCCAAGCTCGATATCTAGTCCACTTCCCAAGCAAGATCAAGATATCCCTTTCGCCATCTCCAATGAACATATTGAAAATCAAGAGAAAAACATCCTCTCTACACCATCCAAAGATCCTTGTCAAGATCGAAATACCCTATCAACTCCTTGTAATGATCCTCCATATTCACCTCAAGAAACCATCATTCCTCCATATCCCTTGGATAAGAATAAATCCCTTCAAGCTTCAGTTGACCCTATCAAAGTTGTTCCTATGAAAGTTACTCATGAGCTAATTGGTATAAAGATAAATCTTAAAGATGAGAGCCTTGACAATGTAACTCATGCCAAAGATATTGATATCCCTTTCACATTATATCTCCCTCCATTCAAACACAACCATACACCTTCACCATCCTCCAAATCCATTTTGGGTTCCTATGTCCCAAAGCTAAAGTCTTCATCCCTTCCATCCATATTGGGTCCATATATTCCTTCATCAA
>MU224437.1:7001341-7022086 GCA_018584345.1 Thuja plicata
TCGGGGGTACCTTTTACCTGGGGCACTTTTATCATGAGACAACGTGACCACCGTCAGATCCTTTCATCTGTTCATCGAACGGCTGTCTTTTAATCGCTATACATTTTGACATACCCTTAAAATATCACGAGACTTCATGACTGAGGGTATAATGACCTAAGTCTCCTTATCGCTTGATCCTTTTCTTTCATCAAGCGATCACACGACAACCAATAGCATTCTGACAGATGTCATCTAGTACTTCGTCCACTTTATGCATTATGGAAGTCTGACTCATTACTTCTATTCTGGCAACATCCCGACTGAGGGAAATCACATAACACATAACAGTTAGTCGCATGGTCATGACTGTTATCTCTTAACCATATTTTTATCACTAGACCACGCGACTGAAGGTTAGCCTTAACTGTTAGAATGTCCTGATCCAGCGATCACGCGACATGAAGGAGGCACAAGGTCATGAGACATTTCATTGACTTTCCTTTTCTTCATGCGATCACCCGACTGAGGTGGGTCCCTTTCATTCCTAAAGCTTCATAACACAAAGATCAAGCGATAACCCGACCAAAGGAAAATCGCTAAGTCTCGATACACTTAGAGAATATTCATTTTTTTTTACGAGACTAAGCGACACAAGGCAAAAGCAAAGTCGAGAGATTATTTGGCATATTCGATTTTGGTAACGTGATCAAGCGACCTGACTTAAGCTTTATAATAGCACATGCCTTTAGTGAAAGAAAAAGGTAATGAAGAAATAGAAATACATGGCTAAGGGTTTAAAATGCATCGTTTAACATTATGCCTTAGGGTTTTTGCAGGGTTTCTGACAAGGAAAAGGCATGAAAACCTGCAAATTTCAGAGAGGAGAGCAAGGAACAGGGCAAAATAGCAAAAACATGAAATACAACCAACACCTTGTCAAGATCCTTTACCCCTTTGAGGGCTTCCCACATGCACAAAGTATGATTTTGCATAATCCCAAAGGACTACTAGAGGAAGTGAGGATGACTTGGACAAGTTTTAGTCACTTTCCAATTAAGGAGAAGTGCATTATTTATAGTGGGTTAGATGATGTTGTGGCAAAAGCAAGTATCTCCCACTTTGGGTCATTCCCTCTCACCATCCTCATAAGGAAATTCTCGGGAGGTAGGCCCTTTAAATCTCTAATTTAGCTAGCATGTTCATAAATGTGAGAAATGAACTTAGTCCAACAAGTTTGGGAATTTGATTCACTCAAAGAGTGAAGAGCATATCCCTATTGTCTTCCTTTTGTTCCAAACACCTTAAACAAGTTTTTTCATTTTCAACCTCTTGACAAGGAGGTTCTTAGAATGGAAATGTGTGGTTCAATTTTCCTATCCTTTTCCTTCTACCAAATTGGCTTTGCACGTTTGGATTTTTGATTCACTTTGAAAAGTGAAGAGCATATGCCTAATGCTTGTTCAATTTGGAGGATATAAAGGATTGTCTAATTATTCTAGATTCAAAGAATGCCACAATTTAAACAAATGCAAGCTTGATGAGTGAAATACTTCATTTCGAAGCTAGCAAAAGGGCGATCGTTCCCACTCCATCTCCTCCAACAAAGTTAGTCAACACAAAGCATAGCAAAGTGAAGAAAAACTTGAAAACCTTTACAAGACACAAAAACTCCTAAAAGCCTTTTCAAATGAAAGATTTATTAATTAAAGCTTTTAAAGACATGAGAATGCAAAATTACTCAAAGAGTAGGAAATTTTCTCTTATATGCAAAAAACACTTTCATATAATGATTGTACAAGTGTTCTTCAAATAAGCTTTCTAGTAAATTTGCATTATGAACTTCTTTATCATTTTTGGTCCTAGCTCTTACCTCCTTGCTAGGCCTTGTGATCTGCTTCTCTGGTTTTTGCACTTTGGGGTGATTTTTCATCTGCAGCAAAAGAAAACATAGAGAGAGAGAAGAGTGACAGAATCAACCAAAAATTGATTTGAAGAAAAAATTATTAAGTGGCATTTAACAACTAAACAGTGGCTATCAAATTTTAACAAGCGTCATTTTAAACTTTACTAGCGGCTTTTCACTATTACTATGCAGCTCTTAAAATTTCACAGGTGGTAAAATAAAGATACTGAGTGGCACAGAAATGATAAAGGGCGGTCAAAAAGTGCTGGTAAGTGGATTTTGAACGGTAGCATGCGGTGCACTTTATCTGATAGGCATTCTGATTTATTTGACAGGCATTCGGATTTATCTGACAAGTGGCAAGAAAGAAGAAAATGGAGACGAATCAGGATTTTTAGATGATGTTTTGGCATTCATAAGCGGCACTTTGCATCGTATACATGGCTCTTCTCCTATTTTCTACAAGAATAAACATCAAAAACAAAGAAAATAGACCAAATTTCAAAATAAAATGTTAATACAGAGGCTTAGATCCCCACAATGGGTGCCATTATGTGTGTAAGAAAATACACCTTCATGAAATTAAGATTAGAGAAAACTATTCTATGGAAAGATAATACAAAACTAATCTAAAGAATTGAAGCTAAATCTATATCATTTCATGGTTCTCTATCCAAGATTTGTTAAGAGAGCTCTTCAGCTTAATCTCTCTCAAGGACAATCCTAGAATGAGATATGTATGAAATTCAATGCTCAAATCTAGCTAAAATGCTTTAAAATGCTTAGAAATGCTCCAAGATCATGAAACAAATTAGCAAATGCTCCTAAACATGATACTAAATGATAATGAAAATGCTAAAACTCTCTCAAATCTCTCAAATGATCCTCAATATGCTCTCAATATTTCTCTCAATATTTCTATAATAAGGATGTTTTTTCTCTTGAATTCTTGGATTCCAAACACAAAGGAAATTGCTTGTATTTATAGCATTTTCCCAAGGGTAGGGGGTAGAGTGAATTGATCATGATCAAAGCTTGGTTAAGTCAAAATATTTGAGGCATTTTGCAAATGGAGGGAAAGTTGGTTGGTCTCAAAGATATTAGGAATTAAATAATTCCATCTTTTAATTAAATTAGCCATGGAAGGGTGATTGGGTTGGATTTGATCCTATTTGATTTGAACTATACAATTGGAAAATCAATTGCATAATTTTATTAATCCCTTTAGGATTGAATTTAATTAATTGATTTCATGATTTAATTGATCTTTTAAATTGATTTGAATATTTTCCATTTGATTTGCATTGATTTAATGTCCATTTGATGATATTTTGAATCATTTGGCTGAGATTTGTAATTTGACATGTTTGAGGTACACCTGGTCAATTTTAGGTGTCTACACTACCCTATCATGATCTTGTTTCTCCCCAATCCACCTTCATTATTCCTAAGTAGTCTTTCCATAATCCCAAAATCATCCCCTCATAGCCCCAATACCCTTTATCCTGATCCTGCTATATTATCCACATCTTACCCAAATTGATCCATTGGTCTTGATTGAAAATGAAGGATGTAAAGTACAAAAATTTGTTATCAAAATTTTCTTGACATGTCCACTCTTTTGGATCACTCACTTTCATGACATCGGGTCATTATCCTAAATGCTATCTAGAATTGCATCATTGGCTTCCATTTCTTATCCAAAAACATGTTTTGCATTGCTATATCCTTTTTCCTTAGCTTGGGTAATCTTGAGGAGATGGTCCTATGGGTCACATCTGCATGCTTCATCCATCATGGAATTTCCATCTCTAATCCATCAGCTTCCAAATCCATCTTTCATGTCCTATACCTTGCTAGACATTGGGGACAAACCAATGTGATCTTGTTTGAGAGATGGTAAATTCTAAAAATTCTAAAAATCAAAAAATTCAAAAAATTTAAAAAATCATAAAATCAAAAAATAAAATATCTCTAAAAAATCCAAAAACATTAAAAAAATCTAAAAATCCAAAAATCTTGCATAAAGTCTTTTAGCTGCATTGTCACATACACAGTTGTATTTGGCCAAGATTTACACAGTCTCATTTTTACTTGGGGCAAAACATCATGGATTTTGGTACTAAACGGATTCAAGAGTGCTACATTTTGGTCACACATCAGAAGCAGATTTTTAGATTCAGAGGAGAGATATTTTGGAACCTTTGATGGATATCATTGTTTGACCCTATACAGTTTGATTTGATAACATAATCCTTGAGCTTCATTGCCTTATTTTATCAGGATTAAAAATTGACAACACGCTAAATGATCAGAATGTTTGAAGTTCTTATTTGAAAATATTGATACATTACAAAACACTTGCGATTTTTTTATGATTTTTTCATTGATCTTTTCAAGTCATGTTCTTTTTAGCTAATTGATGATGTTTTGACTAGATTGGCAATGATGGAGACATGATGTTTTCTTCACTTCTGTGTGACTATTTTCAGGAAGATCCTTTAACTTGTGTGAATTTGTCTAAGGACATGTTCATCAAAAAACCATCGAGGACATTCATATAGGAGGGATGGTTAACCTTTGTTTGTTTACCAAAATCCACTTGCAACATTGAATCCGATGAAACTAGTATTCATACTCCCATAGTTGGTCATTCAACTAGTGAGGGTTGTACTAGGTTCTTTAAATGAGGTTACCAAATGAGATGAAAGTCATATTCATATTCTTATGGTCGTAGTGGCACCAATAAGGATTGTATTGACTCCTAGTTCCGCAATGCTCAATGATGAAAATATATCTTAGTTTGCATTTCTTTCACAAACCTCAAGGACAATTAGTTGCATTGCATTGCATTCATGTTAGATTAATTACATGTTTATGGTATTTTCCTTAATCAAGGGGGTGGAAGTTAATCATGATTACATCATCAAATTCCTAATCAATGCCCTTAAATATCTGATCCATCAAATTGATCACATGCTACTTCAAGGATATCATCAATATACATCTACTCACCTAGGGGCAATCTCACCATCTGATCAACTAGGGACACCCTAACTCTATTTATCCCATATACTTATTTCTACACCTAATTCATATCCAATGACCCTATCTATCAACCTCCCACCATCAATCTTCCCATCCAATCCAATCCAATCGAATATCAATCAGTCAAATCATCCAATTGATCATCTAATGTCAATCATTTATCCTATCATCCATTTGCTCATTTTGAGCACATCAAATTTCCTAACTCTAGATCTTGAGGAATGAAATTCAATCCGTTTGTCTGTCTCTCTAGATCTTGAGAGCGAAATATCAGTTTATCCAATCAATCCATTTGTTCATCTCTCTAGATCTTTAGAGTGAATTATTGGTTTATCCAATCAATCCATTAACCTACTTATCTGATTGACATCAATACAACATCAACCAAGTGATTCTGACTGACATCAAGTGATATCTGATCATCATCACCTTATCTCAAAAATCAACAACATTTTATCAATCATAGTTATTATCATCAAATTATCTTCACACTGGGGCATGTTTTGTTGCTAGGATCACCATCATTGTTTATAAAAAATGCAATCATCTTGTATCTCTCCTATCAGCAATATTCATCAAAATATTCACATCTAAGATCAATATGATTTCATTTCTGAGGGGGTATCATCATATCATCCAATTGGAATTCTATAGCATATCTTATATCAAATTTGGGGCATTAACATTTCAAACTTTATCAGAATTTTACATCAGAGTATCATATCAATATTTCATATTAGAATTTCATATCAGAATTTTCATATCGGAGTTTCATATCAAGGTTTCTTATCAGGGTTTCATATCAGGGTTTCATATCAGGATTTCATATCAGAGTTTTCATATCAGGGTTCCATATCAGGATTTCATATCAGAGTTTCATATCAGGTTTTTATATCAATCAATCAGCTCATCAACGATCAGGACAATCAATATTTCTTTGAATCAATGCACTTCACACATCAATTCAAAGAGGGGCATTTGTAGACACCTAAAATTGACCAGGTGTATCTCAAGCATTCCAAATTGTAAATCTCAACCAAATGCCTTAAAACCTCATCTCAATGCAAAACAAATGGATCAAATCAAATGGACATTTATTAAATAAATGGAACAAAATTAAAATAAAATTAAAAGATCAAATAATCATGAAATCAAATAATTAAATTCAAGCCTAAAGGGATTAATCAAATTATGCAATTGATTTTTCAATTGTATAGTTCAAATCAAAAAAGATTAAACCCAACCCAATCACCCTTCCATGGCTAATTTAATTAAATGATGGAGTTATTTAATTCCTAATATCTTTGAGACAACCAACCAACCTTCCCTCCATTTGCAAACACCTCAAAGCTTTTGACTTAACCAAGCTTTGATCATGATCAACTCACTCTACCCCCTACCCTTGGGAAAATGCTATAAATACAAGCCATTTCCTTTGTGTTTGGGATCCAAGAATTCAAGAGCAAAATCATCCTTATTATAGGCACATTGAGAGCATATGAGGAGCATTTGAGAGATTTTAAGAGATTTTTTAGCATTTGCATTACATTTAGCATATCATGTTTAGGAGCATTTGTTACTTTCTCATATGATCTTGGAGCATTTTTAAGCATTTTGAGCATTCTAGCTAGATTTGAGCATTCATTTTCATAAATATCTCATTCTAGGATTGTCCTCAAGATAGATTAAGCCTAAGAGCTCTCTTAACAAAGCTTGGATAGAGAACCATGAGATGATATAGATTTAGTTTCAATTCTTAGATTAACTTTGTTTTTTCTTTCCATAAAATTTTTTTCTCTAATCTTAATTTCATGAAGGTGTATTTTCTTACACACAGTTAGCATAATCATATAAATTCATCTCATCCTACATGTTAGTCATAAACATCATATAGATATATAAAATCATAACATATCATATCTATCATGCATAAACATCACATCATGTCATAACATAAAATAGATCATCATCATAAAAGTCCATGTATATATAGACTCCATCATACGTCAGTATCTCAAAATGTCATACAAAATGGTGTATCAAAAACATTCTAATAAGAGTCATCATGGTGGACATGATGGCCTTGCACCCCTACTAGGACAGGGTGGTAATCCCACTGATCCCTAGGAATCACGACCTGTACTCTGGGATGAGGATCTCTCTAAGTACAATGGATCCCGCTCTACCTCTGACATGGCTCTGTGATATAAGGTCATGTAATATAGGGCCTCACATCCTCTCCTATGGCATCCCTCTATGTTGCGAATGCATCTGATAGAACCTATGTCAACCCTATTGTTGTGCCTACATGCCGAGCTATATCTCACTCTACCCTGTAGTCCTCTGCTTGTATCGACATAGCATATTGTTGTGTTGTAAAAACTGCTATTTGTGCTGACATGGCTGCCAACTCCTCCCCAGCACCCCTTCCTTTACACCCATCCCAAACTCTTGACTATCTACCTGGGCCTGAAACAGGTCTAATATCCTTTGTGCACCATCACCCCTGAGTTGTCTCTGATACTAACGCCCCCTCTACTCGGGCTAGCTCTATCTATATATTTCTTGCTATAGCTGGGAGGTAGCCAATAGGCCCTATAGTCTCAAAACCTCTGACTATGAACTACTCTCCATTACATGAGAGGTAGCCAACAATCCCTCTAACCTTAGGATCTCTACATGTGCACTAGTCTCAGTCACCTAAGATATAGCCAATAACCCCTACACTCTCCTGAGCTTAGTCATTAGACTATCCCACTCTACCACTACTATGTCATATACATCCTAAGCTATGTGCCTAGCTAGTGACCTCTGTCCCTAGCCTGGTCACCCCTGTGGACCCTTTCCTTATTTTGGTGGCCCCTATGGCCCTTGTCCCTGTTCCTATCCCTGTATATCTGGAACAACTTGTGGCTACCTGCCTATAGGTATCTCTACCTGTCCCCGTCTCCTCTGAGCCGCTACTCTAAGCTAGACTCTCCTAGCCCCAGCTTCCCTTCCATCTCCTCCCTCATCACCATTGTATCCATCCTATCCTCCCCCGTCCTCTCCCTCCCTAGGATTCTAATCTGCCTGTACCACACCAAGAACTGTCAATCTGATAGGCTTGGGGGCTGCCCAGCACTATGCATATGGTGGGACAAATCCAGCATCATGTAGTGACTCCCATGCTCTAATCCATAGCACCATGATCATGCCCATCCACGATCCTTGAGCTCTCCACAAATCTACTCCCATACCCCAAATACTACCCACCTCCTGAGTCACCAAGGGATGAGGAAATCCATCTAGTAGGGCCTCTTGAACCTATCCCATCTATCGATGTACGCTCGACAGCATGTACTTGGCTGTCATGTAAGTTGTCTGTCCTATCAACCATCAATTAGTATTTACACATTTGAGATAATATGAGTCATAACGCCCATCCTTAGTGTATCCATCCTACTATGGGACCTAGTGGCCCCATGCCTCACACAATACATATGGTGCCCATTGACTGTCACCCATCTCATCCAAAGTCTAATTCCAATATCCAATTGAGTCTATAGACTCGTAGCTAATCAGTGGCCTATATCTATAGGAAAACAGCTCATAATCCCACCTGGTTTCATGCGTATCAATTGGGTGTATGATAGTAATATGCTCCCATGCTGATACCAGTAACAATGTGAAGCCTTCTCCTAGTGCCCTACCCTTACAATAGGTGCACATGTATAAATCATAATATAGTTGTCCAAGGATAGTGTATCCCCAAAAGTACTAGTCCCTGTCCTCCACCATACTGCTCAGCATTCATGCCCAGCCAATCAGGAATCCCTTGCCTGCATGATCAAGCATCAATCATCCTCCAATAAGCCCTACCAAATATAGTTCCACCCACCACAACTATGGTCATGCTACCATTGCCCCTTCCCATGAAATCCACTGGCATGAAGTTGGCATCTCCACATAACTTCTCCCAAAGGCCATCCCCATGTGAGGCTCTAACCCCTCGAAGTAGTACTCAAGTATCAGCCCCCGAATCAACACTCTATAAATTCTCCAGACATCGTGAAGAGTAATAGTATCTTCCCCTGTGGGGAAGTGAAAGCTTGAAATGGTACTGTGCCACCTCTTGATTAAATCCCACATGAGTGCATTATGTGCTCTCAAGTAGGGCCAGATGTGCACATGCCCTAATCTACACAAGGTAACTATACCCCAATCCTCTGCCATCAGCTCATGCTCCAGCACCATCATTGTTGGATAGCAATCCCTCACCTAGAAGGTAATCATATCCTCCTACATCCACCACATACCCATGTCAGATATTAGATAGCATTTAGGGGCATCAAAAAATGCCCCTAGCCTAATCTAGGGCATCAAAAAATGCTCCTAGTCCTTCCCCTATCTCTCCTTTCCCTCTTTTTACTCTATTTTTTGGGTCAATTGGCAGAGACACTGGTTTACCCTTGCAGACGGTAGTTCTTCGAAGTCATCAATCTATGGAGAAAACGGTTTAGGCCACTGCCTCTTTTCCACACAAATTGCAGAGTTCTTACTCCACCATCTCCACCCTATTTTTCCTCCCCTCCTGCCCTCGTAGATGGCAATTGTGCGATTTACATCTTCTTAGATGTCGATCGCCGATTAGTCATTTGCGAAGATGGTAATATGTCAATTTCCATCTATGTAGATGACAGTTAGGTGACCACCGTCTGTGTTGTGGTCCAGTTCAGAGCACGTTTTGGATGCCATAAATGCACTAAAATACAATAAATGCATAACTGACTAGGAGGCCTTTAACTACTCACTGGTGGTCCAGCATCCGTGGGTCACTGATGGATCCTGACTGCTCTCCAAGTTGTGCATGCTCTCGAATCATTGCCATCTCTTCTCTCTTCTTTTGTCTTTTTTCTCTCTATGAGTGAAAATTACTTCTCTTTGGGCCCCGATGGACTATTTATAGTCCTTTGGGACCTGTTTCTTCCATCCTTCTCCCCGTTCCTCACTCTAGTCCCCATTTTTCCTCTATTTCTTTTGAGACACGCCATGCAATTGGTCTTCTTTCTCTCTCTTCCTACCTTTTTTGAAATAATTTTAATAATTTTATTTTTTATTTTTTTGTATTCTTTTCTTGAGGGGGCACACTCCTCTTGTCTCATTGCCTTTGGTTTTCCTGACCTTTCTGGGGCATCTTATTTTCTTTTCTTTGACATGATGCCACTTTCGATGCCGCATCAAAGAGGGGAAAATGTAGACGTCTAAAATCATCCTTATATTAATTTAATTAATATTCCCATAATATTATAGTTAATTTTAATTAATTATATTTGTTATATTCTTCTATCTATTTAATTTATTTAAATAAGTATATATGATTCACATTCATAATATTTAAATCTTAATTTAAGTTTTATTGCCTCCTTTAATGTATTAAATCTTATTCACATACATTTCCTTCATTTACCCCTTTTAAACAAATTTATAATTTATTTATTCCTCCACATGACTGATTCTACTAAACCATAATTAATCTAAATCTAATTTGGATAAAACTAATTTGAACCTAGATCCTACCATACCTTACATCACTCTCACCAAATATACCTACTCACTAATTAACTAAGGTTAATTAGGCTAATTTATTGATTCCTACACATATCAGTCCTAATTATTTGCTCACACGTGTGAGCAAATTTCCAAAAATTGACTTTTACAAATAATATTAATTTTGTTCCAACAAGATTTCTTACAACCTTGATGACACTTTCTTACACTTTCTAAAAGTGTTTTATTCGACAAAAACTCCTACACCTCTTATAAGATCATTCACATGTGTACTTTAAGTACACCTTAACCCATCCCATCACAAGTTGCTCATACATGTGCGAGCAAACTTGGCCTCTTGCATGACTTATGTGTCTCTCATGTCACACTTATGTGGATGCCACATGAGCTCTACCCCATCTGTTCCCTCTCTCTCCAAAAAATCTATAAATAGAGGACATTGCCAAGAGAAAATCATCTCCCCTTTTTGCATTGTTATCATGCTAGTTTATCTTTAGAATTCTTAGCTTAGTTTTTATGTTCTTTCTTTCATGCTTGTAGTTCATTTTCAAATCTAGATATTAAATGTTAGAATTAATGGAATGAATCTTAGATTTCCTTTGATCTTGCATATCATCATTGTATAGTCTTGCATTTCCATTCATTTGATGAGCTTGAGACTAGTCTTCAATACTTTCTCTTGATTTCTTCACTCTCATTAGCTTGCATCTTTAATCATCAAGTGGGATTTTAGTATTGTGTTGGGAGAGCACACCTACATACTTCTCTAAGAGAAAATCAACAAGACATTGGGTGCCCTTGTTCAGCTCATCTGTCATTGTGGTGAAAGTTCTTGTGTTTCAATTTCATCTTAAACATGCTAACTCTTTGAGTCTTGTTTCTAATGGCTAACATTAATGTTTGCATGTTTTATTGTTGTCTTTTGTAGCTATACTTTCTCTCACATATAGTATCTACATTACTCAGTATAAATATATCAAAGAGATACTAAAGAAATTTGGAATGGAAGATTCCAGACTAGTTGGGATACCTATGTCTACTAGACATAAGTTGTTTAAGGATGATGACTCAAAGGAAGTAAATCAAACTACCTACAGATCCATGATTGGTAAAATTCAATATGTTGTTCACACTAGACCTAATATTGCATTAGCAGTTGGTATTGTTGCAAGGTTTTTCAGCTAATCCTAGAGAGAATCATTTGATGGCTATCAAAAGGATTCTAAGATATCTTAAGGGCACTGAAAATTATGGTTTATGGTATAAGAAAGGAGGAAACTTTGATTTGAAGACTTTTACTGATGCTGATTGGGCAGGTAGTGTTGATGATAGAAAGAGAACCACTAGTGGAGTGTTATTTCTTGGAAAGAGGTTAGTCTCCTAGACTAGTAAGAAATAAAATTGTATTTCTCAGTCTACAACAGAGGTAGAGTATGTTGTTGCAGCAGTGAACAGTTCAAATATCATATGCTTCAAACAATTGTTGTCATGTATGAAGGAGGAAATCAAAGAACCAATCATTATCTTCTATGACAATACTATTTCTATTAACATTTCAAAGAACCCTATGATTCATACTAAGAATAAGCATATTGTAATAAAGTATCATTTCTTGAGGGAATTGGCTCTGGAAAAAGAAGTAAGGTTGGAATATGTGAATACGAAAGAACAAATTGTAGACATATTCACAAAACATTTACCTAAGTATTCATTCTTGTATCTTAGATGAAAGATAGGGGTGATTCCCCCAACCGAGTCTCACTAATGGACATATTAGTGATGCATCAACCGAGCTATAGAAAAGATTTAACAAATTGATGGAGATTGTTAGAGCTTATTGCATATGAATAAGCACATCAGGTACACTATAATTTCATTGGATAGAGTGTTTGGAATTTGGATGTCAAAGAGGGAGAGATTATTGATGTCATGCCAAAGAAATTATTAAAGGAAAATATTATTGATGACAGAGGGAGAAATTTTATCAGAAACATAGATTGATGTAAGAGGGAGAAATCTGTATTTCAGTGATTGTGAAGACAGACATAGTTTTCTGGATGAGAATCAAAATTAAGCTAAGAACATTAATAAAATTTTATTCTTGTTTCAGTTTCTCTAAAAATTCTTTGTATTATGATATGTTATGTTTCCATCAATGAAAAAGAGAGATATTATTGAAGACAATTATTCAATTGTGTAGTTTCATTGATGTATACACAAACATAGCGATGTTACACAAATGTCCATACCTAAACTGAGCATAGTTAGTATATGCCAATCTATCTCAGGCATTAAAGAAGACTCATATTTCAAAAAATTGATTTTTAGTTCTAACGAAGTTCAATCAGGCAATACAGTAATAGTCAGGCATTAAAGGATTACAATGTTAACCGAGTTATGCATCTAGTGTGAGCCAACTAATAGAATTTTACACTATATGTTTAATTGGTTATATGTAGAGGATAGACTTAAATTTTATTATTTATTTGGAAGGTTATTCGAGCCAACTTGACAAGGCTTATCATATATATACAAGGTCAAGTTTGGATTGAATGACTGTGAGTGGAAGAGTTCTTTGATATGAAGAGTGAAGGTGACATAAGATGGAATTCTAATTAAGGAAACAACATCCAGACTGAACTACAATAGAATATTTGATCAGTGAGGATCCAGTTCAAATCTAGAGGAAGATCTGAATCAGCAAAGATAGTTGCTTCTTAAAATAG
This sequence comes from Thuja plicata, assembly GCA_018584345.1. NCBI lineage: Eukaryota > Viridiplantae > Streptophyta > Pinopsida > Cupressales > Cupressaceae > Thuja > Thuja plicata. The sequence continues at coordinate 7,014,551 of MU224437.1, forward strand.
GTCAATCCATTGGTACTCTCTAACAATTGTAGCAGTGATCGAAATCTCTTTACAGAGTAGACTTAACAGTCTTTCATAAATCCTCTCACAAGGTGAAATTTCTACATTGAAGTGTTTGAAGACCTCTAACAATGTCACTTCTAACATGGTGATTAAATCCTCTAACAGGGTCACACCTAACAGTGTGTTTTGTAACCTTTGACAAGGTTGGCTCCTAACAGGGCTCACTTCAGAAGAGTGAAAAATAGTGACTAGTTGCAATTGGTGGTTTTCCCAAAATTGGGTTTCCACGTTAAATCTTGGTGTCATCTGTGTAAATGTTATTTTCTTTATGCTTTATGTTTATGCACTTTATCACTAAAGGATAATAACATTCAATATCTTAAAATTTATTTGTTAACCAAGTAACAGTAGAATATGTTTGTTAACCATGTAACAGTGATAATTTTTATTAAGACATCTAAGGGACTTGGATTTGTTTTTGTGGTAACTGATTCACCCCTCCACTCTCCGCTACTCAACTTATTTCTAACACACACACACACACACATATACTAAAAATGGATTCACTAATTAATTAATTAAATATTTATTATTTAATTAATATTGACTTGATGAATTAATTGAATATTTATTGTTTAATGAATGTTTATTTCTTCTATTTATTAAGTAAATTATTTTAATTTAGTTAATACATTCACTATAGTCTATTCTTCTTATCCTAAGTCTTCTCAATTAGTCTTATTTAAGTGATTAATTACACAGTCACTAAATATGAGTAAGCTTCCTAGTCCACTTCATAGACCTAGTCACTTGACACATCATCTTGGCTAAAATAATTAATTATTATTAATTATTAATAAATCATTATCCTCACGCACACATGTCCTATTCTTAAGGGCTATGTGGCCTCATAAGACTTGGTCTCATGACCACATGTCTTCCCCTACACCAAGTCAAGATTCCTCATGAGGAATAAGTCCTTCCTCTTTCCTCTCCATGGTCTTTGTGAGACACTTTACTTGAGTTTTTCCCTTCCACCTTCTTCTCCTCTATGTCAATGTAGGAGGAACATTCTCCCTATTCTTCCTCTCACATTCTAACTACAACCCCCTTTCTCTCAACCCCATAAACCAAGTCAATAGAAACATTGGGATCTTCCACCTTTCAGTCTCCACCCTAGGATCATGCCACCTAGGCTTAGGTCCTCCAAAAACCTATAAAAGGATCCTCATAAAAAATATATTTAAAAAAATAAAAAGAAATTTAAAAATAAAAAAAAAAAAATCAAAAGAAAATTGTAATAAAAGCATGTGGTGAAATCCTAGAAACAGATGCCACTTGCGACAAGTTATCTCCACCCTCTCTTAGGATTCTTCTAGCATATCGTCCCATCTGTATATAATCATAATAAAGTGGCTATTCAAGTGACCATTCTCCTTGTACATATCATAATAAAATGACCAATCCATGATTCATATCCATTGTATAAATCCCCACTAAACCCCATCATAGCTTGGTCTACTATCCTAGTCTAGTGTGTCTTTCTTCACCCATAATAATTTAGTCCATCACCTAGCTGGGGGCATGTCCTCGACCAAGTTTGGGAAGTGGATCTATGATAGTCATGACTCTTAGAGGACAGAGCGGAGTATTTTTCACTAGACAAGCAAACACAATCAACAGTTCTTACACAATGCTATTCCAATCATGATTCATAATCTGTGATAAATCTTTGAAAATATGACTATTTATCTATACATGTGCAACAACATCATTATCGACCAAACTGATCAACAAACCTAACACTATCTTTTGGCAAAGAAATGTATATTCATGGCAGGCATGTTAGAATGATTTGTTATAAGATTATGCATTCATATATGGATTTCATTTTTCATCATGTTTCATATGCTATTCCAGGATAACTTTGACATGAGTCTAAAAACTCCAAATATGTCATGGATTAGGATAGCCAAGATGGAATAGGATATTTTATTTGATTGCTATTTGTGGGATATTTTCCAATAAATTTGAAGGTATAAATAATTGGGGTTTCTGTGCATAAGAGCCTTCATCCATTCCATAAGCATTAACAAAATTATAAATCATGTTGTTATAAAAATGCTATTGATGGTGATGCACCACACATACCTTGACTCTAAATATTTGTTCCCCGATGGAGGGAGGATATTCCTTGTCTATTATGCAAATGAAAGTCAGGTCATCTTGTTTCAATTATACCTAGATGTTTTTCAAGTTTTCTATATTAAAATTCATGCAAGAAGTGCTCAGGTCATCATGGTTTAATTATACCATGATGCTTGCATTTTCTTGCAACATAACGAGCTCAATGATGAAAATCAAAGTCCTAAATTTATCAAATTTTAAGTTGTTTCTAAAGTTGTGGAGATAATCATTTTTTGCATATCATTTTGCATTGCATTTAAAAATAGATCATAGAATGCTCCTTTTATAAGATTTTGTAGGATATCTTGTTAAGGTCACCTTGTTCACTTTGTCTATTCTTCTTGTGTCAGACACATGGTTGTTTTAAATTGAGGACATTCTGGATAACAAAACAATAGCATTTATCATAGTTCATTAGGTACATCTTTAGTTTTTAGTGTTGTTCATTTGCATATAACCCTTTATATTTGCATGCATGTCCTAAATTCATTGCATTTATCATAAGTTGTCATTTCATCAAAATATAGGTCATTACATTACTACCATTATTATACATTTCATTTTTTATCATTATAACACATCGTTCATTATCATTATTATCATTTTGTCTTCCATTAAGTTCATTATCATTATTCACTATTCATTTATTTAGTTGCATTGCATTCATATAACATTAATAATTATGAGATTAATCATAATCATTTTGCATCCACATAGAAATAAAACATGATCATTAATAGTCATCAAGTAAAGTGCATAATCGAAATCATTCATCACATCCTACATATGTCAGTATTCACATATATATAAATCATCATAAGCAATGAAACATAGAAGTAAGCATCATAGAATCATGTCATATAGAAATTCCATCATCAAGAGTCCATAAAACAAAAATAGCATGTCCAAAATGTCCAAGGATATCTCATATAATAACCATGTGTCCATAAAGTGTCCATCAAGTCTACAATAATAGATACAATGAAGCCATCCAATACAAGGTATATATAAAAAAGCTAAGAACCACTACCCCCAGACTCTATATGTCAATGTATGCATGCTAAAATAGAAGGCCCTACTCCTAATGAACCCCCAGAACCTGGTGGTGGCTGGGGTGGGTGTGATGATGTGACTCCGCTACCCTGTGACCCATGTCTCTAATGAACTGCGGTCCTAACTCAATATGAGTTCTCTCTAAAGCTCCCTATCCACTAATCCCATGGAACTACCTATTTGTAGGCCTACCTCTAGTAGGTGATCTCCCTACTAGCCCTCATCATCAATTGCAAGCTCTCTGCAAGGGGACCCAATGACTCTATAGACTCCAACTCATCCAGTAAGGTTTCTGCCTCCCCTAACCACTCTATAGTGGTATCCCGCTTCTATATGAACTATGTGACCTCCTCATATAACATCTCCACCCGTCTCTCTATTCTGGGGACATGATTAGCCTGTACCTATAACATGGCTAGTTTGACTAGCACTGCATCAACATCTATCTTCTCATTTTCTGCGTCCCTCTGTAAATAGGGATCCTACTCCCTGAACTTCATCTTTGCCATCTCCTCCTATTTCATCTAAACATCATCTCCAACATCAAGAATAGGCTCATCCTCTTGTATCCAAGGGCCCTGTACCACTCTTCATTGGCCCAATATGATGTCAGCCTCATCCTATACATGTACATGTGCCTATGGCTATACCTGTGCCTGTAACTATACTTGTGGCTATACCTATGGCTGTAATAGTACTTCTGGTAGTATTTGTGTGAGTATTTGTACCTATGCCTAGACTGGTGGCCATCTCAATGAACCTTATGGTCTTTGTGCCAGAGGTGGCATAAAACCCTGTGGTCATACACCTCCACCTCTCATCCTGGGACCTCCTCTACCCCTCCCTCTATTGGGAGAATCACCACTATCATCTCCTTTATCATCATCATCACCTTTAGCTCCCCCTCGACCTCATCCCCAACCTCGGTCTCCATCCCCTGGGTCTCTTTGTGGTGGCCTCTTCATGGGGTCGATCAATCTAGGGACTATTTGATCCCTCAAATACCTCTTGTACTCAGCCGTCATACCTGGGTCTATGACCCCCTATCTCATTGTCCATGCCTGGAATGACATGTCCAAAAAATCTTTCCTAGCAATCTCAAATGACACCATAGGTCCCTAGTCTCACCTCTCCTAGTGTGTCCATGCAAATTCTATCTATCATGCCATGGCCATCGTCTAAATTCAGCTGAACTGTCAAAAAACCCAGCTCACCATCTATCTCTCTATGATAAAGGGAGTCCTCCTTATCAACCACCATGACTCAAAACAATATCTGAGATGAAACTCATCCTCCCAAGGCTCACACTCCACGTAGGGTCTCCATATCACCACATCAATAGTATCAAAAATGTACCACAAAAACTCTAAATGTCCCATCTTACACTGAGACTAGATTGATGCATAAAGAAATACGTAGGGCTGCCTAGTGCCCTAAAATCTAAGAACTGGGGGCTATGTGATGGCAATGTGCTCCCATGCCCATACATGGAGCAGTGTAACCCTAGCTAATAAAGATTCACCCCATGGTATACCACTTGATGAATATCATGATATAAATGGGCTAATAAACAGACTCCCCAAGAAAAACAGGTCCCCTCATCCATCATCCTCTGTAGCGTTCACCCCCATCCAACTACAAAACTGTGTGATCTCCGATTGGGATAGACATATTATCTTATTTCTCTAGCTAATACAACTGGCAGAGGCTCATCTAATGCTACCATGTCCTCCCAACTAATCTCAGCCTCATCTATGTCCTCATTGCCGAATACTCCTTTGCACTCCATCAACCCATTATGTCGATCATAATGCACTAGCTCTCTGGTGATGGGTAGTCGAAGGATGTGATACACATCCTCCAAAGTCACGGTCATCCTGCCTATCAAAAAATAAAATGTACTCGTCTCTGAGTGCCATCTCTCTGCCAGCACCATTAGCATACCTAGATTCACCTTAATCTCAGGCATATGTATGAAATGATATAAGCTGGTCACCCCGATCAATACCCTATTGGTCTCTGATAGAGCCAATCTCAGACTTTGTGTGATGGGATATCTCTCTCATGACATCAGGATGTCTATAATATCCTCCTATCATCAACAAAAAAAAATCAAACTATCAGATTCTGATCTAGCTGATCTATCTATCCTATCTATCTAACAATCAAAAATATGTTTATCACATGTATCAACAGATGATTTCTATCAATTATCTACCAATCAAGATGGGTTTACTAGCGACCATGCAAAAATGTTTCCTATCTTGACATCAAATCGATCAACATCCAACACTAGATCCTATTGGCTTATTACTATCAATTTTGACCTAATTTACCTTATCCAAATTTAATCTTTCCATAAATGCGCAACACAGATAAATACTTGCGCAATTTTAACATATGTGCAGCATAGAAACATGCTTGCGAAGGACCCCCTCATGTTTGTGGAGTTTGAACTGATGCACAAATTTTCTAAATGCATGCGCAAAATTAGATATCTTATCTGATGTAAGCGTTAGATCTACAAATGGATGCACAACTTTTTTGCATACATTCTTTGTTGTTGCGCATTGATGCGCCGCAACAATGCATCCATTTTCAGACCAAAATCAACAAATTTTCTAATCTAGAATTATGGTTCAATCTATCCTAAACATGCTACAAATCCTATCTAACATGCACAATTGAATCAATTTGACAAGGCTGGATAGATCACCTACCGACTCTCCAGAATCTGGCAGCCTCTGGAAGCATCTGACCCTCTCGAAGTGTTGGTCTGCAAGTGGGAATAACATCTTCTCAACTCTCCTCTTCTATCTCTTCAAGCTCCAATCTCCAAATGACAAGTGTGCATAATGAGCTTATTTTTGACCCTTTGACCCTATATATAGCCTGTGGACCTGTTTTGCTTGCTGTGTAGACACTACCTACTGATATCATTCCATTTCACCCTATTTCTTTCCTAATTTCTTCCGATTCTTTTCATGAGATTGATTGAACATTCTGAATAATAATAATAATAATAATAATAAAAGGAAAAATCATCAATTTTGTCAATCAATCTCTCGAGGGGGCATGCATAGGTCATCTTTGTTGGCATTGTCTAGGGAAGGGGCAAAAAGCTTGATTTTTTCTTTGAAACAAGGTGACAAGCACATTATTTCAAAGAGGGGCAAAATGTATACACTAAAAAATGGCTTCACTAATTAATTAATTAAATATTTATTATTTAATTAATTTTTATTTCTTCTATTTATTAAGTAAATTATTTAAATTTATTTAATACATTCACTATAGTTTGTTCTTCTTATCCTAAGTCTTCTAAATTAGTCTGATTTAAGTCACTAATTACACAGTCACTAAATATGACTAAGCTTCCTAGTCCACCTCATAGACCTAGTCACTTGACACATCATCTTGGCTAAAATAAATAATTATTATTAATTATTAATAAATCATTATCCTCACCCACACATGTCCTATTCTCAAGGGCTATGTGGCCTCATAAGACTTGGTCTCATGACCACATGTCTTCCCCTACACCAAGTCAAGAAGCAATCCCTATTCCTAAGGAGATTCTCAAGCCACCTCAAAGAGTCCAAGATGACTCATTGGACACTTGGACCAAGAGTCCTCATGAGGAATAAGTCCTTCCTCTTTCCTCTCCATGGTCTTTGTGAGACACTTGACATGTCTCTTTCCCTTCCACCTTCTTCTCCTCTATGTAAATGTAGGAGGAACATTCTCCCTATTCTTCCTCTCACATTCTAATTACATCCCCCTTTCTCTCAACCCCTTCAACCAAGTCAATAGAACCCCTAGGATCGTGCCACCTAGGCTTAGGTCCTCCAAAAACCTATAAAAGGAGCCTCATTCCCACTTTGTGATCTGATAGGTAATCAAGCATTCAAGCACTCAAGCCATCAAGAATTAAAGAAAATCACATTCAAGCATTCAAGAAAATCACATTCAAGCATTCAAGCATTTCCACACCATTCCATCATCCATTTAGTTGCATTTTGCATTAGATTCACTCAAATCTCCACACTTTGGTGAGATCTTGGCTAAGGAGCTTCATTGGAAATCTGAGAGCTCAAACATCAAGAAATCAAAGCTAGGAGAACAATGGAGACAAGCTGCAAAGGGTAGGTGAAGGTAAATCTTGTTCTTTTACTTCATTTGTTTATTTGTATTCTTCATTGGCTTTCATTTAGATAGATTTATTGGCTTATTAATAGTGGTATTTCATTTATCATAGTTGACATTTATTTTGCATACAATACATACACACAC
>MU224437.1:7030120-7044683 GCA_018584345.1 Thuja plicata
AGAGTTTCTTCAAGGAGTCTATTTCTCTCCTTTTGGTCATTCACTTCTTTAGCCAATTCTACATTTGTCACCATGGCTAATTGTTCCACTGATTCCTCAGTACTTTGAAACATTTATAGATTTCAAAACCAAATCTTTAACTTAGCTCTGATACCAATCTGATGGGGAGGTCACCTAACTCTCTGAAATTCCTACTCTCTTCTAGGAATCTCAACTGGAATCCTATTCGATTCAGGTTTCTCTAGACTCACTCTTGAGTCTCTTAGGGCTACTCTCAGACCCTAACCAGAAGGACTTTTCTGATCCCTCTCTCCTAGGTTCCCTACCCACCGAAATGTTTAACTCCTCACTGTCTCTTACTCTTCATGACTGAATTCCATACAATCATGCACCTTCTTACTTATCTATCTCATCTACAAGTTCTCTAGCCAGACCATAGGCTCGCCTAGGACTTGTCTGCAAACTCGACTAGCTTCTCAACTAACACAAAGACAGAAACAAACATAATATACAAGGTGGATGCTTCTTGACTGTCACAATCCATTGAGCAGATTATCAGAGTCAAGAAGCACCCATGTTATCTAACAGAAACAAAACAACACTTTACAGAAGTCTGATCAGAATAACAGAACACACAAAGTATAGACAAACTTCTTTATATTAATAATACAGAGGATTACAATATGCTTGGCTAGTCTACTCTGTCTCTGTAACTAACTAACTATCAACAACTGATCTGAACTGAATTATCTGAACTGAACTATCTAAACCCTTTTCACAGATTCTTCTTCTCTATTTATCTCTGGCTTCTCCTCGATTCTGTAACCCTGATGGTTACTTGTCGATCTCAGTCCTCCAGCTATTTTCTGTTCTTCATCTTCATCTACAATCTGTCTTCAGTTGCTCTGCATGGACGACACTATGGATGTTCTTTTCATCCATGTCATTCTCTTTTCTGTTTGGCGGTTAAGATTTTTCAATGTCTTCTCCTTCTGACATGTCAGCATATTTGACCATTTGACTGTTCTATTTTCCATCGCGTAGTCGTGAATGAAAATCACCTTTCATGTCTTGTTCTGCGACTGAGCGATTACCTGCTCGTCGCGCTCCCGCAATGTCTTTACATGACTTGGCTTTTACCTCGCGACTGAGCGATGACTCTTTATCACGCACCCGTAATGCATTTACCCGAGCTATGTTTTACATTGCGACTGAGCGATGAGCTCAAGTTGCATACCCGCAATGCATCTTCATTAACTGCTCCTTGCTCTGCGAGTGTGCGATGCCTATTAGTCGCGCACTCGCTGCATGTTCATCTGAGCTGCCACTTCCTTCGCGACCTTGCGCTGCATAGTAGTCGCACTATCGCACTATCGGGAGACGAGCTGACTTTCCTTCTGTGACCGAGCGATGATCACTCGTCGCGCACTCGCCACGCGCTTCCCTGAGCTAACCTTTTCCTTGCGACTGAGCGATACAATGCTCATCGCACACTCGTCATGCTTTTCACTTAACCGTCAAGTCATCTGCGACCTGGCGATGCATCGGGTGTCGCTCACTCGCACACCATGACTTAAATTTTTGTCTTCGCGACTGAGTGATTGATTTCACCGTCGCGTTGTCGCACCATGTTTGCTCTGACTGCGAATTGCCTCGCGAGCTTGCAATGAGCTCCTTGTCGCATTGTCGCGCACTATTTTTCCTGCTAGTCGTCTGCGACTGAGCGACTAGTTCCTCGTCGCGCACTCGCTCACTAATAAGTGAACTATTTTCCTAGCTCGCAAGTGTGCGATGCATTACTTTTCTACTCTCTGTTGGCTCTGCGACTGAGCGATAATGCAAAACATGACTTTCTCATTATGTGACCTGGATCAAAACTTGTTCAAAATTGTTGGGGCTAGGGTTTTGAGCTAAACCCTAGGGTGCTCTGCACCAGATAACCTAGGTGCTCTTGCACCATCCTGCCCAAATGAAAAGACTTCAATCCACCCTTGAATTGAGTAATTTGGAATCCACTACCATCTTCTAGAATTCGGTCTCCTTGATGCAGGTTGCCTCTGCATCTTATTTTCCATACCACTTAACCAAGTGTTCATAATAGGCTATCTATATGGTATTCTTATAAGCTCTGGATTCAAGTATCTTTTCTTCCTTTTGAGGTGGAGTAGGGGTAAAATTTAGGTCTTCTACCTCTTGTATGACCTCTGTAAGGCTCTAGTCCAGATCTAGGGTTGGACCTTTGTACAAAACCAAATTTGACACATTAAACCCCAGAGATAAACCGCTATCTTTTGGTAGCTCCACCTTGTATGAATTGGTGCCATATTTGGCCAGGGTAGTACATGGGTCAATTCTTCTCATTTGTAACTTATGGGGCACTCATTTTTTTCCATCTTTCCTTGTTGAGATATACCATCACTATATCCCCAACTTGGAATTGGACATCCCTTTTTCTCTCATCCACCTTGCTCTTTATCTTCTTTATATTTTTAGTCAATGTCTTTCTGACTGTCTCATGTACTTCTTGCATAGAATGTGAAAAATCTTCTACATAGACACTACCCTTGGCTCCATTCATCAAATCTATGAGCTCAAATATGCCCCTAGGGTGTAGGCCATATACTAATTCAAAAGGACTCTTACTAGTAGTCCTATTCACAGTGTCATTATAAGTACTCTGCCTGCCCAATGAGTTTGTCCCAAACTTGACAATACTCCTTAGTTAAACACCTTAGGAGGTTACCAAGACTCCTATTAACTATTTTAGTTTTACCATCAGTCTGAGGATGGTATGCAGACCCAAAAGATAAATTGTCTCCTAACATTTTCCATAGTGTCTTCCGAAGGTGACTCATGAACTTGGTATCTCTGTCTGACACTATACTCAATGGTAACCTGTGTATTGTGACTACCTCTTTGAAGAATAGGTGAGCTATTTTACAAGCATCATGGACTATCTTGTAGGGTATAAAGTGTGCCAGCTTACCGAATCTATCCATAATAACATAAATGCTATCCATTCCGTGTTTGGTCTTCGATAGTCCTACTATAAAATCCATACTCAAACACTCCCATGGTCTACATGGGATGGGAAGAGGTTGGTAAAGGCTTGCATTGGAAGATCTACCATTTTCTTTTTGACATGTAACACAAATTTCTACATACTTCCTAATGTCAAAATTCATCTTAGGCCAAAAGTAAAACCTCTGAACTATCTCTTAGGTCTTATTGACACCAAAATGCCCACTGAGTGCACCATTGTGCTTCTCTTGTATCATATTTTCTCTAATAGACCCTCTAGGAACACATAATTGACTTCTATTAAATAAAATATCACTCTACAAAGTATATTCAGAGAATTCACTATGAAAATCATTCTTGTATTCTTGACATACCTTGTAGATGTCTGCATAGTCTCCATCTTTTGCATATAGGTATTTGAAGTTCTCAATACCCATGCTTTGTAGGTGTATCTCTTGTACTATTAGGGATCTTCTAATTAAGGCATCTGCTACCTTATTCTACAATCCCTTCTTGTGCTTAATGTTGAAAGTGTAGGCCTGCAGATATTCTACCCACTTCATATGTTTATGACTGAGCTTATCTTGTGAATTCAAGAAACATAGTGCTTGGTTGTCTGAAAAGACTATAAAATCCTTTGGAAGCATGTAGTGCCTCCACTTTCTTAGTGTTTGGACTAGAGAATACATCTGTAGGTCATAAGAAGAGTACGTCTTCTTGGCTTCACTTATTTTTTTAGAGTGGAAAGACACTCATCTTCCCTCTTGCCTCAAGACATCACCAATAGCTACAATGCTAGCATCACATTCCACCATGAATAGATTCTCAAAGCTTAGAAAAATCAAGATTGGTTGAGTAGAAATATTCTTCTTCAATAACTCAAATCCATGGTTAGTTTTCTCATTCGACACAAACTTAGTTTTCATCCCACCTTTGATAGTATCTACCATAAGAGCACAAATTGCACTAAATTCCTTTATAAACTTCCTATAATACTGTGCTAAGCCATGAAAAATTCTTACCTCAGTTTTAGTTCTTCAAGTAGGCCAATTGAGAATGGATTCCACTTTTCTTGGATCTATCTGTAGACACCTAAAATTGACCAGGTGTCTTAATATCATCTAAATTTACAAATCTTAGCCAATTGCCCTAAATCTCATCAAAATGCGTTAAAATGCATCAAAATCATTCAAATGGACATTTATCAATTAAATGCGACAAAATCAATTAAAATCAAAGGATTAAATAATAATGAAATCAAATAATCAAATTTAAGCCTAAGAGGGATCAATCAAATTATATAATTGATTTTAATCAATTAATTGTATAGTTTTAAATCAAAAATCAAATCCAACCCATTCACCCTTACATGGCTAAATTAATTAGATGATTAAATTAAATAATTCTTAATTTCTTTCAACCCAAATTGATCAACCAATGAGAGTTGAGGATCTTGTCTTCTTGTCCCACCCTTTGAGGACAACCATTTAAATGGTCCCCCCATTTGAAACCATCTCAAAGCCTTTCACACAACCAAGGCTTGACCATGGTCAATTCACTCTACCCCCTACCCTTGGGAATTTTCTATAAATACAAGCCATTTTATATGCATTAGAGATCCTAGAAATTCAAGTGCAAAGCATCCTTATTATAGGCAATTTGAGAGCATTTGAGAGCATAGTGAGCATTTGCATAGCATTTTTGAGCATTTTTTAGAACCAATTGTTGATTTGAGAGCATGAATCATGAGCATTTGAGTTGAAAACACACACACATCTTTGAGCATTTAAGCTAGATTAAGCATTTCATATCATTTTTTCTCATTCTAGGATTGTCCTTGAGAGAGATTAAGGTTGAGAGCTCTCTTAACAAAGATTAGATAGGGAACCATGAGATGTCATGGATTTAATTGCAATTCTTAGATTAAAATTGTATTTTCTTTCCATAGAATTGTTGTTATTGATCCTAATTTCATGAAGGTGTAATCTCACACACACAAATGGCACCCACCGTGGGGCTTTAAGCCTCAATTTCCACCGTTTTATCATATTTTTGTCTTTTTTGCTTAACTTTCTTGACATTTTTACAGAAATTAGGTGAAAAGCCGCGTACGAAGATTTAAGAGCCACGTATGAAGATTTAAGATCCACGTACAAAGCTTTAAGAGCTGCATACAAATATTTAAGATCCGCATACAAAGCTTTAAGAGCCACGTACAATGATTTAAGAGCCGCCTAAAGATTTTTCTTCTATTTCTATCTTTCATTCTTAGGCCGCGTACGAGATACATTATGCCACCTAGTTCTGTAAAGGGCCCCTATTAACAGTAAAAGACCACCTATGATCTTTCTGGAGCCGCGTACTATCAACCTTTAATCGCACTTTTCACATTCTGTGCCACCTATGGTTTTTCTTTGGCCACCTATGGAGTTTCTAGAGTCGCTTCTTAACATTTAAAAGACACTTTCAAAGTTTTAATTTATGCTTGTTAACAATTAAAAGCCATGTATTAGTTGTTAAATTTCACGTACATCTTTTTTCTTTGAATCAAATTTTTAATGATTTTCTCACTATTTTAATCCTCTATTGTTTTCATTGTTGCAAATGAAAAATCATCCGAAAGTGCAGAAACTAGAGAAAAGAGTTACAAGACCTAGCAAAGAGGTAAGAGCTCAAAACAAACTTTCCAAATAAATAAATGCTTCAAACATTTTATAAAGTTTAAAAGAGGAAGAAAACGTATATGATCATTACATTAAAGTTTTCTTTGCATATAAAATAAAATTCCCCATGCTTTGAGTGATTTTCATCTCTATTTCTTTAAGCTTGATTTGGCAAAAATTGATTAAAAGAGCTTAGGAGTGAATTGTCAATTTTAATTTCCAAGGTTTTCTTCACTTTGTTTCAATTGTGTTGACTAACTTGTTGGAGGAGCCAAAGTGGAACGATCGCCAATAGGTGAGTAGAAAAAAAGTATAAATCAATCAAAAATGTGCCTAGCCTTTGCTAGCTTCTAAAATGAGGTACTTATGTTATCAAGCTTGCATTGATTAAATTGTGGCATTCATTTAAATCTAGTCTAATAGAAAAACCGCTATTATTGTCCAAATTGAACAAGCATTAGGCATATGCTCTTGACTTTTCGAAGTGAATTAAAAAGCCAAACCTATGAATTCAATTTGGTAGAAAGAAAGGGATAAGGAATTAAGCAAACACTTCAATTTTAAGAACCCCCTTGTCAAGGGGTTGAAAAAGAACAAGCGTGTTTGAGGTGTTTTGAACAAGGAACAATAATAGGGATATGCTCTTGACTTTCTAAGTGAATCAAATTCCCAAACTTGTTGAACCAAGTTTGATTTCATTTTTTCCATGTATGCTAGATTAAAATAGAGCTTTAAAGGGCCTACCTCCCAAGATTTGCCTTACGAGGATGGTGAGAGGGAACAACCCAAACTGGGAGACAATTTATTTTTCCACGATATCATCCAAACCACTATTAAAAAATGTACTTTACCTTAATCAGAAAGTGACTAAATCTTGTGCAAGTGATCCTCACTTCCTCAAGCAGTCCTTCGAGATTGTACAAAATCATACTTTAGTGCGTGTGGGAAGCCCACAAGGGGGTAAAGGAACTTGACAAGATTTAGAATGGAGGTGTGATTAAAACTAGTTAAAATAGTAGGCCTACCTTCTAGAGCCATTGTTAAAATCCAAATTTGACTCTAGGTAGATTTCTTGGAAGAACTTCTTGTGCTATACCCGTAAAAAAAACATCTAAGAGCATACACTTTTAGTGTTTTATTAGGGATATGGTCCAAATTTTATGTGTGTGTTGAGTTTGTACTTCTTTTTCATGCAAGAATCTTCTTTAACGGATCTGATCAAAACCATTAAACTTTTAAAATCCAAAAAAATTGAAAATTTCAACTTTGATTAGCAAAGAGTTGCCTACAAACAATTATGGGCTGCCTACAAACAATTATGTGTCACCTAAAAACAATTCTGGGCCACCTAAAAATAATTACGTGCCACCTACAAATAATTTTGTGCCACCTACAAACAATTATGTGCTGCCTACAAAATTTTCTGTGCTACCTGCAAACTGCAGAGTGCCACATAGAAGAATTCCAGTCACTGCATACCAACATTTAAAGGCTCCCTACACATAGGCAAGTTTCACCCAGAAACAAATAAGGGAAAACATGGGGCATTTCCCAAGGGTTTAGAAATATTTTGAAATCATATTTGGATACCCTTTTTAGAGTTATTTCTATCCAATTCAACAAATAGATCATATTCCTTTTAATATCTATAATAGTGAATCTTTTTGAGAAATGATTCAATCCTATGGTGGAGAATAATTGTCAAAATCAAGATCAAAATATCCATGGGACTCCATATGATGAAGTAACTGAAGATGAAATTTTGGAAGCATCCCAAGATCCCAGGTTTATAGAGACAATGCACTTAATTTTGAAGAGGGATAAAGAAGCATATTTCCATAAATATGACACATCAATCTTAAGGAAGAATGAGGAAAAAAAATTACATCATCTAAAGAGCCATCATTAAGATCAATTTGTCATTTTCTTTATGATGATGGGCCATCTATATCTTCATTTTCTTCACAAAATGAAATATTTAAGTGCAACAAACCTATCTTGGATCAAGGAAAATTTAATCACCACCCTATTTTTGATCAAGATAATCAAGAGAATGGAGAGAAAGGTACCCCTATTGAGAAATACCTAATGTATAAACCTATATCTAGCAATGTTTCTCCCATAACCATTACTCCTTTCATCCTTTGTCCATCTCATAAAGCTTCACAACTATCCAAAATTCCTCCATCAAAGTGTGAGCCTAATAATGATACTTTCCATGTTGACTATGTCTACCCTCAAGGGCTACCTCTAAAAAAAACCGACGCTAAATTACATCTTTCTGAAAATCATTTCCATGCTTCAAAGATCATAGACACTAAGCTTGCATGTGCATCAAAGCCTATTCAAAAGGATTCTCCATCATTCCTCCAAACATTCCCCATGCATATCCAAGCATCTACCTTGTCCTTAGAAGTGGCTTGATGTCAAGAGGATAATCCAAAGAGAAAAGAAACAAGTATCAATAAAGATCAAGATCAATATGTTATCCAATCCCCTCCCATATTTGATGAATTTCCCATATCCATAGAAGCTTGTGATTATCCCCTTGCACCCTTTCATGTGTTCCAGGCTGATATCATTCCATTTCATGAACAAAGTGTCCTTCCAAGCTCTATACCTATTCCAATTCCCAAGCAAGATCAAGATATCCCTTCCACCATTTCCAATGAACATATTGAAAATTAAGAGCAAATCACCCTCTCTACACCATCAAAAGATCCTTGTCAAGATCAAAATACCCCATCAACTCCTTGTCATACTCCTCCATATTCACCTCAAGAAACCATCATTCCTCCAAATTCCTTGCACGATAATAAATCCCTTCAAGATTCATTTGATCCTATCAAATTTTCTCCTATGAAAGCTACTCATGAGCCTATTTTTAAAAAGATAAATCTTGAAAATGAGAGCCTTGGCAATGCAACTCATTCCAAATATGTTGATATCCCTTTCACACCTTATCTCCCTCCATTCAAACTTAACCATATACCTTCACCATCCCCCAAATCCATTTTGGGTTCCTATGTTCCAAAGTTCAAGTCTTCATCTCTTCCATCCATATTAGGTCCCTATATTACTCCATCAACCATTCCTACCATCCCTAGCTCTCCATTCACTCATCCTCCCATGTATCAAGATCAACAAAGGCACACATACTTGAAGAATGTCCAAACACCAATCCATATGAACCCTCCCTATTATTCCAAGTCACCCAAAATTCCTAAGTCTTTTGGAAGCAATTTGTATGTGTAACATAAAAATAAAAAATCCAAGAATCCACATGTGTATAAAAATCACCATGTCCCATCTAATCGACATGTGAATGAAAAGGAAAAAGAAATATCCAAAAGGCCGAAAAGGTCCACCAAACAAAAATAAAAATCAAAGAAAATGTGGGTTCCTAAATCCCTCATTGAAGAAATGCATTTAAAAGCATCACAAAATAAATAAAAATCAAAGACTATGTGGATTCCCAAGTCACTTTTGAAAGACTTGCATACAAAAGAAAAATCAAACTTGACATTCAAGCTTCCAAAGGCTTCCATTCTGTCTCCTTCCAAACATTTTCCACTTTCCAAGTCTACTTTGGGTTCCTACATACCAAAATCCACTATCTTAGCTACATCCTCACCTCCTCCATCCATTTTTCCTCCATCATTCCTCTACTCTTAAATGTGTGTGTCAAATTTGATCTTGCCAACATTTCCATCCACTACATATCTTCTTCTTATCCTCACATTCATTATCCAACACCTACTTTCTATCTTTGCATCCCTCTTATCCAATCTATGGAAAAAAAGCTTCACCACCATCTACCCTTATCCCTCGTATGTGTCCATTATCATCACCTTATCAATATCTTTGAGCATCCTAGCCATAGCCATGGTTTATTGTAGCATATCTTTCAGAAGACAATTGTTCAAAGATCCAAATGTTGAGAAAATTTTGAAAAAATACAAAAAAGAAAAAAAAAAATTGAAAAAAAGAGAAAAATACCTTGGTGAAAACCTGGTAAAATAGGCACCTTGGTAGAAAAATTAAAGAGAAATAAATTCATCCTATGGTGAAAACCACTTCTTGTGGTGCCTTTGACAAGTACCATGATGAAAACCTAGCAAACAAGCATCATGCGTAATTGCTTCCTCTTGCACTCTATACTTGGGGGGATGTTTCATCCATGCTATCCTCCATATTCCTATCATTTATCTCACTTGCATTCATATTCCCTCTTTACCTTTGGCCTTGACAAGGTTGAACACATCCATGATAATCAAGTATCTTGACACCATTATCCATTCCATCAGCTTATTTACTTGCTTCATCCATGCTACCCTATTATGATCTTGCTTCTCCCCAAATTCACCTTCATCATTCTTAAGAAGTATTTCCATAATCCAACAACCATCCCCTCATAGCCTCAATCATCCCTTTATCCTAATCATGCTATCTTATCCACATTTTACCCAAATTGATCCATTGGTCTTGATCAAAAATGAAGGACAAAAAGTACAAAATTTGTTATCAAAACCTCTTGACATGTCCACTCTTTTGGACCACTCACTTTCATGACCTTAGGTCATTATCCTATATGCTATCTAGCAATGCATCATTGGCTTTCATTTCTTATCCAAAAACATGTTTTGCATTGCTATATCCTTTTTCCTTAGCTTGGGTAATCTTGAGGAGATGGTCCTATAGGTCACATTCACACACTTCATAGATCATGGTCTTTCCATTTCTAATCCATCAGCTTGTACATCCATCCTTCATGTCCTATACCTTGCTCGACATTGGGGGAAAACCAATGTGATCTTGTTTGAGAGATGGTAAATTCTAAAAATCTAAAAATCTAAAAATTCAAAAAATCAAAAATCTCTAAAAATTTCAAAAATCTCTAAAAAATTCAAAATCTCTAAAAAATCTAAAAATCCAAAAATCTTGCATAAAGTCTTTCAGCTGCATTGGTGCATTCTAGGTTTCATATTGCCCTAAGTTTGACACACGGCCTCATTTATCACTTGGGGGCAATCGTCATGAATTTTGGTACTAAATGGATTCAAAAGTGCACAATTTTGGTCACACAACAGAACCAGATTTTCAGAATTTTAGAGGAGAGATATTTTGAGAACCTTTGATGGATATCATTGTTTAACCTAAACAGTTTGATCCTACAACATGATCCGTGAGTTTTGTTGAATTATTTTATTAGGATTAAAATTTGACAAAACCTAAATGATCAGCATGTTTAGAATTCTTTTGGAAAATCTTGATACATTTCAAAACACTTGGAATTTTTGATGAGTTTTTCGTTGACTTTTTCGAGTCATGTTATTTTTAGCTAATCAATGATGTTTCGACTAGATTGGTGATGATGGTGACATGATGTTTTCTTAACTTTTGTGTGACTATTTTGAGGGAGATTCTTTAACTTGTGTGAATTCATCTAAGGACATGGTCATCAAAGAAATATCAAGGACATTCATATAATAAGGAGGGTTAGCCTTTGTTTGTTCACGCAAAAGGATACCTTGGCTATTTAGATCTTCAATATCTTAATACCACCATCCACTTGCAACATTGAATCTGATGAAACCGGTATTCATACTCCCATAGTTGGTCATTCAAATAGTGATGGTTGTACTTGTTTCATAGACAGTTACCAAATGAGATGAAATTCATATTCATATTCTTATGTCGTAGTGGCACCAGTAAGGATTGTATCGAATCCTAGTTCCACAATGCTCAATGATGAAAATATATCTCTGTTTGCATTTCTTTCACAAACCTCAAGGATAATAAGTTGCATTGAATTGCATTTTCATGATAGATTAATTGCATGTTTAAAGGATTTTTATTAATCAAGGGGGTGGAAGTTAATCATGGTTACATCATCAAATGTCTGACTCATCAAATTGATCAATGCTACATCAAGGATATCATCAATATACATCTGCTCACCTAGGGGAAATCTCACCATCTGATCTGTTAGAATAGTCCCAAAGGATAACTGAGAGGGGGGGTGAATAAGTTATTAGTAACTTTAGTTCTTTTTACTTCTTTAAATTTAGAATATAACAAATTAAATGCATAATCAGATAACACAGTACTGAACACACAATTTGATTATAGGGAAACCAAATGGTAAAAACCCTGGTGGGAATTAGCACCCACAATAAACTATACTTGTTTGTAGTAATCCCTGTTAGAAAATATTTCAACCCTATTAGGAGTTGTACAATACAATGCAATAAGTATAGTGACCTGGTTAAGGGTCAGACCCTATTAGGAGTCTTTTACAAGTAACCCTGTTAGGGGTGGTGGACTCACTGTACAAAAGCTCACTACTTGATGGTGAAGGCTACAACCTTTTGTATAAAAGATATGCACTATATATGATGATGAACTATAGATTAGACCTACTATCTTGATTAGTTCTAGTGTATTTCAATCTTTTAATTCTTCTTCACATAGACTCTTGATGAATGAACCAACTCTAATGATTTGCTCTATACATCTTTCTTATCTTTTTGTATCATTCACACTTAGCGTGTTACCTTTGACTTGCTATAAGTATCTTCCTCATAGTATGAGATCATGGGACCTATAAGAAAACTCTTCATAACATCCTTGTCAGATCTACTAAGCACACAAGCATAATTACAACCGCGCAAGTTTAAACCAAATAGACGCGATGCTTCACTAAGTCGGCCTCACCAATTTAACTCTATCTTTGTAATCTTCTTGAAACACATTTGGCACCTTTGGATTAATATCATCAAATCACAACTAATCATGAATATACACACACATATATAGAAGATAGGTGCAACTCAAGAAACACATGATATACATTGGCCCTAAACCGCTACACTTCCAGAACTATAACTGACAATAATAGAATTACATAACTTTATTAAAACATCATATCTGGGTCTGCGTGTATGAACATAACATAAAAAACATGTCAACAACATGTATCTATCCATGCAAGTCTTCATATCATCATTAGGATATGTACATACAGAATTACTACAATGTATTATATGTTGTCATCAATGACAAACATATAATAAATCAACTGCTCAGAATCAAATCTCCAACAATCTCCCCCTTTGACATTGATGGCAACATATGATATCTAAAACATCTTCTATTCATGGTGTCCTCTTTCTTTTACAATCTTCTCAATATCCTCATCAAGGATTTCTCTAAACTGCTACAGTTCCTCTATTTTTGTTTTTGTTCCATGTATATACTCCCCTATAGTATATGCTCCCCCTTAGTACATACTCCTCCTTACTATATACTCCCCCTTTAACATAATGGCAAAGGGCGCCATAGTCTTTTTAGGTACAGGTTCTACTCCAGAAGTAGAGTAGTCAACCGTTCATCAGTCATGTAATGACTGATGTCTTTGCTGCTTCTTCTAAATAGAGTTAGGAGAGGGAATTACTCCCAAATTCTCCCTGAGATACTCAAAAGTATCCTTTGATAAGGGCTTGGTGAAAATATCTACCAACTATTCTTTGGTGTTCACGTAGTCCAATTTAACTTCTTTGTGTGCAACCTTTTCTCTTAAGAAATGGTACTTGATCTCTATGTGTTTTGTCTTTGCGTGCATCATAGGGTTCTTAGACATGTTGATAGTACTTGTATTATCACAATGAATAACAATAGGATAATCAACCTGAATGCCAAAGTCTTTAACCATCTGCTTGATCCAAACCATGGTTGAACAATTCAATGCTGCTGCAACATATTCAGCTTCTGTTGTTGACTGAGAAATACAGTTCTACTTTTTACTTATCCAAGAAACCATCCTGTCTCCAAGGAATACTGCTCCTCCTGAAGTGCTCTTCCTTTCATCAATACAACTTGCCCAATCTGCATCTATATACACATGAATCTTTACATTCTCTAATTTAGGATACCATAAACCATAGTCTATAGTTCCCTTTAGATATCTGAATATCCTCTTGATTGTCATTAGGTGACTCTGCTTGGGTTCAACTACAAATCTTCCAACAATGCCAACTGCATTAGATATGTCAGGTCTAGATTGAGTTAGATAAATGATTTTACCAATCATAGATTTGTACAATGTCTTATCAACTACTATGGAATCATCATCCTTTGAAAGCTTGCTTCCAGTTATCATTGGAGTGCATACTGGTTTACAATCATCCATCTGAAAAGTCTTCAGTATTTCCTTTATATATTTAGACTGATTAATGAATATACATTTATCTGTTTGCTTTACATTTAGTCCCAAAAAATATTTTATAGGACCAATCATACTCATTTCAAATTCATTTTGCATTTCTTTTGGATATGCTATACTGAGCTTGTCATTACCCCCAAAGATAATGTCATCAAAAAATATAGCAACTAACAATAATCCATTAGGTGTTTCTCTTGTGAATAGGTTATAATCTACTACTCCTTTCTTGAATCCAATCTTGATAAGATAACCATCAAGTCTCTCATACCAATCTCTTGGGGCCTGTTTAAGACCATAGAGTGCTTTCTTCAATTTGCATACCATGTCTAGTTCATCTGAAAGACTAAATCCTTCAAGCTGTTCAATGTAGACCAATTCCCTGTATCATTTTTAATTATCTGATCTAATTCTTCTTTCATTGCATTCTTCCAATCAGAATCATCACAACCATCTTCAAAACTTAGAGGTTCAATCTATGAAAGTAAACATACTTCTTCATCCATTGCTAGACCTTTCGCTTTTGACCTGGTCAAAACGCTGCTGCTCTGATCTCCAATGATATCATCTTTAGAGTGGTATCTAGATGTGAATTTTGGAACCTTAGGTGTGTCTTCTTCTTCTATAATCTATGATTCTTCTCTACTTGATTCAGGGT
>MU224437.1:7052323-7077336 GCA_018584345.1 Thuja plicata
TGGTCACTGTTCCATCAACATATTCTGAGGGCTGATATGTTGATGTTCATACTCTTCCTAGATTAGAAGGCAATAGGTTGCCTTTAGTGGGTTTTATATGTTTTTCGTGCTTTTACTAACCCCATATTGCTAAAACAATGATCTATTGAAGTGTTTGTGTCCATCTAACAGGTACCAAATATCACACACACATTCACAAGTCCATACCTTACTTTGCTAAGTATGCTAAAACCCCTAAACCTGAATATTGGTTATTTCCCTTAAGTTTGCATTATATATCTTTTTAGGATTTTGAACCTAAACTAACTTTTCAGGAAAACAAACGCCATGGTGGTAAGATCTCTGGACCCTGGAGTATGATGTATCTATGAATTCTGATGGTCATCTTACCTTGCAGGTTTTTAAAGTAATATACTTTCATCATGTCTAAGGCTTCCACATCTTCACCACTTAGGAGCCCGCAAATTCCTTCTACGACAGTCACTAGGGCAGTCATCAGATCTAAAATGGAGAAGGCCTTGGAAAAATTACCTCTCAGCATGAAGTATGTGAGGGACAGTGTTATTATAGGATCAAAGATTGATTCCAAAGTTCAATTGATCACCAACACCAGCATCGGAACATGGCTCGTGATGCAGGCCTTGGTCAAAATAATGTACATTTAGCGATAGTCTGGGGATCCACTGGTGATCAGTGTCTGGGATTCCAAGATTCTCAAGGCTGCTTACTTTCCATGCTCAGTGTAGGCCCTGGAGTTAATTCTTACACTTACCACGCACTACACTCTTCCGTCTAAGCCATCATGCTCATAGCTTCAAAACTAACTGGGTATCCCACCCCCGTGGTGGTTTTTGAAGCCACAAATTTTCAGATAGGGTTGGGGATCCCTTAGTTTGACAACCTCACAATGGTCACCAAATCAGATGCCTTAGTGCAGTTTAAGTAGCTGGAGGACGCGGCCCAGATATACATGAACATGCATTGGCTCAAGATGCTGAAGAGGGACCCCAAGAGAATGAAACTAGAGATCCCTAGTCAGAATTTAAAGAAAGCATCCAGATGGGGATGATAGCACTTTCCTGGGTCTTCGGGCAACCACATGCCTGGGAATTCATAGGATGGATGTATTACTTCTTTCTCAACATTTCCATTGGTGGAGAGTACTTTGATTGGGCCATCATTATTTCAAACCATGTGGATTCTCAGTTCCTCCAGGTGGTCCAAAAGAGGAAGTTCTATATGAATTTTTATGTTCTCTGAGCCCTAGCATAGAAATTACCCCACACCAATGGGATACTCACATCAAGAGTACTCAGGATTGGCCTGGGTCAGAAGGCCCCCTTGGATTATTTCCCACATATTCAATGGGAGGCCAATTTCCCTAGCTTCTGCCAGGTAAATGACGCCTTTATTTACTACAACCTGCTCACACCCAACCGCGGTGCAGGGTACAACCTTTCTATGGAGATGATGGATCTGGTCAGAAGTTATGGCCATTATTATATACAATTCTAGTAGAACATGTACATAAGGGTAACCGGCTTCTCTGGGAAATCCTACTTATTGCCCAAACATTCTAGGAACAAGATAATTCTCTTGGAGTACTGCAGGCAAATGATGGAATTACATGCCTTGTATGCCTTAAAGAAGGTAACAAATATTCTATTCCCAATCACTTGTGGGAACTACTCATGTAGTCTGGTCGCAGCCAAGGAGGTAGACAATGAGCTCAAAAGCTTGAACTTAGCAGAGTTTTACCTAGTGTGGAAGAACTTTAATTCGCAAGGAAAAATTGCATTGGCACTTCCCCGGGCATTAGAACCCCATGAATACCACATCGAGGAATTTTGGGAAGATTTCCAGGATGATGTTGAATTCTGGAGCTGGCATTATGTATGAATGACCATAGGAATGATGGATAGATTGAAGCTCTAGAGATTCCCCAATAACTTCTCAGATGCCAGATCAACACAAGACCCCCAGTACAAAGCAAAGGGGATTGATAAGTTAGCCCTCCCACTGGTGAACTAGAATTCCTAGGAGGGGACCACCATAGAGGAGTTCACTAGAAATATTGTTGAGCATAGCCAAGAGCATTTGAAAAGAATATGCCTTGGGAGTACCCGCAGAGCTGCCCAACTGGTACCAAAGCTAACCCCGGGGCTAGAACTTCTTCACAGGGAGGAGATAGGGGAAAAGGAATCATGGAGAATCCAATCATGTAGGAGGTCCCCATAAAAGAACAACTAAAGCAATTAATAGCGGCCTCCCAGCAGATGAGGGAGAATTTAATCACACGGTTGGTTACTTTGCTACTCATGGACAGACCTGTCCATCCTCCCTCTTCCCCATCACTAGCAAAGGCAAAGCCAGAGCTAGGGATGCCTAAGATCCCACAAAGTTGAAATCCTTTCTTCTGACTCCCCGGAGCCAAAGAGGCAACCAAAGCCTGCTCATGTCCTAGTCAACCCTCCTCCTCAGGATGAATTTGATGATGTTTTTAGAACTAAAAAGTTTGGAAACTTGCAGGGGGACATTGAGTAGATAGAGGCTAAAGTCCCGGAGCAGGAGGAAGCTCCAGAATAGGAACCTGCACAAGAGTAGGAAGAATAGATGGAAGAGGAAAAGGAGGTGGAACAAAAAATTGCCTCTGAAGTTCTAGAGATATAGGACATAGGAGTATCACGGCAACAACAAGAACAAAGTGAGAAAATGACATCAGCTGGGGAAAAAAGACCTTCGGGAACAACCGTGACCCCAACTGCCATGCTCCAAATGTCACTCCTGAAGGTAACCTTTGGGGAGTTAATCACTGTGGCCCAAATGTTAAACCTTGGCCCATTGCCTCCCCCACTACCTAAGGATGTATCAATGGAAGAGGACACCCCAGCAATAGAGGTTGAGGGAGAACAGGAAAAGGAAGAAGAAGAAAACCCCAAGGCCACTAATGAGGACCCAGATATTATTGAAGAGATAGATGAAGGGGCAAAGGATACAGGTACCACTAAAGAAAATATTTCTAGTGAGATAGGAGATACAGGAAAGGAGCCAAGAGAGGCTCATAATACTGAAGGGGAATAGTAAAATGTTGGGGAGAAGTCACAAGAACGCATTTTGGCTACCAAGCCACCCCTACCACCACCATGGTTGATAGAAAGATGAAAGAGGAAGGCCCCTCCATCAACACCCAAAGCCCATATTTCCTTGGTAGAGATGATGGCTCAGGCCCAAAACCTGCCAAAGGCCAAGAAAGCCCAGACGGTCCACACTCTTCAGACTAGGCTAGGTAGAGAAACAGTTGTAGTCATAGCAACACCTTCCCTAGACTCAGATGAAGCAATGGCTGAGGCCAAAGATGATAAAATCATAGAGATATCACTGGGGAAGAGAGGGAAACAGGGTGAAGTAGACCTGTTGAAAGAGGCAACCAAGGAAGTAGAGGCTTTTTATGAAAAGGAGGCTCAAAAGCTCAAGGTAGAAAAGGAGAAAAATGCAAACCTCATGGTGTTGCTAACTGAGCTAGCCCAGCCTATTAATATTATTCCTCTGAAGGCCTCTACATCTGATGTGCCACTACCACAGAGTGACATAGACTCACTAAGGGCAATGAAGAAGAAGGCCCAAGTGGTTGATGAGTGGGTCTCTTTAAAGTTGGGAAGCATCTAACATTTCCTGGTGTCCACCCTCCTGGATCTGTATGCATCCCACCATGCCTTGCATCAGGCCAAAACCACCATCAGTATATGCGAGGTGGACATTGAGAATTACGAGGTGTGGAAAGTTGAGTTCAAAGAACTCATTGGCCTCAGAGAAGAAGTTGTCTCCAAATCCAAAATTTTGGGGGAAGAGTCATTTGATTTTGTGAGAACCTGGCACTCTAGACATGACCTCACATTGGATACAATCAAGTAATTGGTGGGGCTTCTATGGGATAAAGTCAATGTAGTACAATATTATTTTAATTTATACAAGTCTTTTGTTACGAAGGTCTCCGGAGCTGATCCATTCAACACTGACACATGCACACCAGAGGATTATGTCTTGGGGAAGTTTGATGAGTTAATGGAGTCAAGGTATTAATCCCTAGAGGGAATAGATAGAGCTCAAATGAAGAGAATAACTCACATGGTACTCAGTGGCCATGATGTGACAAAGATGGCTGATGAATTTAAGAGAAATGTTCCTGACCTGGGAGAACAGATTGAGCTGGCTAAGTACCGGTTGGCTGGCCTTAAAGATATTGACAAAGATGGAATCTCCTATCTCCTCTAGACCTTCAATGACAATAAGCAACAATAAATTTTCTCTGGGGGCGAGAGAAAACCTAAGTGTTTTTTTATTCTTTATTCTTTTGGAACGTAAGTTCCCGGATCCCAGAGTCCTGGATCCTACATTTTGTATTCTTTCAGTGATCTGTGTCCTGGTCCCCAAGATCAACTGGTCACTTTCAAAGAAGTTAATAAAGGTTGTCAAAAGGTAGATAGCTACACCAAATCACGTCGGATTGACAAGAGGTTTTTTGATAGATGGTCTTCCCAAGGTGCCACTTCAGAAGTACACCTAGCACATTGGAGACAGGGTGCCATTTTTCCCATTTATGAGGCATGTAGCCTCGATCCCCAAGGGATTGGATTTCTTCCTTCTTCTTCTAGGCTCTCTTCTTGAGGCCAATTCTTCCATTCCATTTCTCTTGTCTTTTTCTTTTGACATGAGAGGCCTATTCCCTCTCTAGGTCTTTTGTAGAGTGGCACAGGTAGTACCGGCCAGCAGATAATATATTTTATTGTATGAATGTAACATAAGTTAGGGTTAGGGTTAGGGTTAGATGTATACATGTATAAATAGTAAGTCTGGCCCCATTCTAAGGGTCAGAAAAATTGATGATTTTGAAGTCCATAGTAATAGAAAAGTAGTATTTCATTTCTCAGTTGCAGAGCTCAATGCTCCTTAGTCTTTAAAGCTTATAGTAGTTAGATGCTCCCTTGGAGCCACCATTGTACCATGCACTAGTGCTTGCTGGAAGAAATTTTAATGAAGAAGAGAGAGTTCTTGAAATGATGTTGTTGGCATTCTATCTTCTGATTTAATCGTATTTTATGCTTTGTATTCTTCATGTCCTTTGCTCTAACACTTAAAGTAGATTAACGACCTCCTTTCCTTTGCTACTGATGAAATATGAACTAATGGTTGTCTATTTCTTTGGTATTTAGTGTAGTATGTTAGAGCATTGTTGATGTTCTAAATGTTTAAGGATAACTATAGGTAGACGAAGTATTTCTAACCCTGTAGGATCTTTTTTAGTTTATTTGTTAAGTGTAAGCATGCTTGGAGAAACCTCACTTACTTGAATCCCCAGAAAGAGTGAGTTGAAGTAACCAGCTATCCCCCTCAAAAATAGTCACATCTCCCAAATGAACCCCACACTGTCGAGACCTGACTCTCAGGTGCTTTGAGGCTCGGGGAATCTCATTTCCCCAGATAGCCTTTATAGGAGAAGTTGGTCGGTACCCCAGTACCCGGTGACAACTTACATCTTCTGATGGACCTAGTCATGGAAATATTGTCAACACCTACCTTATTAGGAAGGGTATCTCTTGGGATAAAGTATATTTGATGAATTATAGTTTTCTTAGGTGGTAAGGTTGATGGTTGTCCATCACTGACAATGCTTTCATATCTCTACAACATCTCCTACACTTCGTTTGGCAATTTTGTCTTCTTGACTATTTTGTCTGTAATTTTTTATTTTGGCTTCAATACAAGTGCAAAAATAACTCCCTCTCCTTATTCTAAGGCTTCTAAGAACTCCTTCTCACTGACCATGATAACATTGGGGCCTAATGGTTTTATTTCTACATCTTCTAATAGTGACTATATTTTAAAAGTCACATTGTCCTTTTTGAAAGAATAAGAATTCTTTGCTCCATCATGCATGGCCTATTGGTCAAATTTCCATGGCCTTCAAAGGAGTAAGTGAAAAGAATCCATAGGTAGGACATCATAGACAACCTTACCCTTGTATCTCCCATTGGAAAAATCCACCCAAGCTCTCTCATTGACAAGGACATGTTGTCCTTTGTTCAACTAGGTAACTTTATATGGATTGGTATGTGGTATTCTTTTCATCTTCATCTTCTTGACTTCCTCCTTTGACACTATGTTTTCAGTAGACCCTCAGTCTATGATGACTCTACTAACTTTACCCATCCTCTTGCATTTCACTCTAAATAGTGATCTCCTTTGACTAGGTTCCTCTTTCACTTGCTCCTTAATCAAAGTTCTACTCATCACTGAATTATCACCTTGCTCTAACTCTAAGGGAACCTTGGGGTGTTTTCCTCCACCACTAGTCTCCTCTTGAACATAGTTTACTCTTTTATCACCTCCTTGTGAAGTAGTTCCTTTCTGTGGACATCTATATGTAGGGTGTCCCATCTAGTTACAGTGGTAACATTTCATATTTTCAAAGTAGTTACATCTACCTTAACTATTGCTTCTTCCTCACCAAATACTATTGGAGTTCCTTCCTCTATTGGAGTTGCCTCTATTTGAGCTTCCTTCTTATTTCTCAGTAATCTTGGTCTCTCCTTAACTCTATATTACATAACTTCTTCCACCATATCCACCTCTCTATCCTCTATTATCTCTTTCTTTTCCTCTACCTCTAGTGGTGCTAGAATCTTGTTTCTTTCTTATCTTCTCTTCTACTTTGTTTGCAATTTGGTGGCACTTATGAATAGTATCAGGAATCAAGAGACTCATTTCTTCTTGTATGGTCCACTTGAGACCATTAAGGTATCTAGCTACCTTCAATTTCTCATCTTTTGAAACTCTAGACCTCAAGAAAAGCCTTTGAAACTCTTCAGTGTAAGAGTTTACATCCAAGTCTTCCTACTTTAAACTTTGTCCTCTTCTATGCAATTAGATTTCATAATCCATGGGGACATAAGCATCTCTGACCTTTGCAACCATAGCCTTCCATGTAGAAATGAGATTCTTTCCTTCCTTCTCTCTCTCATCTTGGATAAATTTCCACCAAGTGAGTGCAGAACCTCTTAGTCTGGATTTAGAAAATTTCATCTTTTGAGCCTAAGTTATGCCATCACACTCAAAGTGATTTTCTAGTCCTTCTATCCAATCTAGGACTACTTCTTGTTCCATCTATCCACTAAAGATAGAAACTCCTTCTAGTTCTTTACAACTCATAGCCTTTAATTCTTTCAAGAATGGTTCCTCAGTAAGGACAGGGTCATCTTCAGGTACTTCATCATCTATGGGAATCTCCTTTCCTTTCCCTTCAACCTTATCCTTTACTTCTTTTGTCTTCATATCTACTTCATCTACCTTTTTCTCTAAATGAGTCAATCTGTCTCTAAGAAATCTATTCACTTCTTCTTTCTCATCTACCTTCTTTTCCAAATCTACATTGGTCACCATTGTATACTCTCCTACTAACTCTGCTAGTTGGAACATTCATCACAAGTCTAATCAAACAAGCTCTAATACCAATCTGGTGGAAGTGCTCCAAGGTGTGCTCGCACAAACTCTACTTAGGACTCTATTTGTCCTAGTCTCCTTAGGATCCAAATCTCACTTCTAGGACCCCAATAGTCTTAAGTCTCCAATCCTAATACTATCTTAACTCAACTCCAAGAGCTAGTCTCCTTGTGCTTAACCTTCAAGAACAACTATCAATAATTGTGTTTCCACTCTTCACTCTAACTTGGAGGATTCCAAGTACAAATCCATCATATCAACTCCACAAGTTTTGCAAGGGTTGTGTCAACAATAAAAACCTCCCTTTGACATCCTTCCAACTCCATTGGAATGGTTCTTCAAACTCTAATTAGTCAAATTCAAGATTGATTCTCCCTTTGGTCCTATTAGGCCGAATTTCACAATTAGCCCTATCCAGAGGGTTTTTCTGGATTCTTTCCTTAAACTCCATATTACCCCAAAAACAAACTTAGTATATTGATAGCCTTTTTGAAGACCTAAAATATTTTTGAGGTCTTAAGCTCCCTAGTCATCTATTTTAGAATAACTAAGAGGGGGTGTGAATCAATGATCTCAAAATACTCTAATAAATTAACCCAACAAATTATTACCATAACTATAAGCCTCTAGTTATCTTCAGTCCTACAAGATGAATGCCTTGAAATAATCTCAACAAATAACTATTGCTCAGAGTTTACGGTTAAACCTTATTCTTACTATTTATCGATTAGTAGACTTTTATTTACCAAAATGCACTAAATAACAAGTAGTGTATATCGATCAATCTAGATTAGTTAGGTGTAATGCAAAATACTAAAGCAATGAATCATAAACACATTGACAAATGGATTTTTAACGTGGAAAACCTATTAAGGGAAAAACCACTTGGGGCCGGTAACCCAAATTTTTCACTCTTCTGAAGTGAGCTCGGTGAAGAGCCAACCCTGTTAAAGGTTACAAACACATTGTTAGGTGTGACCTTACTAGAGGATTTAAATAGAATATTTTTTCACTTGATATCTCACATCTCTATGCTACCTTTTAGGACCAAACCTAATGTAGTTTGTTAAATCGTATCTGGCATCTCATTCTATCTTCATAATCAAACATTTTGATACTTCTTAGGATGTATCTCAATATATATAGGATTTTTAAGTCCTTCTCAGTTAAGAGACATTCTGATCCAATGGTTAAATTGAAATAGTAAATAATCTTTTCACTTATACAACTATACTTTGTAGATTTTCACATCTATTGTAATCTCATAATACCTTTTTGATCAATGTAACTTTTCAATACCTTTTCTCCACTTCTTTATGCTCAGTGATGTTGTGACGTCCGCAGAATTATAGCTTTGTTATTTAGCTTGATTGATCAAGACTGATTGAAGACTTCTTTCTTCATGAGTTTCTCTTCAACATCTTCTTTCTCTATTCACCCCTAATTCACAATGAATTAGCTTGTCTCTTTATAGACATGATTTCACCATTTCTCAGTTCTTGAATTTCTTTTTCTTGGCATGATCTGCAATTCTAGCCAATCTTTCTTTAAAGATATACTTCTGTTTTATCCCGTAAATTTATGTTTGACAACTGGAATAGAACAAATTTAAATCTTTCTCTTATCTATGTCTTTTACTTGTTGATGAAAATAATATTAAAAACCAGTTAACTCCTACTTGAACTCTTTCCAACTAAGTCTTTTTTTCATTTCTAAACTTCAGTTATTTTCTGTGTTTGACTCTTGTTAGCTTCAATCAACACTTCAGTTCTCCTGGGCATCTCCATCGGGGTTTTTTGTCCTTTGGGCATAACTATGAAGTTATTATTGTTAGTAATTATTGTGATTCTTCTCATCAGTAATGCTTTCTTGGGTATCACTGTGAATTTATTCTCAGGTTTCTTTGTCCATTACGGTGCACTACCTGTCGGTGTTTGTAGTCACTTAGTGAATACTAATATTTTATGCACTACTGAAGGCATAAACTAAGTCTTTTTGGCTCTCTAAAGTCTTTGAAACTTTGTATATAACTAATAAAATTATATCAAGTTGACATCAATGACAATACAATACATTAACTAATTTAATGTCTTGCATTAACTTTCTACAGCTTGGTGATCATCAACTTAACATCTTCAAACATAAAATCAGTTATAGTTAATCAATCTCTCCCTTTGGAATTGATGGAAACACACTACATTATCACAATATATTATTACTAATACAATATGAAATATAACAGTTGTAGTTCATCAATCTACCAATTTTATTGTTCTATAACTAATACAAATGTCTAGCTCTTGGTGAGCTCATATAGCTTAGATTTATTTCTTGTAGATTTCTCTCTTCAATATTTAATCCCTTCATTGGATAGATGTAGCAGGTTATGATTATTTCTCTGATGTTGTCTCTCCCTTTGATTGTTCCTCTCCTTGATCATCTCTTTTTCCTTTGAAAAAAATATAGATATAGTCTTGCCCTTTTGATATTCTCTCCCTTACAAGTTACATCTCTCCCTTATGATATCCTCTCTCCCTTTGATGGATATTTAATATGTATATATATAATCTCTCTCCTTTTAATCTTCTCAGGATACTCTATCCCTTTGAATTACTAGGAACCTCTCTCCCTTTGACAAAAATGCCAAAGTAAACTTTGATCATGCCAAAGTTATATCCTTTCACCTTTTTATAATATACTCCTTGAATTTCCCTATCCATCAGCAATACAGTAACTCTGGTGTTTGGTGTAGATATGTATCTTGTTGTGTACTGATGAATCTTTGCAGTCCATCTTTTTTCTTGCATCAACATGAATGATCTTCTGATTGTGTGTAGGTTGATGCAGCCTCCTAGTCATCTTACAGACCAATAGACAAGGGTTGGACCCCCAGTCTCTTTCTCAGGTACTCAAATGTATCTTTAGGCAATGGCTTGGTCAATATGTCAACTAAATGTTCCTTGGATTGAACATATTCAAGTATCACCTCTTTCTCTTGCACTTGTTCTCTTAAGTAATGATACTTGATTACAATATGCTTTTTTTTAGCATGCATGACTGGATTCTTGGAAATGTTAATTGCAATAGTATTATCACAATAGATAATTACTGGTTCAATAATTTCCATATTCATACCTTCTAGTAACTGTTTGATCCAAGCAATGTTAGAGAAAATTGTAGTGGCAACTACATATTCTGCTTCTGTCATAGATTGTGAGATGCATCCTTGCTTCTTTCTTATCCATCTGACAAGTCTGTCACCCATGAAGAATGATCCTCTAGTTGTGCTATTTTTGTCATCTATGTTTCCATCCCAATCAACATCTGTATAGACTTGAAGCTTAAATTTGCCTTCTCTTTGATACCAAAAGCCACAGTCTTTGATGTTCTTTATATATCTCAGAATTCTCTTAACATCAGTCATGTGTGATTCTTTGGGATTAGTAGAGAATCTTGCAACTATTCCAACTGCATGTGCTATATCTAGTCTAGTATGAACAACATAAATGAGTTTGTCAATCATTAATCTATACAAGGTCTTATTTACCTCATTTGACTTATCTTCTTTTTTCATCTTACATCCAGTTTCCATAGGTGTTCCAACTAGTTTGGAATCTTCCATCTTGAATATCTTCAACACTTCCTTGATGTATTTGGATTGTGTGATATATATGACTACATCCTATTGAAAAATCTGTAGACCAAGAAATAATTTGATCTTGCCAAACATCGACATTTCAAACTCTTTTCTCATTTCATTAGAAAAGGATTTACATAACATATCATTACCCCCAAATATGATATCATCAACAAATATTTCAGCAATCAGAGTATTTCCATTAGTATCTTCTTTTAAATACAAATTGTTATTTTCACTGGTTCTTAAAAATTCAATGCTTATGAGATAGGTGTGAAGTCTTTCATACCAGGCTCTTGGTGCTTGTTTCAATCCATACAAGGATTTTTGTAGTCTAAAAACCATGTTTCTCTTGTTAGGATGAACAAACCCTTCAGGTTGTTCAATGTGTACCTCTTCTTCTAATATTACATTTAGGAATGCAGATTTGACATCCATCTGGTATACCTTGAATCCTTTGAATAAAGCATAAGAAATTAAGATTCTTACTCCTAGTATAGCAATAGGTGAAAAGTTTTCACCATAGTCAATACCTTCTTCTTGCGCATACCCCTTGCATACTAATCTTTCTTTGTTTCTTGTGACTTCTCCAATCTCATTCAACTTGTTTCTAAATATCCATTTGGTATTGATGAAATTCTTATCATTTGTTCTAGGTACTAATGTCCATCTATTGTTCTTCCTAATTTTCTCTATTTATTCATTCATAGCACTGACCCATTCTTCATTCTCAAGTGTATTATTAACATATTTAGGATCAAAATCATAAATTAAACATATAATGTTTAGTGACTTACTTCTTATTCTTGTTCCAACCTTCTTGTCTCCTATGATCTAGTTTTGTTGATGCTGTCTTCTAACATACTTGGCAAGTACTAGTTCAACTCTTTGTTCATCATTCTCATCATCATTTTGACCTTCCTTCTAATCTCCATCACTCAGAACATCCTCATGAGGATATTCATGATTTTTTGGTATTTTCATCCTAATGGTCAGATGCAATGTTTTGTTGCATAGGAGTGATACACTACTGCTTGGGAAGAGTGTCAGGTTCTTTAGTGTGAACAAACCTATTGTATTCTTCTAGTTCTTTTCTGCTTTCCTCATCATTTTTCTCTGCATATTCATCTATTTTGACATTTTCACTTTCAATGATTTTTTTAGAGGACTTGTTAAGATATTTATAAGCCTTGATCTTGGTGGAATACACTACAAAGATTCCTTCTTCACTTTTGGAGTCAAGATTTCCATTTTTATCATCTTTCAAAATAAAACATTGACTACCAAAATTTTTGAAGTAACTTACATTGGGTGTGTAACCATACCAAAGCTCATAGGGTGTCCTCTTAGTATCTTTCTTCAATTGTACTTTGTTCAATGTGTAGACAGCAGTACTAAAAGCTTCCCTCCAAAATTTTTGAGCGATGCTTTTCTCAATCATTAGTGCTCTTGTACAATCAATAATTGATCTATTTCTCCTTTCAGAAATCCCATTTTTTGTGGTGTTCTTGGTGTATAAACATGTATTTTAATTCCATTCTCAATGCAATAGTTAGTGAATTCATCAAAAACAAATTCTCCTCCTCTATATGATCTTAAGCATTTCAATTCCTTACCACTTTTTTTTTCTACCATATCTTTATACCATTTAAACATCTTGAATGCTTTCGATTTTTATTTTAAGAACATAACTGTCATCATTCTAGAATAATCATCTACAAAGAGAATGAAATATCTATCACCATAGTAAATCTTTGTTCGCATGGGTCCACATAGATCAGTATGGACTAATTCTAGAATAGCATTAGATGTATGAGATTTTCTCTTGAAACTAGAATTTTTCATCTTACCTTTTTAACAATTCTTACACATGATATGCGAGGGATTTGACATGCTCGGTAAGCCTCTTACTTTCCTTTTATTTCTTATCTTAATCATGTTTTCAAAATTCACATGACATAATATTTTATGTCACAACCATATGTCTTTGTTTCTAGCCATTAAACCAATAGTTTTTATATCATCAAGATAGAATAGGTTACTTTTTGTCTATTCACTAGTTCCGATCAACCCTCCTGATTCATTAAATGATCTTTTCCTTTTTGTTCTCAAATGCTACTTGGTGACCTATGTTATTTAGCTTTGAAACACTCTATAGATTATAGTTAAGTCCTTTTACCGAGTATGCATTCTCACATTTGATCAAGTTATTCAACATTATAGTTCTTTTACCTTTAACTAGACAAGTTGTGTCATTACCCATTCTTACTGATGCACCATTATAGTACTCAAAAGTTTAGAAATTTTGTTTATCACCGTTCATGTGGTGAGTGCAGCCACTATCTATAATCTAGACATCATTCTTACTAACCTTAGATATGAGTGCAACCTCTACATACCTTTCTTCATCATTTGAGTCATCCTTCATTGCCACAAATACCATCTCAATGTCTTCATCAGATTTGATGTCAATATCTCCAGCTCTGTTCTCAGCCAGGTAACAAGATTTCTTCCCTTTGTCCTTGAAGTCTTGGGTATCTCTTCTATTAGATTTTTTAGTTGATTTTTTAATCTCTGTTGTCACTTCTATAAAACTTCTTTTCATATGATCTATCATTACTTTTGTTATCTTTTCTTTTGTTAGGACATCTAGCAATAAAGTGTTCAATCTCTTTACAATTAAAACATACAAGTGGTAATTTGCCTTTGTATCTACCTTTACCTCTCTGCAATATTCTAGCCATTAGTGTTTCAATCTCATAAAGATGTTGGTAATCACTATCACTTTCACTGTAATTTCTCATAGTGTGTTTATGGTTTGACTTACTTATTTTTAAAGAAGATTTGAATGCAGACTCAATAAATGGCAAGACATTGTTATCA
Organism: Thuja plicata; assembly: GCA_018584345.1. NCBI lineage: Eukaryota > Viridiplantae > Streptophyta > Pinopsida > Cupressales > Cupressaceae > Thuja > Thuja plicata. The sequence continues at coordinate 7,066,341 of MU224437.1, forward strand.
AAGTTATTCATCTCAAATGAAATTAGTCTACCAACCAAAATATCTATAGTGGCATTATTTTTCACTACTGCTCTCATTTATTGTATATCAGATACTCTAATAGCATACACATGAAGTAAGGTTCTTAGGATTCTACTTACCATTGTCTCTTCTTTAAGTATGCCTCCAACTCCTCAGATCACATTGACTACCTCTTTTATTTTATAGTTGTACTGAGTGATATTTTCTCCTTCTTTCATTATTAGGTCATCAAATTTATCCCTTAGGCTTTCTACCTTAGCTCTGAGTACATTAGTATCTCCTCCATGTACTATCTTCAATTTATCCCACATTTTCTTTGTAGAGGTGCAACTTTTCACATCTTCAAATTCAGCATCGGAGAGTGAGGAAGAAATTTCTATCATCATAGAATTATACTCATGCTTTTCTCTTAATTGTTTAAGTGTGTGAGGTCCTGTAGGAAACACATATTGATTATCCAAGTATTGAGTAACATCATTTCTAATACCTAATAGGCGGAGTCTTATCCTTCTTTTCCATCATAAAAAATTGTCCTTGTTCAACTTGGGCACATCTTGTTTTCTCATCTTGTGATCTTTTTCTTGAGCTATTAAAATCCCTATCTAAACAAACAAGCTCTGATACCAATTGTTAGAATAATTGAGAGGGGGGGGGTGAATTAGTGGCCTCAAAATAATCCAATAAATTAGCCCAAAAACTAATTACCACAATTATAAGCCTCTAGTTATCTTCAGTCCTACAAGATGAATGCCTTGAAATAATCTCAACAAATAACTACTGCTCAGAGTTTACTGTTAAACCTTATTCTTGTTATTTATTGATTAGCAGTCTTTTATTTACCAAAATAAAGTGAATTAAATAACTTAGTGTATACCAATCAATCTAGATTAGTTACGTGTGATGCAAAACACTAAAGTAATGACTGATAAAGAAATGGACACATGGATTTTTAGTGTGGAAACCCTATTAAAGGAAAAACCACTTCAGACCTGTACCCCAAAATTTTCACTACTCTGAAGTGATCTCGGTGAAGAGCCAACCCTGTTAAAGGTTACAAACACACTTTTAGGTGTGACCTTGTTAGAGGATTTAAATAGAATAGTTTTTCACTTGATATATGGCATCTCTATGCTATCTTTTATGACCAAACCTAGTGTAGTTTGTCAAATGGCATCTGGCATCTCATGTTATCTTCATGATCAAACCTTTTGATACTTTTTATGATATATCTCAATATATAAAGGATTTTTAAGTCCTTCTTGGTTAAGATAAATTATGATCCAATGGTTAAATTCAAACAGTAAACCATTTGTTCACTTATACAACTATACTTTGCAGATTTTTAAATCTATTGTAAGCTCGTAATACCTTTCTGATCAATGTATCTTTTCGATACCTTTGCTTGAATTCTTTCTTCTTGGTGATGTTGTACTTATTTGTTTCTTGGTTTCCACAAAATTATAGCTTTGTTCTTTAGCTTGATTGATTAGGACTGATTGAAGACTTCTTTCTTCATTAGTTTCTCTTTAGCATCTTCTTTTTCTATTCACCCCTAATTCACAATGAATTAGGTTGTCTCTTTATAGACATGATTCACCATTTCTCAGTTCTTAAATTTATTTTTCTTAGCGTGATTCACACTTCTAGCCAATCTTTCTTTAAATCTATGCTTTATTTTTATCCCAAAGATTTATCTTTGACAACTGGAATAAAACAACTTTAAATTTTTCTCCTATCTCTGTCTTTAACTTGTCGATGAAAAAAATATTAACAACCAGTTTACTGCTTCTTTATCTCTTTCCAGCTAATTCTTTTGTTGTTTTTGAACTTTAGTTATTTTTGGTATTTAACTCTTGTTAGATTCGGTTAAGACTTTAGTTCTCCTCTGGCATCTCTATTAGGGTTATCTTTCCTTCATGGTTTTCTATACATCGGGCATTGCTGTGAACTTCTTCTCATCGGTAATGCTTGTGATTCTACTCATCAGTAATGCTTTCTCGGGTTTCTTTCTCAGTTATCACTGTGACTTTCTTCTCGGGTTTCTCTGTCCATCGGGTTCCACTTCGTGTCAATGTTTATAGTCACTTCGTGAATACTTATCTTTTATGCATTACTGAAGGCATAACCTTAATCTTTTTGGTTGTCTCAAGTCTTTGAAACTTTGTATATAACTAATCAGATTATATCAAGTTGAAAATAATCATAATACAATATATTTATTGATATAATTTCTTGCATTAACTTTTTTCAGCTTGGTGATCATTAACTTAACATCTTCAAACATTCAATCAGTTATAGTTCATCAATCCGTATAGTAGTACCCTATAATTTGGTTCATAATATGCAATCCACTAATTTATACCTAGAAATATATCCAAATGGATTGGAAAATATGTAATCTCTCCATTAGGGATCTATAGGACCTTAAAGCTTCTGAAACCACTCTTGGTTTGAATCTCTCAAACACTCCCTTGCACATGCACTCAAGTTTCTCCCTATCATACACCTAATCGAACACTCATTTCTCACCTAGGGCATGACTTTAAAATTAGAAAACTAACTCTCCAAACCTCCTACATGAGTATTTACACTATAGAGAGGCTCCCCTACAAGATTTATTTAGGCCATGGTGATTTCCACGGTCAGATTCTATGGGGGAGCCATGAAACCAAAAACCACTCTGTCTCCTACAGTAACTATACTAGTTTCGAAATAATTTACAAAACTTATCTACTCTACTAAAAAAAAATAATCACTGAATGGAAATCTCTTAGAACTATCTTCAAAACATGAATCCAACACTCGAATAATCTATTCAATCCATTCAAACACTTCCACACTCAAAACAAGTCGACTATTGCAGAAAGCCAGAACACAGAGCTTCTATTCACTTCAAAATTTCTTACTACATCACACCATGCCTCGGGAAATGGGATCTTCCTAGCCTTAAAATTCCATGTCCATGATTATATTCTATTATGGAAGCTACCCATAATGTCTCCTCATAGGGAATCCATTTTTTCCATTTGTTGTCATGCAACAATAAAAGTTGCTAAGCAACTTTATGACAACTTTTGCAACTTCTTACATAGTTATGATTGTGGGTGTCAATTTGACCTAGAATGGTCTAGAATGAATCTAGGAACTATTTTAGGCACAATATTACCCTTTCCCAAGCCTTAAAGGATTTTAGACACTTTTGAAACCATTTTTCCACCTTAGGCCTAAACAAGCACTAACTACTAGAAAGCAATAAAAAATAGATTGGATTGAGTGCTAACTACTAATCCATCTAGTTACAAATTTTGCAAGACCTTCTAAGGTCAAATTGAAAAGCTACTGACTTGGCTAGGGTCTTTACAAGCCAAAATTGTATGAAGAATTTAGAGATACGCTAGGTGCTTCTGCACCACAGAGCCCCACCCCCCNAAGGTCAAATTGAAAAGCTACTGACTTGGCTAGGGTCTTTACAAGCCAAAATTGTATGAAGAATTTAGAGATACGCTAGGTGCTTCTGCACCACAGAGCCCCACCCCGCCCCCCCACCCCCCCACACACACACACACAGATATATAGAAGGCAAGGAGATATGAAAAGAATGGAAGTATATGTAACCAATATAAAGAGTTTGTTAATTTCTTAGATGAATGTATCAAGAAAGGATTTGTCATGATGAGAAAGGTGAATCATCTAGGTCAAACTATATTGATTCAAATTGTAAATATTCATTTGCGATCTAGGAATTGTATACCATAACTAGATATGTGAATTTTTTATTACAATGATTGACTAACATGGATAAATTAAGTGGAGAATTTTTTTTATGTCCATCAAATAGAATTTTTTTATAAAATTTTACTATGACATCATTATATCTAGATCCAAATAAATGTATTTTGTATCAATATCTATTTATTCAATAAGAGAAAAGAGGTCTCTCACTCTCATGGTTCATTTTTACAAAGGAGCTACAATTACAATATAAAAGTTGTGTGGCCAACAACTGCTTCATCCAACTAGCTAAGCTTCAACAAATAGGATGTGTAAAAATTTAACTCAAAATTTTCAAAATCTATCTATGAGAGTGGATACAATTTTAAACAAGGAAATGAATGATCTTTTTTCTAAGAGGTCTCAAAGAATACATTCAACACAAGGTACACATGTTTAATCCTACCTCTACATATGATTCTTTTGTCTTTGCATCTAGGGTAGAGGAGAAATATTTAAGTTCAAGAAAGAAAGTGGTTGGTGAGACAAGAGAGAAAGGGTTATCAACATTTTGTCTTCATTAACCCATTATATTAGAACCAAAACAAATTGAGGAGACTAGACCAAAAAAATGTTTTAATTGTGATATAATATATAGTGGAGGACATAAATGCAATAAAAGTAAGATGGTCTATGTTGAAGGTCAAAATGTGGAAGAACAAGAATAATTGTTATTAGAAAGTGAAAAAAAATTAGATGACTCTCAATTAATTATTTATTTTGATTCACTTACTAATTTTACCACCCCACAAACACTCAAACTAGTGAGTTTCATAAAAAAGGGAGTAACAATTTTGATAGACACGGGTAGTACTCATAATTTAATCAACAAAATGTTCTCTATATGCCTAAATTATTTCATATACCCAGCTCCAAAGTTTCAAATTTTGATTTCATATAGTTGTGTAGTAAGTCGTTCTAAAAAATATTAAAGCATTAAGTAATCCATGGGAGACTATCATCTTGATTTCCCAATGTATGTGATCTCCATGGTAGTAGTTGATATTGATTTGGGATTACAATGGCTTAATATGTTGGGAGAAATTGAGATAAACATTAAGGAACTATTATTGAGATTTAAATTAGATAAAAACACAATGGTACTAAGAGGTATGTGCACAAAATACCCATAAATAGTAATATATTATCAAATGCAAAAGTTGCTACATAAAATAGTAGATGGATTTGTGGCCCAATCATGTTCATTGGAAGCCTATCAATCAAATTCCCCTTGGTGTCTAGATCTATGAAAAAATAGTGATCATCACTTAATATCCTTTGGAGAGATTCCTAAATGACTCTCCCATAAGAGAAATTTGTTGGATTTGGTTCCATTTTTGTTGTTGGAATTCATGTTTTGTAACTAATTCAACATATATTTCTAATATGGCTGAATAGACTGGTTATTATTGTTACTTGGATGACTGGAAGAAGTGTATAGATACTATACAGATGATTTAGAGTGTGTGAAGATAGGGGTGTGTAAAATAATGTGTTTTGATCTTATGTATAAGATTGCATGTGTTAAGATGGCATATTGATTAAGTTACAGATGTTTGAGTTAAGACTAGATACTCATCTATGATAGAGAAGTCTAGAAAGAGTTAGTCTCTATGTTTTAAAGATAACTTGTGTGCGACATGGATTCTAGTTATGCATGCTTGAGGGATGCCCGAAGACATGCTAAGGAATTATTTTTATGTTTCGTGGGTTGTGGGACTCTTGGTGATGTCATTTGTGGCATGTGATCTAAAGGAGGCCTATTTGAGGGTGGCTTTGGAGATGAAGCATGTATTGTGATTGGCGAGCGTGGATTACGTATCTTGGATTATCTTTGATGAATTTTAATTGATGTTTACTTGTTTGAAAAGAGTATGTATGTGAAGTAGAAATGAAATTGTCAAAGCTCGAAGCTTGTGTCTATTGGATGTAAAGAAGATGTTGTGATTGTATTACTTCATTGGAACTGATAAAAAAAATAGTTGCTATCAGATAGTTCACTAGATTATATATCTCTATACATTTGTATTTCAAATAGTGAATTAACCTACTTTAGGCAATGCGCCTTGGTAGTGATCCTACTGTTACTCTTGAATCCTAACACAGTATGTCCTCTAACAAGAAATATGTATTGTAATGCATCAATAAGCTCCTAACATGGATAAATCTTTTGACAAGGATACTATACACTCAGTACATTATTTGTGGGTGCTAATTCACACTCGACAACAAAGGATTGTATTATGGTGTTTGTATTTAATGTGTTATCATTTGGATTAAAGTTTTGGCTAATAAAGTTTAATGTTTAATAATCTTTCCACAACTGATTCACCCCCCTCTTGGTTGTGTTGGTGGACTATTATTCCTAGTAATTGGTATCAGAGATACTACTCTATAGAGAGAAATCTTAACAGCTTGAGGTGATCTTGAAGGATGGAATTCTATATGAAGGATAGTCCAAAGTTTGATCCTAAAAATTTTGATAGATGGAAGAACAAGATGACAACAATTTTTCTATGCTTGGGAATCAACTACTGGATGATTACAAAGAAGGATGTATAGATGAAGGCTAAAGATGAACTGGGTAAAGATACTAATGATGAAAATAAAATACTCTCATATAATATGGTCGCAAGAGGAACATTAATTAGTGCACTTTATGAAGGTGAATTCACAGAGATAAAAGATTTAGATTTTGCACATAAAATTTGGACTAGATTGGAAGTATTATATATGAAGGTGACAAGTTTACAAAGAAGGAAAAGTTGAAAAACTGGAAGAAAAAGATGGAAATGTTGAAAATTAGAGATGATGAGAATATTAGGGCATATGCATAGAGAGTTACTAAAGTTGTTATTAGAATCACAAACTCTAGAGGCACTTATAGTGTGGAAGAAGTAATTGCAAAAATTCTCAGATCCCTGACACCTGTATACAAAACTAAAGTGAAACAATAGAATAAATCATACCTTTGACAACGAAATTCAAAAAAGAGATGTTTATTGGAAAGTTAACTACCTTTGAGGCCATAGAGCTAGGAGATTCTCTACTAAAGACTGAGTCAACATTTAAGGAAACTGCACACGGAAACAAAAAGACCTTATCAAGTTTAGCGAGCACTAGAAGAAGTACTCTAAAAGAAGATGCTGGATATTATGTTGATGAATGGGAGAAGATATAGGAAGAATAAACAAAGTTATATGAAATTGTTTCCCTGATTGCAAGAAGAGAAAAGAGAGGTAAAGGTAAGTTTTAAGGAAAGCTACCTATGAAATATTTTTCATGCAATAAGATACGTCATTTTTCATCAAGATGTCCTATAAGGGTTCCTAAACAAAAACCTAAGTTTTATAGACCTAATTATTCAAAGAATAAAGAATGTTACTATGCTAGTGAAGGTATTTATAATGATGATACTATTAATTATGATGATATTGGATTTATTTATATTAAAGATTATGAACTCATTCATGAAGAAAAAGCCTTAGTATATCATGTTGAAAAGAAATTAGAAAGGATCATAGATAGTGGATGTTCACAACCCATGACTCGTGATAGAAATAAGTTTTCTAAATAGAGTAATTATAATGGTGGTGTAGTAAGATTTGGTGATAATACTCCAAATCTTATCATTAGAGTGGGATCTATTTCTCTTGATGGAAAGACTAATACTAACGAAGTACTGCTTATTGATGGACTTAGGCATAATTTTCTAAGTGTTGGAAAAATTGTAGACACTGGTAATCAACTGAAGTCAATTGAAGGGAAATATTCTATTAGAACTAAGATGTGAGACTTAATCACATCTGGTACTAAATCAAGAGGTAATGTATTTGAAACAAATACATCTAAGGTTTCATGTTTTATTTTGAATATTGATGATAGTTCGTTATGCCCCAAAATATTCTATCATGTGAACTTTGATAATATTGTAAAGGCATGTAGGAATAATTTTGTTACAGATCTACAAAAGATTGTGAAACCTTCTAACACCATGTGTAGAGGGTGCGTAATGGGAAAAAAAACTCGAAGCATTTTTTAAAGAAAATCTTATTCAACTATATGGAAGTTGGATCTAGTGCACATAGATCTGTGTGGTCCTATAAGAACAAGATCTTATTATGGTTAAAGGTATTTCATACTTTTTGTTGATGACTTTTGTAGAATGATGTGGGTTGCATTTCTTAGATAAAAACATGAGGCCTTTAACAAGTTCAAAATATTTAAAGCTAAAGTTGAGAATGAGTCTTGATTGAAGATAAAATGTTTGAGATCAGATAGAGGTGTTGAGTTTACTTAAGATATTTTTAACAACTATTGGGAAGAGCATGGAATATATAGATAGACATCTTCTCCTAGAACACCACAACATAATGGGATTGTAGAGAGAATAAATGGAACAATATTTGATGCTACTAGAGTTATGTTGTTGGAAGGTGTATAGTCAGAAAATGGAAGCACTTCCATTGAAGACTTGTTTAGCCTCCCCAATAAGTGGTTTGGGGTCATGAAAAGCACCTAGAATGGGTTCCTGATCTTGACATGGCTTGCCCCTTATTCTGTCCTTCTTTCCACTCCTTTTTAAGCCTAATTTCTACATTCTGGACTATAGACTGGTGATTCTAGGCTTCAAGGTCAGGGTCAACATTTTAGGTCTATGTAAACCTTGACCCTGACCTAGGTCAAGGTTAACCTCAACCCTAACCTAGGTCAGGGTTGACCTCAACCTTGACCCAGGGTTCAGATCCTAGGGTCTTGCAGTTTCTAGATGTCGGTCTTTGCAAAAGTGTTTTCATGCTTCTAGGTCGACTGTTTTAGGTTCCAAAGCGTCAATTCCTAAATTGTATTTAATATAGGTCCTCTACTAGGGGTAAAGGATTTAATGGGAATTTAATTATCCTATGTTATCCTCCTTAGAAGATTGTGCCCTAGTTTCATATAAAAAGGAGCCTTCTCCTCTCATTTTCTCTAACGATAACCATCATCAAGCAAACTAAGTCCTCTATTGAAGCCTAAGCACCCTTGAGAAATTGAAGAGCATTATCAAGTGAAGTCCAAGAAAGATAAGGAGAAAGATTTCAAGAAAGCATTCATCCATTCTCAAGCATCCATTTTCATGAAGGAGATCCATTGGAGGCCATTGAAGGATTCAAGCTACACAGTGCCCTTTTGGTGATCTCTCCATCCACCTTCTTCCAAGTCTATTTCAAATTCAAGAACCCATTCAAGACTTGGTGTTGGAGATCTACAAGCAAGAGATTGAAGACATCCTACCTTTCTACATTCCACATTTTGAAGCATACTTGTGGATCCACGAATTTGAATCCACCACAAGGACTTTTACAATCAAGGTGAATTTATGCATTTAATTTGTCTATTTCTACAATTTCAATTACATATATTTGAGGTAAATTCTAAAACTGGGATTTGACCAAGGAAAACCCCTCGCCTACAAAAAATAAACCTCTTTTTCTTACAGATACAAGTTCAGGACTGTGGATTTGGACACAGATCTGGATACCCTTTTCAACTTTCTTTTGGATGGCATGAACAAATTCTCTATCAGACCTATGCAGGTCAGGGTCGACATTATTGGGTCAGGGTTGACATTTGTGGGTCAAGTTTGACCTTTTTCATAAGACAACATCGAAACAGAAAAATATTTTTGGGTTTTGTTCATCTTTGCATTCTGGTTTAGGATCATTTGTTAGATTTTCTAGAAACAGTCTACAAACCTCACAAAAAGCATTCTTTTATCTACAATTTTTTAAGGTTGGTTCTTCTTCCTATCCTTTTCAATTACTACAATTAAACATGTTCATTTAATCAATTAACATAAGTTAAGATCTCCTTCATGCTATCCTCCTTTCCAAATAGTTGATTCATTTGTGCATTAGCCCTTCCTTTGGGTTGATCAACTTGGATCTTCCATTTGTGCATTTGAGGATAGAAAAGGAGCATCTTCTCTTCTCTCTAATCACAATTACAATACATAATAAATACAATTAAATTAAATGTAAAGAAGGGTTAAGGAACTCAACACACTTTAATCAAATCAAACAACAATTAATAAAAAATCTCCTTACCCTTTTCACCTCTTTACATTTTGGTGAACCCGCGATAGACAACTCTTTCTTTTTGGTGTTAGATTTACATTGTTTATGCTAGATATTGCATGTTATTTAAAATTTCATTTAAATTCAATAGATGAAAATTTGGTGTTAGTTCATTTGTATTGTATTGGTGTATGAGATTTACTACCACTAGTGCTACTTATAGTATCCTGGTTAGAAGAAGCCGTAGACTTATGGGTTCCTTTGATCATGAGTCTTCCTCTCCTTTCCTTAGGATCCCAGATGACAATTTGATAACTCATGATTCCAATCCTTCTATGAAGCATAACTCCTCTCACTCATCTCATGATGAAGATGATGCTTTAGGAGTTCCTCCTGAACAAGTGCAAAAGCTTTCAACCAAACTTGATAAAATAGGAAATTGGCTTATCCAAGAAAACCATAATCAAGATTCTATCCAAGCTATAGAGGCTCTTAAGAAAGTTCTCAATAATAATGATCAATTTATTAATTTCTTGTGTAGTATTACTCATCTTGTGAATTTCAATGTTAAACCTTTAGCTGAAGAGGCTCAAGAGTTAGGATTCACACCTATTGTCACTAGTGTAGGACCTTCTTTTGTTCCTCTACCTATTATTCCTACTTACACTCCTCCTTTGATAACAAATTCTCTCCCAAGCGCACCTATCCCTATGAGTTCTCCACTGGTATATTTACCCACCTCACAACCTTCATATCCTAGTGTGCCTTTTACTTATACTAATCCTCTTCCAACTATGGTTCCTAATGTTCCACCAGTTGTGTCTTGTATTCCTGCTACTTCTTACACTTTTCCTAGTGTTCCTAATATTTCTATGCCACTTATTTCCTCTAACGATTATACAATTATTAGTTTGGCTCAAACTATGTCATCTTTACAATAACAACTTGCATCTTTAGCTCAATCCAAATTTAACATTCCTACATGTGATATGGGTAGTCCTTTATCCCTAGAAATCATTCATGCTACTGTCCCTCAGCAAGCCAATATGCCTCATCTTGAGAATTACAATGGTAAAGGTGATCCTATTACTCATGTTAAAACATTTCAAATCCTTTGTAGTGATTATGCTCATGACCATAGGATTTTA
>MU224437.1:7077431-7094587 GCA_018584345.1 Thuja plicata
TGATTCTTTTCCTAAACTTTCCAATTCCTTCATTCAACAATTTCAAAATAACATTGGACCACAAGTGTCCTTATCTGATTTAATGCATTGTAAACAAAACATTAAGGAAAAATTGACTGATTTTATTCGTAGATTTAAGCATTTGTATGCTCAGATTTCTTATCATGTTCCTGATATTGATATTCAACATATTTTTATTTCAAATTTACAAAAATATATTAGAGATAAGATTTTGCTTACTGAATTTACCTCCTTTCAACAATTGTGTGTAGCACTTCACCATTATCAATTACAAGTGAGTCATTTTGAGAACAACACTCCAATGGCTCCTGTTCTAGTTGATAAGAGTGATAGTGCTCCTAATCCTAATAAGTTTTAGCAACCTAACAACTATGTCAAGATTAATAAACAGATGAATGCGGTTGCTGATCAAGTTGTGGCTACATCCAATAGTGCTTCGACATCCACTACTTTTCGTATGAATTGTACATTTACTCTTCTATCTGAAACTTTGCATTATATAATGAGTAGGTTTTTAAGTGCTAGTATGATTACCTTGCCTCCTATTCGACCTCTCCTTCCTACCATGATAGCTTCAAAATCCTTTGATTCTAAATTTTTCTGCCAATACCATCGCCAGACTGGCCATGACACTGAAAAATGTTACTCTCTAAAGCATAAGATTCAAGACTTAATTGATTCTAAAGCTTTGTCTATTGATAATTGTGATGGTAATGGGAATAAATCTATTTCTCCTCCTAATCAAAACCTTCAAATCTACACCAATCCTTTACCTACACATGATACTAATACTAAAGCTCACCAATCTTCTGTATATATTGTTTATGATTCAAAGATGGAGGATATTAATAACATTGTTAATCATGTGGAGAATGTTGCACCATCTCAACTTATTCTTCAAGATCCTTCAGCTCCACTTCAACTTCCAATTCCACCTAAAACTCAAAAACAAACTAAGGATAAGCGACCTAGGGAACTTTTAATTACCTGTGATGATTCTGAAAAGATTAAATCTCCCAATGGTCCCCTTTATATCTATGCTAGGATTGCTAAGATACCTACTCATGGTTGTCTAGTTTATCCCACATCTTTAATAAATGTCATTACTGAGGAAAATATTTTTATGAAAGGATTACACCATGATTTTTATGATTCATCTGATGCATGGATCCAAACTTGTAATGGATTTCTTTATCCTGCACTTGGTTCTATTAGCTTACCTGTTGAACTTTGTGGTAATGTTGTAGATACTACCTTCATCATTATCCCTACGTCTGATCAATTTCAAATCAAATTTGGTTTACCTTGGATAACTTCTATGCATGTTATTTCTTCTCCTGTTCATAAATGTCTTAAGTTCATTCATAATGGAGAATTAAAATTGATTAATCATAGTTTGTTTCAACCTTCTAGGACTAGAGATTCTGCTACTCTTGATTTCCTTTGGCCTTCTTTACCTAATTCATGTCCTTCTCGCCCTGATCATTTTTTTCACTCCTATCAAGATTACAAACATTGCAAAATTTATGAGTTAAGTATGCCTTGGATTGATTCCAACTATGATCTTTTGCCTACTCCAACAATACCTCCTTTATCCATTAAAATTGATCAAACTTCTACTCTTCCATTACAACCTATTGAGAATCTTCCTATAGAACCTATGAAGGAACCTGTTGTTATTCTTCCTAGTTCTCAACATGTGCCAAACAAAGCTAAACATACCAAATCTGCTAATGAACATCGTAAGAAGCATAGAGATAATGCTAGAGCCCATGCTTCTATGATTCAAAAATCATTACCTACCTTCGATCAACCTATGCTTGATGGATTGGATGTTAATATTCATGATGTTAAGATGAATGAGTATGATGATCCTATTCGTATCTTTGATCCTATTTCAATTAACCTTGATGAGGAGGACACTCTCGATGATCCTATTGATCTTAGTGATGAATATGAGACCATTGATCTTGATAATGATTTACCTCATATGCTTTCAACTCAATTAACAATTAAACCTAGTAATGAGCATTGTGATTCTCAAGAGGATCCTTGTTTGGAACTAGCTATCATCCCTACTGTATTGGATATATTCCCTCTTGCGAGTTGCCCAGCTTCCATCAATAACATCAACCAAGATGGGGAGGGTTGACAACATGCTTGATTGGCTCGTCCTTTATGGTATCCCTTTTTGTGTTTATATGTTGTATTGTGCTTCTCCTGTAAGGTGTTTTTAAATGTTTGTTAGATTCTTTTATATGACCTTTTTTACTCTGTTAGTGCAAGGTGATAAAGGAATCAAAACTATTGTTCAATTCCTCTATATGTATCTACATTCTTCTATATGTTGTTTTGTGTTATGTTGTACTTTTTCTATTATTTGTAACTATTTTCCTTGTACAATTTTCTTGGATCTTCGACATGGTAGCACTAATTCTTTTTGGTCTCCATGTTGTTGTCCAAAAATATTCCTCTTCGTAATTCTTAAGTTTCTTTCCTCCTTTGTGATTGTAGATCTACTTTCTTTGGGGAATGATGTCAATTCATTTGCAATAATATTATATTTCTATGTACATGTTATCTTATGATCATACTGACCCCACATTAGGTAGATCCCTCCTATGTTCTTATGTATGTTTATGTTTTATTTCCCTTGATTTGTTTTTCTTTGGGGGCATCTCGTAGTGGAAACGTAATCTGTAGAGTTGTTGATGTTTCCATTAAAACCATTGCTCCTATTAAAGTGTTAGCAATGACTTTAACATGGGGGCATACACTCTACTCACTTTTTGCATACACGCACATTCAAAATAGTTTTCAAGATTTAAAACTTTTCCCTTTATGGATTAAAAGAAACTAATCCTTAAAGCATGGTCATTTTTTTAACTTTTTTAGGATCTCTTGATCCCTCTAGTTTAAATTTACATGGATCTATTGATCCCACAAGTTTTCAATTTACAATGTTTTAATCCCTTTAAGAATGGATCTCCCTTATGGGTTGACTAGTGAGTAGCCACATTCACTAGGCAGTTCAACTCCATCTTTCCAGTTACGCTTTTGTGTGGTTCATAGTGAGACATAAGTTGTCATTGGGAAAGATAATCACACCCTTTCTCTCTCTCCTTAACTAAGTGATGTTTCTCTTATTGTGATCTTAGGTTTGATAAAGAATTAAGTCCCTTGGGGGCTTGAGGGTTTCTTTATCCCTTTTGGTTCCAATAAGATTGTCTTTTTTGTATGATCTCCTTTACCAAGAGTTTGTGTTGAGCTCATACTCTTGATAAAGTGGGGGCTAAATGTATAGTCAGAAAATGGAATAACTTCCATTGAAGACTTGTTTAACCTTCCAAGTAAGTGGTTTGGGGTCATGACAAGCACCTAGAATGGGTTCTTGATCTTGACATGGCTTCCCCCCTGTTTTGTCCTTCTTTCCACTCCTTTTAAAACCTAATTTCTACATTCTGGACTGTAGACTAATGATTCTGGGCTTCAAGGTCAAGGTTGACCTTTTAGGTCTATGTCAACCTCAACCCTGACCTAGGTCAAGGTTGACCTCAACCCTAACCTACCTCAAGGTTGACCTTGACCTTGACCCAGGGTTCAAATCCTGGGGTCTTGCAGTTTCTGGATGTCGGTCTTTACAAAAGTGTTTTCCTGCTTCCAGGTCGGGTGTTTCGGGTTCCAAAGTGTCGATTCCCAAATTGTATTTAATATAGGTCCTCTCCTAGGGGTAAAGGCTTTAATTGGAATTTAATTATCTTATGTTATCCTCCTTAGAAGATTGTGCCCTATTTTCATATAAAAGGGAGCCTTCTCTCATTTTCTCTAATGATAACCATCATCAAGCAAACTAAGTCCTCTATTGAAGCCTAAGCACCCTTGATAAATTGAGGAGCATTATCAAGTTAAGTCCAAGCAAGTTAAGGAGAAAGATTTCAAGCAAGCATTCATCAATTCTCAAGCATCCATTTTGATGAAGGAGATCCATTGGAGGCCATTGAAGGATTCAAGCTACATAATGCCCTTTTGGTGATCTCTCCATCCACCTTCTTCCAAGCCTATTTCAAATTCAAGAACCCATTCAAGAATTGGTGTTGGAGATCTACAAGCAAGAGATTGAATACATCCTACCTTTCTACATTCCACATTTTGAAGCATACTTGTGGATCCATGGATTCAAATCTGCAACAAGGAATTTTACAATTAAGGTGAATTTATGCATTTACTTTGTCTATTTCTACAATTTCAATTACATAGATTTGAGGTTAATTCTGAAATCGGGGTTTGACCAAGGAAAACCCCTCCCCCACAACAAACAAACCTATTTTTTTTGCATATATAGGTTCAGGACTATGGATTTAGACACAGATCTGGATACCCTTTTCGACTTTCTTTCGGACGGCGTGAATAGATTCTCTGTCAGACCTGTGCAGGTCAGGGTCAACATTATTGGGTCAGGGTTGACATTTGTGGGTCAATGTAAACCTTTTTCATAATACAACACTAGAATGGAAAAATATTTTTGGGTTTTGTTCATCTCTACGTTCCGATTTGGGACTATCTGCCAGATTTTACAGAAATAGTCTACAGACCTCAAAAAACAACATTCTTTGATCTATAATTTTGTAAGGTTGGTTTTTGTTCCTATCCTTTTCAATTACTGCAATTAAACATATTCATTTAATCAATTAATAGAATTTAAGATATCCTTCTTGTTATTCTCCTTTCCAAATAGTTGATTCATTTGTGCATTAGCCCTTCCTTTGGGTTGATCAACTTGGATCTTCCATTTGTGCATTTGAGGATAGAAAAGGAGTATATTATCTTCTCTCTAATCACAATTACAATACACAATTAATACAATTCAATCAAATGCAAAGAATGGTTAAGGAACTCAACACACTTTAATCAAATCAAACAACAATTAATAAAAAATCTCCTTACCCTTTTCACCTCTTTACAGATGGAAACGTGCCACATGTTCATTAGAGAGAATTTGTTGGTGTACTACTATTTATACTTGGAATAGAATTCAGATCAGAGAAGGTAAAAGTAAGACTCCTTATGAACTATGATTTAATCATACTCCTACTGTAAAATATTTTAGAATATTTGTTAGTAAATGTTATATCAAAAGAGATGATGAAATAATAAAGTTTGATTGTAGAAGTGATGAAGGGATCTTCCTTGGTTACTCCACTAATAAAAATGCATACAAATGTTTCAATATAAGATTGAGGAAGATGATCGAAAGTGCTAATGTGAGGATTGAAGAAAATTTTGAAATTTGAAAAAGGATATATAGCTGTAATCAAATTTCAGAGAACAAGGAAGTTACTGAATGTCAAGAAGAAACTCTTGAAGTTGATAATGAAATCGAACTATGTTTGAATGATTCTATTGAAATACAAAAGAAACCATGGTATGTGAAGAAAAATCATCCTAAAGATCAAATTATTGTAGATGTTGATAAAGGCACGATGAAATAGACTAGATTAAGAAATGAAATTTGCTTTATTTATCAAGTAGAACCAAAAAATATAGATGAAGCATGTAGAGATGAGTCTTAGACTAAAATTGTGCAGGAAGAACTGGATCAGATAAAGAAGAAGAAAAATTGTGAATTGGTTCCCAGGCCTAAAAAAAATGTTATAGGAACATAATGGGTTTTCAGAAACAAGATGGATGAGGAAGGAATATTGGTAATAAATAAAACAATATTGGTTTGTTAATGTTACTCACAACAAGTAGGCATAGACTTTGAAGAAACATTTTCTCCTATAGCTAGGTTGGAAGCAATAAGATTATTTATTTCTTATGCTGCACATAAAGGTTTTAAGGTATATCAGATGGATGTGAAATCTGCATTTCTAAATGGAGAGCTAGAGGAAGAAGTATACATTAAGCAACCTCATGGATTTCCTCTGAAAAAGAAAGAAGAAATGATTTTGAAATTGAAGAAGGAACTATATGGACTAAACAAGGAACTCAAAGAATTGTATGTGAGATTGGATAACTATCCTTTGAGTCTTGGGTTTAGAAAATGTAATGTTGACCGTAACTTATATTTGAGAATGAGTAAAGAGGGAATTTTGATAATTGATTTTTTTGTAGATGATATTATCTTTGGAGGAAATGATAAAATGAGTAAGAAGTTCTCTAAAGAAATGGAAAATGAATTTGAGATGTTTATTATAGGTGAAATGAAATTTTTTCTTGGCTTACAAATAAATCAGAATAAAGGGTATGTGCAAGAAGATGAGGGGCCAAAAAGTGGCAATGTGAAAAAAATCCACTTTTCACTCATCCAAAAGTGCATGAAAACATTTGTTGACTTTTTAGTAGGCCTAGGTGTTAGTTCACTTGGGAAAACCTAACACCAAATCACAAGCCTAATCGGGTACACGATATTTTTGGGTACCCTATATTTTTGGGCACTTGATTTTTTGGGTACCCAAAACCTATGGCATAAATCAAAACCCGAGATTCATTTTCCTTATTTCTCTCACTCTTTGCGGATTGAAAAATGGCTAGGTTTATCCCATACATGGTATTTTTGGGTATCAGATTTTTCCAACAAAAAATTCAACTTCAAGGTATATACGGTAAGTGAATTCTTGGTATTTTTTGATTTTTTTCTTTTATTTTGGTGTGAAATGAAGTTTTTTTTGGTTGAAATAGGGTTTTGTATTGATTTTTTAATAATATTTGAAATCAATTTGAAATTTATATATTTTTTTATTTAACCAGGTATGGATGACAACAATGAAGAAAATAACCCTCCCCACTAAATAATGATCCCCAAAACAGTCCAAAATCACTTCAAAACCCTTGATCTTGAGAGGATTTGATACAAGACAATTTGAACACTATACGAGGCTTCAAAAACACATATCAGAATGTACCTACATTAGGTCCCATCCTTGCCACCCTAAATAATATTGTGCAAAATATTGATACACTTACACGACAATGTAATGATGCTCTTCATTGGCATGACGCTATGCATGCTTGATGACAGGCTTGACCATGATGGTATTGTGGCTCTTAATATAACTAAATTTGATATATCCTCCATTTTTGTGAATCCTAAATCCGGCTTAAAAGTTAAACCCAAAAGGCCCAAATTATCAATTAAATAGTGCACAAACAATGCAATGCGTACACACTTTTGAGATCAATGGTGGATGGTTATTGATAAACCACCCCATAGAAATTTGGATCTCCCTTTCTATTTTATAAAAATATTGTATGCTAAGTTTGTGCTTGGTCATAAGGTAAATTATTGGAGCATGAGGCCCGACATGGGCATAGGCAGAGGATCTCCTTAGACTAGGCCATTTGCCCAGTGCAAAAAGGCCACTACCTTTGTCCCCCCACTTATGTCTCACCCCCTCCTCTAGTGTAGCATCCTTATATAATTGTAGAGGCTGCCTCACAGAGTATTAGGGTCATTCACACATTGAGTGATCATTTGATCACCCAGACTAGGTCATTGTTTCCTCCTTGTGTGGATGATGTAGGTGCATCGACATATGGCGATAGTTCACATGTTTTCATGCCCCATACTTACATTATGTGCAAGAATTTGTGCCTCAGATCGCTTACTGATGTTGATACATATAAGTACGTTATTGATGAGGAGGATACGGGAGGCACAACTATAGAGGTTGTAACACCTCATGGAGCATCTGTGTCTCATGAGAGTGATGAGGAGGGGTATGTAGAGGCATGGACTCCTATTGATATGGTAAGAGTAAACATTATAAATAAATTTGTCACATGACCTATTTAATTTTAAAAAAATTTATTTATTTAGATTAGTTTTAATGACTACATGCACTTATGTATATATTTGGTCCATTAATGTTCACTCGATAAGAGAGGAGGGGTTGAGACAGGTGGATGAATCCACAATTTTGGCCATTTCATTTGGCCTTGACACCTATATGGTATATTGTAAATTATGTACCCATTAGTTTTTTTATATCATTTGGTGTACATGCTTAAATCTCTATCAATTTGAGAAATACAAATCATACATTTACTAATATATTTTCATATTATTATACTCTTGCATGTATTAGCGGATGTCAGTGGGGGGCATGAGGGGGTTCCTTTTTCATGTGTCGACAAAGGAAAGGTAATTAAGTGTTTAAGATTAATTATGCATGCATATGTATGTCACTTGTGTGTAGTAATAAATATTTTACATGCACTTTATTATATAGGGTGTGGCTCTTGACGATGTCCCAACAGAGGTTCGGGAGCCTAGATGGATAGTCATCTCGATTCAGAGTGATAGCTTGATTGTACATAGATTTATATATTGTTATTTGTATTTTGTAATCAGGGTTGTTATGATGAAGTACATTTATATATAATTGACTCTCTTTTTGACTCTCATAGGTTACTCATAGTGTGAGGGAGGCCCCATGAGAATATTTTATATCTTTTTTGATGCAGCCCATTATTCCAAAGGAGAGATCAGTAGGCGTAAGTTTTAATTTTAGTTCAATCAATTTGTAATTTTATTACACTATCATCCTATTTTTTAAATTTATTACTCTACGTTGCACCTTGGGCCCCTGTAGAACTCTACTAATTTAATTATTGAAAATATATATTTATAGGTCAGAGTTGGTATTGGTGGCATTGTCACTTCGTTACCAAGTGCTTATGTTAGGACACCTAATCGTGGTAGGAAACTGAGAGGCTAGGAATAGATGTTTGTATTTAGTTAGAATTTATAATTAAATTAGTATTTGAATTATGAATTATATATGTACAAATCATATAAACTAAGCAATCTAACTTGGGTTTGAACTCTTTTTTGATGTAGGATTAATCAGAGCCAAATAGTTATTCAAAGAGGATACATTTTGATGACCCCCCTATGGCATAGGATGTAGTTTTAGTTGTGGTTATTTAGAGATGCCACTTGGCACATTTTGAGATGGCATATATGCCACATTGTACATCTTGAAACATTGATTTTTTAGACATTTTGAAATCACATGTGCAATATTTCTATATAGAGATAGTTTTGATACTTTTTATATATAGAATATTTTCAATTTTATGTTAAATTTGTGTCATCTTTTGTATACACATGTATTATTCATGTTTATGGAATTGAATGATGAAGTTATATCTTGACTATGTTTATGATTGTTATATCTTGAAGTTATATTTTGAAGTTATATTTTATTATCATTATGATTTAAATTATATCTTGTTGAAGTTATATGTCAATTTGTTTGAATTTGTTATAATAGATGCAATAAATTACCGAGATCATTCAATTTCTCCTTTGTTTTGTAACAATACCCAAATCCTTCCTTCAATAATGCATCAAATTCTAGACCCAACCCACTTCAGTAGACCTATCAATGGTCAAATACATCATACTTTGGCCCACTATACTCCACAGCTTAAGTTTCTTCTACCAACTGCATGCCTGTTCATTCAAACATACTTCATGTTCCATGATTATCTACATTTGCCCAAATAGATTCTCTGACCCAAATACTTGATCCTCACTACAAATATTGATTCTAAACCCTCAAAAGGACTTAACATACTTGGTTTATCCTATATTAAAATTCCCAAGCATTTCTCTTGCATTGTTTTACTCCAAACTCCAAATTGTCCCTTCTAGGCACACAATCCTCTTCCAATAGTTCAGCAGCTACAATTTTTGGTTGTTTTATCCAAAAATTTGGACAAGAATTCCAAAAATAATAAGTTTTTTAGATACTCTTTATCAATTTATAAAAAATATGTCAAACTCAACGGACATTTTTTGTAACATCATGCTCAAACACTGTTGTCCTTCGTCACATACCTAGGCCTAATTGCTCCATTTTACAAATGAACCCATTTAATAAAATTCTCCTAGACATTTCCCCTTTGGAAAGTAGCATAATTTAGTCCCAATTAAAGAAAATAAACTCAATTTGTTCCTATGACCTTTCTAGATACAAAAGCCCCAAATTGGTCTTCAAAACCCTCCAAAATCTAGGGCTCCCTCAACGTATGACTCCCAATCACTAAACCAATAAATTGGGATGATTCACCATCTCCTTGATATAATATAATAGATTCAATCATAAAAATGTTTCCTCCTTTGGCCAAAAATGCTATTGCAATAACCAAGCCTCAAATTGTAACCCTTATTTCATCCTTCAAACCCAATAACTTCACCAAATCAATTCTCCCCTTGCAAAATACACTTCTTTCCTACATTTATGAAGTTAATACAATATGCTACACATTAGAGATCCATCCTCATGAAAAAAAATTAATATAAAGGGGATGGATCATGTTATTTCATGCTCTTAAACACTATGGAGCTACTTTCAACTCACCCTCACTACAAGTTTTGGCATCGACTGAGATTTCCTTTCCAAATTAAAAAGAATTCAAACCACCCAAAATGGAGAGAGATTTTTGTAGACCTTGGCACCACAATCTCGTATCCCCTAATGGATTGTCAATTCCTCTTAGGAGGTCTGAGATATGAGCCTTGTAAGATCACTGCCCAATCGTGCTTAGTGCACCTTGAGGACACTTGGGTCAAGCATGGTCGCAAGTATTCCAGTGACTCCGTGGGTAGAATGGGGTTGTCACTGGAATTTACCCAACCAACCGGATTTGATGGAGCAGATAGTTCGATGTCAAGATAGATGATTTAAAAGATACAATATGGAGATACTTTCAACTGACCCTCACTGTAAGTTTTGGCATTGACTAATATTACCTTGCCAAATTCAAACAAAGTTGAATCACCCAAAACCAAGAGATACTTTTTTAGATCTCAACAACATGATCTTATAGCCCTTGACAATTTGTCAATACCTCTCACATGTTTTGAGATACCAGCCTTGGAAGATCGCTGCCCAATCATGCTTAGTGCACCTTGGGGACACTTGGGTTGAGCATGGTCACAAGCGTTCCAGTGACTCTGTGGGTGGAATGGGGTTGTCACTGGCGTTTAGCCAGCCAACCGGTGTTTATGAAGTAGATAGTTTGATTCCAAGATGAACAGTGTGAAAGATACACTATGGAGCTACATTCAACTAACCCTCATTGCAAGTTTTGGCATCGGCTAAGATTGCCTTGCCAAATTCAAATGAAGTCAAATCGCCCAAAATTGAGAGAGATTGTTGTAGAAGTCAAAATAGTTATCCTACAAGAAGTCAAAATAGTTCTCGAAACAATGTTGGACAAACTCATGAGAGTGAGACCTATCATCACTCATATAAAAATGGTACTCTCTGATTATCTTCTTCTCATCTTCAAATCTAAAATAAAATCAGCAATATTGTATTCTTTTGCAACTAACTCAAATCTAGAGCCTTCACCTCCACTCTTCAATGTATAATTCACTATTTTATGTTCCTTTTTTGGATGAGTGCCTTTCCAAAATCGTGTTCCAAACCTTCATGAAAACATGTCCTAAACTTGGACAAGACACCACATTCTGAGCACTTGACATTTAACCAATCCTTTTTATAAAATAAACAACCATCATCTCTATGACATAAAAATTGATCTAACAAGTCTCTTGATGATATGGGAAGACCACTTGCACCACAATCCTCTAGAATTTCATTATTATGCAAATTAGAACTAATGGACCATAATATTTCATGATACATTGAAAACTCAACATGATATTTCCAACAACATGTATTTTGAATCTTAAGGGGTACACAATAAAATGGCTTCATGCATTCAAAAGACTTTTGTGATATTTTCAACGTTGGATGTGTCTCACAAAATGTTTTATACAACATTGTTTGACTTACCTCCACATAATGTTTACGATGTGGAGTGCGGTCTCAATTGCAAAATCTCAACTTCAATACATCCTTCACATTTGGTGACACTCTTTAGTTAGCATGCCAAAAATTTTGAATTTCATCCTTGATGATATCTGTTAGCTTCTTACCAAAATGTTCAAGTCTCCTACCATGAGACCATGTATAAATTTGAAGTAGGTCATCAAGTTTTTATATTATTTAAAGTGCTCTATCCAAAGTTTCACGGTCTATATTGAAGTCAACACAAGTTTACCTCATCAAATGAGCCTTTCTCAAGTGATGACTTACTAAGAAGGTTGTAATAACCCTTTGAGTAGCTCTCTTGTCTTTTTCTCTACTAGTCTTCCCAATGCTATTCAGAGCATTGAAAATATTCTTCACAACAATGACATTTCTCTCCATTTTGTTGTTCACACAAATATTCAATTTCACAAGCATAGGTATCATCTTTTGAATCTTTAACAATTGCACAAAAATTCAACATTGCTCAACCAATGTCTTGTTTCCAATAAAATTGATCATAAAGTCTTGAATCCCACAACCTAACGGTTCTATGTGATCTTTTTCCTTCCCAATTATTCATAATGTTCTCCTCTATTTCAATTAACCATTTAGGTGTTCTTGAAAGCCCCAAATTTGAAGTTTGATTAGATTTATTGTAAGAGACTTGATTTCGCATATAATTTGGAGATGTGTAATGTTCATGTGGTTCTTGTGCAACATTTTCATTCCCCAAGTCTACATTTTCAATCTGCATCTATACATTTTTATCTTCATTCCATTCATCGTCATTCCCCAAGTCTATATTTTTATTCCCCAAGTCTACATTTTTATTCTCCATCTCTACCTTTTCATCTTCACTCCATACATTGTTATTCGCAAAATTAATTTCTATATTATTTTCAAATTCAACATCCTCTTCACTTGCAACTACATTTACGGGGTCACCTTGGTTAATATTTAACATACCTTTCCTCTTTCTTTGGTGATTTTCCCTATCTTTTTCCATATATGCTTGAATTTCTTCATTTTTCACCTTCCTCTTCTGTTTGTACTTTTGACGACTATGCCTTCCCATTTTGAGACCAAAAGTTGACAGAAAATAGCCTAAATTAACTAACTTTCAAAAAATAGGCCCCATATCACTTTTTTTATCTGCAACACGTCTGATACCCATGAAAAAGGTATGAAATTTTATGATTCTTTTCTCTGTGGGGGCCGAGAATATTTTGGTAAAAGTTACACCAATTTATTATCGAGTACCCAAAAAAATTTGTAGGACCTAAATGAAATAATTCAATGTTTACATATAAAAGGTGGTAGGAAGATTCATATTTAAATTGAATGTAATATATTTTATATTATAACACTCAAGTGTGTCTTGAGAGGTCGTAGGAACACTCCTTTTGACACATTGCAACACTCAAGTGTGTCCTAAGAGGTCGTAGGACCCCTTGGGACACACTTCAATGTTCTAATGTGTCCCCGGGGGTCAAAGAGGGTCTTAAGGGGTCCTAGTACACCTTCTTACATGTTAGGACCCCTAAGAAGACCCCATGACCCCTTTTGACACATTGGAACACTCAAGTGTGTCCCAAGAGGTTGTAGGATCCCTTGGGACATAATTGAGTGTTCTAATGTGTTCTTGGGGGTCAAAGAGGGACATAAGGGCTCCTAGTACACCTTATCACAAGTTAGGACCCCCAGTAAGTCCCCATGACCCCTTTCTACACATTGAAACACTCAAGTGTGTCCCAAGAGGTTGTAGGACCCCTTGAGACACAATTGAGTGTTATAATGTGTCATCGGGGGTCAAAGAGGGACCTAAGGGGTCCTAGTACACCTTCTCACATGTTAGGACCCCTAGGAAGTCCACATGACCCCTTTCAACACAATTGAACACTTAAGTCTGTTCCAAGAGATCGTAGGACCACTTGGTACACACATGAGTGTTCCAATCTTTCCTTGGGGGTCAAAGAGGGTCCTAAGGAGTCCTACTACACCTTCTCATGTGCTAGCACACTAAGGAAGACCCCATAACCCCTTTCAACACATTGAAACACTCAAGTGTGTCCCAAGAGGTTGTAGGACCCCTTGAGACACAATTGAGTGTTATAATGTTTCCCCGGGGGTGAAAGAGGGACCTATGGAGTCCTAGTAAACCTTCTCATGTGTTAGGACCTATAGGAAGTCCCCATGACCCCTTTCAACACATTGGAACACTCGTGTGTGTCCCAAGAGGTCATAAGACCCCTTGTGATGAAATTGAGTGTTCCAATATGTTCTCGTGGGTCAAAGAGGGATCTAAGGTATCCTAACACACCTTATCACAAGTTAGGACCCCTAAGAAGTCCCCTTGACCTCTTTTGGCACATTGGAACATTCAAGTGTGTCTCAAGAGGTTGTAGGACCCTTAGGACACACTTGAGTGTTCCAATGTGTCCCTATGGGTCAAAGAGGGTCCTCGTACACGTTCTCATGTGTTAACACCCCTACGAAGACCCCATGTCCTCTTTTGACATAGTAGAATAGTTAAGTATGCTCCAAAAGATCGTAGGACCTCTTGGGACACAATTGAGTGTTCCAATGTATTCTTGGGGTTCAAAGAGAGACCTATGGGGTCCTAGTACACCTTATTACAAGTTAGGACCCCAAGAAGTCCCCATGACCCCTTTCGACACAAATAAAAACTCAAGTGTGTCCCAAGAGGTTGTAGGACCGCTTGGAATACAATTAAGTGTTGTAATGTGTTTTCCAGGGTCAAAGAGGGACCTAAGGGACCCTAGTACACCTTCTCATGCATTACAACCCATATGAAGTCCCCATGACCCCTTTCAACATATTGGAACACTCAAGTGTGTCCCAAGATATCGTAGGACCCCTTGGGACACATGTGAATGTTCCAATGTGTACCTAGGGGTCAAAGAGGTTTCTAAGGGGTCCTATTACACCTTCTCACATGTTAGGACCCTAAGGAAGACAACATGACCCCTTTCGACACATTGGAACACTCAAGTATGTCCCAAAAGGTTGTAAGACCCCTTGGAACACAATTAAGTGTTCTAATGTTCTTGTGGGTCAAAGACAGACCTAAGGGGTCCTAGTACACCTTCTCATATGTTAGGACCACTATAAAGTCCACATGACCCCTTTTGACACATTAGAACACTCAAGTGGGTCCCAAGATTTTTTAGGACCCCTTGGGACATGATTGAGTATTCTAATATGTTCTCGGGGGTCAAAGAGGGATCTAAGGGGTCATAGTACACCTTATCACATGTTAGGACCCTTAAGAAATCCTCATGAACCCTTTCAACACATTAGAATACTCAAGTGTTTTCCAAGAAGTAGTAGGACCCTTTGAGACACACTTGTGTGTCCCAATGTGTCCCTAGGGGTCAAAGAGGGTCGTAAGGGGTCCTAGTGCACCTTCTCACACATTATGACCCCTAGGAAGACCCCGTGACCCTTTTCGACACATTGGAACACTCAAGTGTGTCCCAAGAAGTTGTAGGACCCCTTGGGACACAATTGAGTCTTCTAATGTGGTCCCGAGGGTCAAAGAGGGACCTATATGGTCATAGTACACCTTATCACAAGTTAGGACCCCTATGAAGTCCCCATGATCCCTTTCAATAGAATGGAACACTCAAGTGTTTCCCAAGAGGTTGTACGACCCCTTGGTACACAATTGAGTGATCTAACATGTCCCCAAGGGTCAAAGAGGGACCTAAGGAGTCCTATTACACCTTCTCATGTATTAGGACACCTAGGAAGTCCCCATGACCCCTTTTCACACATTGTAAGACTCAAGTGTGACTCAAGAGGTCATAGGACTCCTTGGGACACACGTGAATGTTCCAATGTGTTTCTAAGGGTCAAAGAAGGTCCTAACGGGTCCTAGTACACCTTCTCACATGTTAGGACCCCTAGGAAAACCCCATGACCCCTTTCAACACATTGAAAAGCTCAAGTGTGTCCAAAGAGTTTGTAGGACCCCTTGGGACACAATTAAGTGTTCTAATGTGTCTTCGGGGGTCAAAGAGGGACCTAAGAAGTCCAAGTGCACCTTCTCACATGTTAGGACCCTAGGAAGTCTGAATTACTGCTTTCAACACATTGGAACACTAAAGTGTGTCCCAAGAGATCGTAGGACCCCTTGGGACACAATTGAGTGTTCCAATATGTTCTTGGGGGTCAAAGAGGGACTTAATGGGTCCTAGAACACCTTATCATAGGTTAGGACCCCTAGGAATTCACCAGGACCCTTTTCGACACATTAGAACCCTCAAGTGTGTCCCAAGAGGTTGCGGGACCCCTTGGGATAGAATTGAGTGTTCTAATGAGTCCCCAGGGGTCAAAGAGGGACCTAATGGGTCCTAGTATACCTTCTCATATGTTAGGATCCCTAGGAAGTCCCCATGACCCCTTTCAACACATTGGAACACTTAAGTGTGTCCCAAGATGTTGTAGGACCCCTTGGGACACATGTGAGTATTCTAATGTTTCCTCGGGGGTTAAAGAGGGACCTAAGGGGTCCTAGTACACCTTATCACATGTTAGGACCCCTAGGAAGTCCCCATGACTCCTTTTGACACATTAGAAAATTCAAGTAGGTCCCAAGAGGTCATAGGACCCCATGGGACACACTTTAGTGTTCCAATGTATCCCTAGGGGTCAAAGAGGGTCCTAAGGGGTCCTAGTACAACTTTTCACAAGTTAGGACCCCTAGGAAGACCCCATGACCCCTTTCAGCACATTGGAACACTCAAGTCTTTTTCAAGTGGTTGTAGGACCGTTTGGGACACAATTAAGTGTTTCAAGTGTTCTTGGGGTCAAAGAGGGACCTAAGGGGTCTTAGTACACCTTATCATGAATTAGGACCCCTAGGAAGTTTCCATGACCCCTTTCGACACATTGGAACACCCAAGTGTGTCCCAAGAGGTTGTAGAACCCCTTAGGACACACTTGAGTCTTCCAATGTGTTCTCTAGTGTCAAAGAGGGTTCTAAGGGGTCCTAGTACACCTTATCACGTATTATGACCCCTAAGAATACCCCATGACCCCTTTCACCACATTGGAACACTCAAGTATGCCCCAAGGCATCATAGGACCCCTTGGGAAATAATAGAGTGTTCCAATGTGTACCTAGGGGTCAAAGAGGGAGATATGGGGTCTTAGTACACCTTATCATGTGTTAGCACCCCTAGAAAGTCCACATTACCCCTTTCAACACATTGGAACACTCAAGTGTGCCCCAAGAGGTCATAGGACCCCTTGGCACACAATTGAGTCTTCCAATGTGTT
>MU224437.1:7095433-7111550 GCA_018584345.1 Thuja plicata
ATTGGAACACTCAAGTGTGTCCAAAGGGGTCGTAGGACCCCTTGGAACACACTTGAGTGTTCCATTGTGTACCCGGTGGTCAAAGAGGGTCCTAAGGGGACCTAGTACACCTTCTTAGACATTAGGACCCATAAGAAGTCCCTCTTTGACCCTCTAGGACACATTAGAACACTCAAGTATGTCCCAAGGGGTCATAGGACCTCTTGGGACACACTCGAGTGTTCCAATGTGTCCCTCAGGATCAAAGAGGGACCTAAGGGATCCTAGTACACCTTCTTACATGTTAGGACCCCTAAGAAGTCCCTCTTTAATCCGTGGGGACACATTGGAACACTCAAGTGTGTCCCAAGTGATCCTACAAC
Organism: Thuja plicata; assembly: GCA_018584345.1. Taxonomy (NCBI): domain Eukaryota; kingdom Viridiplantae; phylum Streptophyta; class Pinopsida; order Cupressales; family Cupressaceae; genus Thuja; species Thuja plicata. The sequence continues at coordinate 7,095,796 of MU224437.1, forward strand.
CCCTTGAGACACATTTGAGTATTCCAATGTGTCCCCGATGGTCAAATAAGGTCCTAATACACCTTTTCATCCATTAGGACCCCTAGGAAGTCCTCATGACCCCTTTCAACACATTTGAATAGTCAAGTGTGTCGCAAGGGTTTGTATGACCCCTTTGAACACACTTAGGTGTTCTAATGTATCCACGGGGGTGACAGAGGGACCTAAGGGGTCCTAGTACACCTTATCACGTGTTAGGACCCTTAGGAAGTCCCCATGACCCCTTTCGACACATTTCAATCCTCAAGTGTTTCCCAAGGGCTCCTAGTACCCCTTGGGACATACTTGACTATTCTAATGTGTCTCCATGGGTTACAAAGGGACCTAAGGGGTCCTAGTACACCTTATCATGCATTAGGACCCCTAGGAACCCTCCATGACCCCTTTGGAAACCTTTTGGATGCCTTATACTGATGTAATTAACCTATATATTAATATGTCCTATATAATATATATTATATATATTATACTCTATTTTATTGTATATACAACAATATTTAATATATAATGTATAATACATATCATATATATATAGAAAGTAATATATATTACATATAATTTAAATATGAATATATTATGTGATAAATTGTAAAATACATATTAATATATAATATAAAATAATATATTATATATGATATATATGATGTAACATTTAATATTAATATATTATATAATATTTCATATATAATAGATATTATATAATATGTAATCTAATATATAATATATCATATGAAGGAGGGAGAAGGGGGAGGGAAAATTTTAAAATCAAGAAATTTCATCATTTTCTGGTACCCAAAAATATTGGGTAGTTGATTAGGCTTGTTATTGCTTTGTACACAAAACCTACATGGTCAACTCTAAAAATGTCACAAAAACATGTTTTTCCCTTGTTTCTCTAAATTTGAGACTTCGGCCATGTAGCTGACGACTTTTTTTACCCAAATTTGATGAAACAAAAAGGGTATCTTAAGGAGATTATCAACTTTCTATTGATATAATTGCTATCAAATTTTGAATTCGGTAAGTAATTATTAGTTATTTTCTAATTGAGTTACCTCTAAAGTGCTGATTAATATACTAATTCAAAAATAGCTATATCTTTCAAACGGTATAACATTTTTGAAATCCAAAAAATGCGTCACATTATGTGCTTTGCCTACTATAAGGGAATTTTTTTTTTGAATTTTGTAAAGTTTTCAATGAGTTAAGGTGGTAAGACATGGGAGTTTTTTTATTTTTAAAATGTTGTAGCAGAAAATTCATAAATAATTTTTTTTTGGAATAAAATTACAAAACAATATACGTCACATTCGGGAATGAGTCTACTATTTATATATTAAATCTTATAAAAAAATATTATCACTAGATTATGATTAAAGTGGTCAGACATACACCTACTTATTTATTTCTAAAAATTTTGTACTACTGCATTGAAATCTATACTTTTTACCAATCATTTTTTTTTCATAAAAGGCCTAGTAGTTTAGAAACTAAATTCAATTTCCTACAGATTTAATACTTACAATTTTTTGATATCAGGTTGAGAGCTAGTTGAAATTTTCACATCAAGTTGACTAACCTTGATTTGCTGATTTTTCATTGCCACTTAAGGGCATAGTTTGGCCCCTCATGATCTTTCACATACCCTAAACATGGAATTTTCATTTCTCAGACTAAGTATCTTAAGGAAATGCTGATAATTTTTTGGAATAGAAGATTGTAAACTAGTTATAAGCTTACTAGTTTTTATGAGAGTCAGAATGGTTTTTAATCAAAATACAGATCAATGATTGAAGGTCTACAATATCTAACTCACACCAGACTAGATATTGCAAATGCAGTTCAAATTGTAGCAAGATATCAAGCAGATCCTAAAGAGACACACCTTGTTGTTGTGAAAAGAATTTTTAGATACTTAAAAGGAACAATAGAGTATGGGTTATAGTTTGAAAAATATGATGCTTTTATCTTACATGCATATACTGATGTTGATTGGGAAGGTAGTGTGGATGACATGAAGAGTACAAGTGGAGGAGTATTATTCCTTGAAAAAAGGTTTATTTCATGATTAAGTAAGAAGAAAAATTGTATTTCTCAATCTACCGGTGTGTCTAAGTATGTTTTTGATTCTATTAACTGCACTTAGATTGTTTGGATGAAGCAAATGATGGACACTGGAATAAATCTTGAAGAGCCAGTGGTTATCCATTGTGATAACACTAGCATAGTTAACATGTCAAATAATATAGTAATGAATTCTAAAACTAAGAATATATCAATAAATTATCATTACTTGAAGGACACATTAGAAAAAAAGGAGATCAGATTGGAGTACATAAGTACAAAGGAACAAATTGCTAACATATTTACTAAACCTTTTCCAAAATATCCTTTTGAGTATCTCAGAAGCATTCTTGAGATGAGAGCCCCTCCTTGTGGTAATTAATTGATGCAAGAATGCATTGGTTCATTAAGATATCAAAGCTATATCATTTTCTAGACTTGATGCTTGGATCTACTCCTCGAGGGGACTAATCACAGCTACTAAATAGTTTCATTTGGGTGATTTTACAGCTGGTTATTGTAGGCATGAAGAATTGAAAAAGTTACACCTTACAGAGTTATGATGACTAGATATTGGTTAATGACATCCTTTTCCATTAATTTCAAAGGGGGGAGATTCAATGATGATAATCCCTACTATTTAGGGAAAGTTGTGTTGATGATATTGAGAAGATTATGTTGGAAAGCTATGTTGATGGTATTGAGAAGATTGTGTTGGAAAGCTGTGTTGAGGATATTGAGAAGATTTTGTTGATTACTTTTGGATTGATGGATTTTCACATATGTTTTCATCAATGCCAAAGGGGAGATTTTTGGAATTGGTTCCATTGTTGTTGTTGGCATTCATGTTTTGTCACTTATGTCAAAATATATTTCTAATATGGCTGAGCAGACTGGTTATTATTATTATTACTTGGATGATTGGAAGAAGAGTATGGTTATTATAAAAATGATTTAGAGTATCCAAAGATAGGTATGTATACAATAATGTTTTGTGATCTTATGTCTAAGATTGCTTGTTTTATGATGACATATTGTATAATTTACATATGTTTTAGTGAAGACTGGATACTGGTCTATGACAGAGAAGTGTGATAGTGTTAGTCTCTTTTTTTTAAAGACAACTTGCATGTGACATGGATTCTAGTTATGCAATCTTGAGGGATGGTAGAAGACATGATGAGGAATGCTTGTTATGTTTTTTGAGTGGTAGGACTCTTAGTGATGTCAGCTATGGCATGTGATCTGAAGGAGACCTATTTGAGGATGAATTTGGAGATGAAGTGTGTATTGTGATTTGCGAGCGTGGATCTCGGACCTTGGATTGTATTTGATGAATTTTAATTGATATTTACTTGTTATAGATACCATGTTCATCTTAGCAAGGGGTTATAAAATTATTTTTATATTGGGAAAGCTTAAATGGTCAACCTAATTGATCATTATAATAGGGTATATAGGAGAGATATTTTCTTGTTGAAAAGAGTATGTATGTGAAGTGGAATGAAATTGTGGAAGGTGTGAACTTGTGTCTAGTGGGTGTAAAGAAGAGGTTGTGATTGTATTAATTCATTGGAACTGATCAAGAAAAGGCAGTTGCTATCAAAAAGTTCACTGGCTTGTATATCTCTATATATTCATTTTTTGGACAGTGAGACCTGAGGGTGGATTTAACCTTCTTTAGGCAGTGTGCTTGGGAAGTGATCCTACAGTTACTCTTGACTCCTAACATGGTTTTCCCTATAACAAGGACTATGTATTATAATGCATCAATAAGCTCCTAAGAGGGCTAAATCTTTTGACAGTGATACTATACACTCAATACATTATTTGTGGGTGCTAATTCCCACTAGGGTTTTATATTTAACATGGTTTCCTTGACAAAAAAGGATTGTGTTATGGTTTTTTTTATTTACCATGTTATCGTTTCAATTAAAGTTTTGGTTTATAAAGTTTAATGTTTAATAATTTGTCTGACAACTGATTCACCCCCCCCCCCCCCCTNGATTCCCCCCCCCCCCCCCTCTTATTTGTGTTGGTAGACTGTTATTCCTAATAGGATCATGATCATGTCATACAACTAGTGCCTGGAATCTAGCCACCCAATTTTAGGCCTTATAGGTAGCCATATATACAAAAGAGTGAACTTTAAAATATTGTTTGAGAGATGTTAGAAGCATAAATCATAGTACATAGCCAATTTACATACTCCTCACCTATTTTAATGGTGAAAAAAACTATTTATATGTGGCATATGTGCCCAAACTATAGAGTTCTCAACATGTACATTATGAAAGACAAGTTTCCTATTATATTCATGTTACAACTAGCAGTTGTGATTTTACCAAAATATTGACCTATCAATGACCTGTATAATCACTAGACATATAAATGACACAAGAGGTTGTTAAGCCATGTCATGAACCATCGTTGCGCTGAACAACCAAGAAGACCAAGCGAGAAATTTTTCTTTCTTACAATTATAATAATCCCTCTACTACAAGCGCGGGGTTCAAACCTGTGACCAAGCTCTGATACAACTTGTTACAACTAACGGTTGTCGTTGCACCAAAAGATTGACCTGTTAATGCCTGATACAACCACTAGACATATGAAAGACATAGGAGGGAGTTAAGCCATGTTTAAAACCACCATTGCACTGAAAAAGCAAGGAGACAAAGGATACAATTAGTCTTTCTCATTATTGTAATAAGTCATTGATAATTTATTAGATCAAATGAATGGAGCTACAAATTTTACAAAGTTAGATATTAGATCAAACTATCACAAAATTTGGATTAAAGAAGAATTTTTTCCCAACATATCATTTAGGAGTCACGAGGGTCATTACGAGTTTCTAGTGAAGCATCTTGTTCTAACTAATGCACCATCTACATTAAAAAAATTTATGAAGTCCATATTTAAGAAATGTTTGCACAAGTTTATATTATTCTTTGATGATATATTAAAACAAGAGCAACAATTGCTGCATAGTTCCTACCAAATGATGGCAAGGCTGTATTATAGAAAATTATGTACGTACAAAAGCAATAAAAGCATAGCAAGAAGTTGCACCTATTTATTTGTTGTGTGTTTCTAGAGTATGAAATTCAAATACAGGTCCTCCTTGTTCTTATATAATTTTTAATTGGTTGGAATATGTCATGTCTCTTGACAATCTTGCAAAGATGTTAAAGCCATTGTTAGCTTCTTGAAACCAGATGTTGTATTCCTAGAGTTCTGTGAAATCAGGGCTTTCTTCTTTTATCTTCCAGAATAGTTTCCAGAGTTACCCAGATTTACTGATCTTATGGTTGATTTATGGAAGCATCAAAATGATTTCAGTAGCTTTGAAGTTCTTCTAGGCTTGGTTTTCCATAAGGTTGGAAAGAGAATTGGAGTTGTTCCAAGCTCTGAGTTGCAAAGTGCATACAGAGAAGCAAATTTGAGCTTCTGGCACAAAAAAAATTTTGTTTTCTCATGTCTATCAGAGTTGTCCTATACGTCCTCGGTAGAATTAGATTTGGAATCACTATATTTGGATCCAAGTATTGCAAATTATGCTCAAATACTAGAAAAGGAATACACAAGTATAACAAAAATGCTCATTTTTGAGGGGGATTTGTTTATGGCCTCAAGATTTTTTGAAGTTGCAATGGAATGCAAATCAGGTGTAGTAGTTGTCGGATGTCTCCATGTTTATGGTATTCAGGAAAATTGGAAGAAATTAATTGCAATAGAATCTTTAATGGATGTCAGGCTCAAAGAAATGTTTCAAATTTTAACTTCATATAATAAATAAAGAGAAAGAGACTGTTTCAAATATTTATTAATACCAATATAGAGTAAAAAAAACTGGGACAGAGATCAATGCCATCATGGGTTGCACTACTAAAATTATGAACCATTCTAAACGGAACCCTAACAAGGATAAAAACCAAATAGATTTTAAGCCCTCATATACCTGATTACATCATGATTATCTAATCTAGAAGGAAATCCTTAATCTTGATCCTGTAAATGACCAAAACGGGGGAGTCTATATGTTGAAATAAAACTAACTTAACACAAACATGTATAAAAATAACATAGCTCAAAGTTGTCTGGTTTATGTTTAGTAGTTGCTATATTGAGAAACAAATCATTTCTTTGTTAGTTGCTGCTTAATATTCTGCTATAGGCATCATAGATTTTCCCATTGGAACCAAGAAATTATATGCAAATTTTTTTTTAATTCCATCCTATTAATTTTGAAGAAAATATGTTTATTAACATGTTCTGTTGTATTTTCTCTTCACCTACTGCTAAGAAAAAGAAAAAGAAAAATAAATATACTAACTCACTGGTAAAGGCTCCTAAATTTCTTAGTAGCACCCACAGAGGTGTTTATGGTATTTTGGAAAATTGGAAGAAATTCATTGCAATAGAATCTTTAATGGATGTCGAGGTTGCAAATCTCTCACTATCATTAGCTGTGAAGTTTTGGACTACAGTTGCTCTGGCTGCTCTTGGAATTGGATTTCCTAACTAATTGAGACTGTTGATAACATTAGACATAATTTGACAAACAATGTAACAAAACAATTTTGAAATGTAAAATCATGTTGAAATGTTAATTTTTTTTGGAATAAATCTATTCTAATGTTAAACTCCATACTGATAATGAATTCTTAATACAATAAAGCTTTTGTTCTCCTAACATATGTAGTCATAGTCAAGTCATATTGCTAGGCATTTTTAAAAAGCAACAAAGAGTGATAAAAAGACATTATAGTCAATGAACTTACATTACTCTATTCTTAAAGTCAAAACAACATCGTAGGTCCCTTGATGTTCAAAGATCAACAACTTAAGGGTGATCATAAGAAGCATAGAAAGAGATGAAACAAATTACTTAATATCGGTAGGAGTTGCTTCATTGAAAAGCTTTGCAAAAATTAAGTTTCAATGTTATGGGGGTTGAAATGTCATGCAGAATGCAAAATTGAAGATTGCGTAGTGCAAAAGGCTAGCTGCTTAACGTTTTTTTACAAAATTGAAGATTGTGCTATGCAAAAGGCTCACTGCTCAAAATTTTTTACAATGGTGTTGTTCACAGTCAATGTGAATGTAGCATAGAGTTGCAATGTGCATAGTGCATATACCATTGGTGATATGTTTTTGTCGTACTGGTCATATGGAATGGCTACAATTTGTGGGAAGTGTTGCTTGAGGAGATCACCTTGTAAAGTGCAGTCAATGTTACCTTCCTGTCTCTATAGGGTGCATAATAGACTGTGATGACATGTACGTTGGGCAGGTTTATTGCAATGTGTGCAGTCCATAGAGTCGATATTAGTCATGGTGTCAAATGTTAGTGACTGGTGGCATGTGCTACAACATATTTCATAAGGTGCCAAATGTGGATTTTTAGCCTTTAGCGTGCCAAGTACCTGGAAAACAAATGATTTTAGAATGCATTGTTTAAACGGGCCAAATATGTGGATGCAATTGACAATAGGAAAGAAAGCATTGTGTGCTTGTCTGGGTGTTGCACCTTGCTAATGTTTGCAATTGTACTTTTGTACATTCATCATTAAGCTTTTGTACAAATGAAGACTGAGATGGCCAAATGGAATATGAGCCTCTTGGGCCAGTGCAGACAAATTTTTTGAAGAGTATTAGAGGCATGTCCATTGTTGATAATAATTGTTGTAGAGTTGCCCACAAATTTGTGTAGGTGTTTTCCACAAAGAGCTGCAATAAGAGTGGTTAGTGCGTAATGCTAATGTTACTAGTAGTTAGTACATAATGGTAGAGTAGGATGTGTAAGTTGTTTTACATATGGGTAGAAATGTACCATGGCCATGTTTTTCTACAAATCTCCATCTTTCACATGTAGTTCAAGCTGCCCTCTTTTGATGTGATAGTTTGTAGAAATAGCTCCAAAGGAGCCAACAAAATAATAGCAATCAATGTCTATTAGTTGAAAATGGTCTTGTTAGGTGTCAGTTTGTGGTGCTTGCAAACTGGTTTGACAATGTCCATTGTACTGTCAGTTGTTAAAGCAATGGAATAATCTGCATCACCTCTTTCATATGGTGATTTAGTTTTTACAATGAGCTCTGTGATTCGTATTCTAGAACCAACTAAGATGCATGGCAAGAAACTATCTATCAAGGCATTAATGATGTTCATTGTTATTGTCATTTGTCCATTAGAATCCACAAGGTCGACATGGACAATCTCTATTTTATTTTGTATATTGGAGTTTTTGTTTGTCCCTGGTCCGTAAACAACCAATATTTCACCCTTAAATGCTAGTCCACTATGGTGTCTGTAAAGATCCAAAAATGTACTTGCGGTCTGTGGTATTGAAGTGAGGCTGCAAGCACAATATAAGTAATCATGTGTTGAGGAAAGCAATTCACTGTCAAAGTAGGAACTAAAAAGTTAGTTTAAATATATTTCCATCACAATATATATTTCTACTTCTACTCTATTTTACTATAATCTATCTATTCCAAAAGAATTTAGTTTCATTATCTCAAAACTATTCAGAGAGAATAAAGTATCCACTACTCAAAACCATGTTGCACAGTTTTACCTCACAAATCCAATAGCATTCACTATTTACTATCACAAATGGCATGATTGATGATTTATTTTATAAATATTTGTTCCTTTACGAAAGTGAAATGAGAAAATTCTAAAATCATATGTCAAATTAGCCAATATTATAACCTATTAAATTGTATGTCAGTTTGGTTTTCTTTCTTGTGGCCTCCATGGTAGAAACATGAGCAGTATAGGAGGTGATGGATTCAAGTGTTGTGGTCAAATTTTCATGATTTTGTTTCATCAGAGACATTTGACAATGGATCTTTATTTACTCTTCGTAGGCATAAGAAAAAGGAAAGATCATATTTCATGAATTGTAGGCATCCTTCTAAAATGAGGGTGAAAGAATAGGAAAACCTGATTGTGTTGGAAAGGCCACCATTTAATAAAAGAATTACAAGCATTAAAATTTTGAAAACAACCAATGTATGACATCCATAAATCGTCACCATATTTATCTATTATGTACCACTAACATTTATCTTTCTAATAGCACACACACCAAACAATGAGGTGCGATGTCCCATCCTATGTTAGATGAAAAAATATTAACCAAGCATACAAAACAAGGGGAAAATCCCCAAAAAATGTAGGAGAAGGTAGTTTTATCTCAAATATTGGTTGTACTCATCAAAATATGATACAAAATACTGTATTAACATATTCAAAGAAAGATGAAAATAAAAAAAATTCCAATGAGAGTTGAGCAGAAAATCACTTTTTATTTTGTCAAGTGAAAATGTGGCAACAACATTGGATGAGCAGTTCTTATAGATCCTCAATCTATGAATCATGAAGAGATGATATTGGAAAATTGATGCAAACTAGACAATGCATGACAATCAAAACATATGTCAATCAATAGAACAATGTTCCATGATAGTAGTACTTGAAAATGGTGGGTAAATCCTATTATATAGCAACTCATAGTCCCAAAAATGTATTTAACATATTCCTATCTCTTCAAATAAAGACTGATTAAGATAAACTAGGCATGGTCCCCCACAAGGTAGTGCTAAAAATAGAAACTAGAAATTGACCTTGACAACTAATCAGAAAAAGTTCTAGTAGTTATGCGTAAATTTGAGATCATATTTATTGGCTAGCTCTAGTGGTGGTTAGTAGTCATTGGAAGTGGAAACTATTGTAGCAGATGAAGCATTTAAAAGTAATACCTTTGTTCTATTTGGTTGTTCTATGTATCCAGTTGAAAAGGTGTAATGCCTGGGCTCTTTCTCTCTTGGTGGCTATGACAAGGAAAGAAGAAAAGTGTAAGCAATAAAGTTAATTGTTTATGGTACAAGGCTGATTTAGTCTACATAATTGAAATGTCTTACCATTTTAGCACACGTTCTTGTCGGTTTTGAATTTTCTGGCTATCAGTATTCAATTTTTTAGACCTGCTGAGAAATACGGGCAAAGAGAGTATATTACAGTAGAATTGAGGATGCAGAGGTATAAAAAATGGGAAGAGAACTATGAGTAAGAGAGCATATGAGGTATACAATGTGACTTAGTTTTTTTAGCATAAATGTGATGGTTTACCATTGGGCTATATGTTCTAGTGCATGAGCATACCTTTGTTTTGCTTGGCTTCTTGTTGTCTTTAGGCTAGCAGAAGTTTTATGCCTTTGCTCGGTGCTATTCATTTCTCTACAACAAAGAAAAGAAAACATTTCAATTCATGTAATAAAGAAAAACTTGGCATAAGTTTGAATTTACAATGAAGTAAACATATGTTTTACAATTTTGGCATGTGTTGTTGAGAAGAAGTTGCTTCTTCACTGTATACTATATTACTAGGACACCTATAGAATCAAGTTATTCATAGTTAGTGTCAGTTTGTTTTGCTTTGTGAAGGCCATAAAACTAATAAGGTATGACATTAGTCTTGGTTTTCCTATTAGGTGGATTTCTACAAACTACCATTTTCATAGATGTTGTGCACTAGTACTATCCTTCTTGGTGGAGGCCTTGTTTGTGGGGTGCCTAGGGAAAGATTACAGGAGAACATGTTAGTGTCATAAATGTAGTAGTAATGGTGATGTAAATTTGTGTGTATCAAAGCTAAGTAAACATTGGAACCTTTAGTGTTTTTAATTGAAGTATAAGGGTCTATTTATTTATCATAGTGTAGATGCCTTACCTTTTTTTTGAATGTTGTTGACGAGAAATAATAGGTGCTAGAGAAGGTTGCCTACTTGTTGTCCTCTTGTGGAGGGATCTAGGAAATGGAAGCATTCATATTAATCAGATGATGTCATAGTATTGCATAACACTGTAGTAGTGTGTATTTGTAGGTCAAATTGTGTAGTGAACAACAACTAGTTGCATTTAATACCTTCCACTTGTTTGGTATCAAGATGTATTGAGTTTGGAAGAGATTGCATTTTGGAGTCAGTAGTATCTAGCTACCTACAATTAAAAAGAAACAAAGTGTTAGTAATATAGTGAATCAAAAGTGTGCATGTAAAAATGGAGAGAGGCAAATTTTAAGAGTATTGAAATATTTAAGTGTATGTTGTGCAGGTGGAGGATTTGTTTATATGTTCTGGAAACTTAACCATTTGTTGTCTTCAAAGTGTGCTTTTGAAGATACCAAACCAGAGGATGTTGCTTGAGTGGCAAGCATGATTATCGCTGGCCTGTAAAACAAATTGTTAAATTTTGAGATATGAATTTGTTGTTGGAAAGAGCATGAAGTAGGTTTAACAACTCAATAGTGTTGATGGGAAAAGTAAGGACATGAATAGAACAAAATACATGTGAAGACAATTTCCTGAAAATAGCAATGAGAAAACTAGATGAATACATATTGTATGCGAGACATAAAAATACTAATGTTAACTTGTGGCAAGGTGCATAGTATGGATGGTGTGAAGGAAAAGTGGTATTTCTGATTACCCTTTACAAAATGCTTATGATATCTACTAAACATTTTGAATATGGGCTACAAGAATGTCATGATCAGTCTAGTATGTCTCTAATCTTTGAATTGTAGGTGTACACGAGTTATTATTTGTCCAAAAGTGGTCAATAATTGTGCTAGACAAAGGGCCTGGTTGTTCATACAACAATTGCAAATTGTGTAGTTGCATGGTCTCTTTAAACATTTGGATGGCTTTACAGTTTCTCGAGATGTCAATATTAAAGTTACCTACAATGTAAACAAGATTTTGGCTGGATACAGTTGCCATTATGTTACTGATAATGGTTGCAATATTTGTAACTATAGCACGTGGTTTGGCATAGATATTACAAATGAAGATTGTTTGTCCATTAAGGAGGATTGTGAGCAAAATTGCTTCAACATTTTCAATGGTTAAAGCCTTTATATTCAGTGCATGTACCTTCTATGTAACACAAGTCATTATGCCATGAAGATGATAAGTTGCAAAATAATTGTACTTTGGCAGTGGATTTTTAGTTGTTGGTGCTTTTAAGTGGGTTTCTTGGAGACAAATAATCTCTGATGACATCAAGTCTTTGTCATGTAGAATGTCTTCGATGTGGGCTTAGAAATGGTGGGTATTTAGTGTAGCTATTGTAACAGAGGATGTAAGGTCGTGAGGGGCTAGGGGATTTTGAAGGATCCAATTAGCATTTGTTGTGAGTCATGTCATTTCTTGTATTATTTTTGGTTTTACCTTGAAGTTCTTTTCACTGTTAAAGGATTTAGAAAGAATAATGTCTCAATGATTGATGTTTGGGATAGGGTTGTGTATGTTAATCCATGATGGTACACCCCAAGTGGTTCAAATGCAATACCATGCATAGTGATTCCTTGTGCTCTATGGATTGTATGGGCACATGCCATTTGTATTGGGAAATTGTTTTCTAATAATGCTCTTTTGCATAGTTGTTTATTTTGGGAGTGGTCTAGCTACTCGAAGAATTGGCACCCATCCATTATCTACATATGTTTGGTTAAGGTTTGTCAATCTTGTGGCTTGAGATTTCCCAATGTAAGGATCATTGAATACTATCCAAATGATGTCCATGTTGATGGTTTGTGTGTATAAGTTGAACTTTCCATCTATTCCATTGATAAGGCCATCTTGTATGTCATAGTTGCCGCCATAGATTTCGACCAATATATCTTGTTTTAATTGTATTTGGTTGGCCAAAGGCATACTATTTTTGGGCAAATAGTCTATTCCACAAGAGATACTATACTCGTCAACTACATTTATTGTAATCAATTGTACAGGAAGAGAAAATAAGATCTTTTGGCTGTGTGCATTGGCATCCTTTCTTGTGTAGAACAAAAAAGGAAATGTTGGGTGTGTGGGTGGGGTAGGCAAGCATTTTCTATTTAGGTATGTTAAATCATCATTTTATTGAGACCCTATGCATATTATGTTAATAATATTGATAAAGGTTTGGTCATTTTGCCTCATGGTTGTTTGTAAATTGTAGAATTTAATGTTTTGTTGCCAAAAATCATATGGTATTAGCTCATTGTCAATTGTTAGTGATTGAAACACAGGATAGTCATGTATAGCTTTTGCTTGGTAAAAGTCACCACAAAAAATAACATCCAAGCCACCAAAGTGTTTTTTTGGCACTTGCATGATCTCGCATAACCTTTTATCTATACAACGCAACATTCTTGCTCCAACTAGAGAAATCTCATCAATGACGACAATATGCAGTTGCTGATATTGGTTTTCCAATTTATCTAATCTTTCTAAACTAAGTGGAATAGAAGTAGATTTTCTAAATAGAATGAGGAGTGCAAAGTGCAAAGTGGTGCCTCCTATATTATACGCTTCTTTTCCTATATATGCAAGTAACAAGCCCTTTATCTTGTCTAGGTCACTTCTAGTTGAGTTGTTGTATATGTGAAGAAGGCCCTGGTATATTGCTTTGGAAGTGAAGGTTTTTCCTATTCCTACACCTCTTGTTAGGAACAAATGCAATGGTGTGGATTCTATACATTGTTTCTTCATTAATATGTCCTTCACTATGGCTTGTTGTTCTTTGTTCAACCTTCGGCGAAGGCTGTAATATTCTATATTATTGAGCAAGTGTGGATGCGAAGAGAAATAAAATGGCTTTGATATTTTACTTGTGTAGAGATTATGTCCTAGTGGGTCTAAATCTGGCTGCAACTTGTATTCTTCATTGATTCCATAATTCAGATTTTGCATGTTGATTACCTCTTGGTTGTTTGTTTTTTCAGTGTTGACATCATTAATAACATCATCCATATCACCCCACAACTAATTTACATTATATGTATACTTTAGCTCATTGATTTGTATTGTTCTTGCATTGGGCACAAAAGATTCCACCCATGTTTTGTAGCCTTGCTTCACTATATTTTCATTAATGGAGAATGGAACATAAAGTAGAAGTTTCTCTCTGTAGTGGTTGTATAGTTGGAAAATGGAAGCACCTCCATGGTAGACTGGTTTATCCTTTTGAGTTGGTGTTTTGGGGTCATATCATGCACCTTGAATTGGTTTTTGACTTTGACGTAGCTTTCCCCATGTTCTGTCTCTCTTTCCACTTCTTTCCATCTAGTTTTTGGCATCCTAGACTGTAGATCTGAGGTCTTTGACCTCAGGGTCAAGGTTGAACTTTTGGGTCTATGTCAACCTCAACCCTAACCTAGGTCAAGGTCAACCTAAACCTTGACCTAGGTCAAGGTCAACCTTGACCTTGACCCAGGGTTCAAATCTTAGGGTCCCACAGTTTCCAGATCTCGGTCTTTGCAAAAAGTTATTTCCTGCTTCTAGGTCGGCTTTTTTGGGTTCCGAAGTGGAAAATCTTAAATTATATTTAATATAAGTCCACTTCTAGGGGCATGGTTCCAATTAGGATTTAATTCTCCTATTTTGACCTCCTTAGAAGATTGTGCCCTAGTTTCATATAAAAGGAAGCCTTTCTCTCTCATTTTCTTTAACCGTCAACTAAGTGATAAAAAAATTATCAAGAAAAAGTTTAAGCATCCATTGTTCTACATGTTTCCAAGATTTCAAGGTGTTCAAGTCTTCCTATGAAGCATTCAAGTTCTCCATTGAAGATCAAGGATTCAAGCTTTCAAGCCTTTGTAGGGATTTGGTACAAGCATTCAAGATTTATCATTCAAGCCCTAGATCTAGCCATCATGATGGTGTGATCTTCCTTCAAGATCCTTTGTGCATCCTCAAGACTCTTTCATCATCTCTTCAAGATGGATTCCAAGCATACAATCATGGAGGTTTGAATTACAATTTTATATCTATTTAATATCATAGCTTCATTTTTAGATTCAATTCTACTACTTGCTAGCATTTTATACTTTATTGATTTCAAGGTTAATTCCTAAATTAGGGTTTGAATAAGGCAAACCCATCCCCCCAACAAACAAACCTCTTTTTCTTATAGGTACAGTTTCGAGATTGTGGATTTGAACCTAGATATGGATACCCTTTTCGGCCAACTTCCAGGCTTCGTGAATAGATTTTTTTTCGACCCTGTGCCGGTCAGGTTCACATTATTGGGTCAGGGTTGACATTTGTGACTCTAGGTCAACATTTTTCATAAGACAGTGTCAGATCAAAAAAATATTTATGGGTTTTGTTCATCTCTATGTTTCCTTTCCAGATCATACTTTAGATTTTCTAGAAACAGAGTACAGACCCCCAAAAATAGCATTCTTTGATCTAAAATGTTTCAATGTTAGTGAATTTATCCTATCCATTTCAATTCTAATCCTTAATCATTTTAAATCTATCACACATTTATATTCATTCACACACACATTTTAAGAGGGAAACCTAGGATCTCCTTCTTTATTCTTATTTCCAATAGATTGATTCCTTTATGCATTGATCCTTTTTGGATTGATCAATTTGGATCCTTCCTTTGTGCATTTGAGAATAAAATGGAATATCTTATTTATCCCTCCACTATAAAAATTAAATGTAAGGTGATAAGTGATTTGAGTATCAAAACACTCTTATTCCATAAACATTATTTTTCTCCTTTACATTTTGGTGAACCCGCGAAAGACAACTCTTTCTTTTTTGGTGTTAGATTTGCATGCATATAGAAGTAGGATT
>MU224437.1:7112386-7127055 GCA_018584345.1 Thuja plicata
TAGGATGTATTCCTTTATTTTTACTTCTTGTGAATCTATCGAACATACTAATGATGACTTAGTGACTACTGGAGTTCAATTGACTTATTTTCATATGGATTCTTGTTATGGTCATGTTTATCATTTACTAGTTAAACAAGGATTCCATAATCAAGGATGTACTCAGCATAAACAGGGAATTCAAATGCTCGTACAGAATGGGGGGCATGAGCATTCATATGGATTGGGATTTAATCCTCAACAACACAGCAATGTTACAAATATCTCAAATAACATTTCAAAACATGATGACCATATGAAGGAATTTGACCAAGAGGTTGTTCTGCCTAAACTCCTTCATGCTAAGATAATTACTAGACCTAAACACAAAAAGAAATGTAGTCTATACTTGAAGATTCTTCCTTTTTGTTTCTATTATAGATTTCATGATCACTCTAATGAATATCAAGCAATAAACTATAAGATTAGGCAGCTCATTGATAGTAAAGTTATTTATATATCATGTGGCAATGAGTTATATTTCAATCCTATTTTCTCTAAATAACATTAATGTTCCTATTATGGAACTCCATATTATGTACAAACAATGTTAGCCTAATCTTTGTGGGATTTTGTCTTGCATATTATTTTGAGCGATATAATAGGTCCCCTTTCATCCTTGTTCCCATGCTTGGGGGACAACGATGCCATCTCCTTCTTTTTTGTCTTTCTGAGATCCACTTTCCCTTGGTTAAGCAGTATCTATCTATTATTTTATATCCATCATACATGAAAATTTTGGTTTGCATTAAGGATCTATGTCCTTGATTATAACCTATTTAATTGTTTGAAATTGGGTTTCCATGGTTGATACATCTCTCACCTTGGAAACTGAATAATGTGTTATCCCTCACAAGGGTTACTTTTTCACTTCTCACATGATATCTCTTTGCTACAATATATCTTGATATAATTTGATATATTCCTTACTTTCACCCTTGGTGGGAAAGGTATTTTCCTTCTTCCTCTATCTAAGGATCTAATTTCCTTAGCTTAGTGGAATTTTTTTATCATATAACATTATTTCCTTATAAAGATGTATGTTTTTTTACTATGGATACCCTCTTATATAAGAGGTGAATGTCCTAGGTCATCACCTCTTATTTATTTTGAAAAATATGCTCTTGATAAACTCTTTCCCTTTCTTTGGTTAGAGTTTGATGCCTCCATCCTAAGATTCATCTTCCTCTTGATTACAGGGGGCTTGATGATTGAATCTTTGTTCCCTCTTTTCTTTAGAAGATGGCATTTTATCCTAAGCACTCCTCTATGGTGCGGGTCTTATTGATAAGATCTCTTCCTTTTTGAGGATCCTTTTTCCATAAGTGACATATCCATTTCATGATTATCTACGTTCTTGGATGTAAGGGTCAAGGCTCTTTGCTAAGAATAGGGTATACATTGTTGTTAAGCTAGATATCTCCTTACCTTGTGAAGTAGGTATCCTCTTTTCTCTTCCTTATCCTGCCTAGTGGGTAGTCATGATAGGAGGGGGGCATATATAAGGCCTCCATTGTACTATAGTTTACATTAATTTACATTTTTCAGCATGCTAAATCCTCAGAAGGTAACGCACATAAGTTGCTAAATCCTGAAGGGACACACATTTTTACTTTTATTTTTGCTAAATCCTCGGAAGGTATCGCACATAAGTTGCTAAATCCTAAAGAGATATGCACCCTTTTATTTTACAATATGATAAATCCTTGAAAGGTAATGCACATAAGTTGCTAAATCCTTAATGGATACACATTTTATATTCCATAGGGATACAAGAATGTGGATCTATGGATATTTTTAAAGCCGTCAGAAGACACATTTACAATTACAAGCACAGTTTATGGGTGAACCTATTGGGCTCTCCCTCATTGCTGATTCATAGCAAGGTGGGCATCTTACTAGGTGAGGTAATCACTATCTCTTTTCTCTCTTTCACTTTCATGCTAGTAGGATTAGATCATGAAGCTATGTTATTTATAGTGTTGATCTTGTCTTCCTTATGTAGTCACGTATGTCTCTATGATTGATTTCTCTTTATTTTTTATATCTTTATGTATGTATGTTGAGTAAGAATCCTTGGTCTAGGGTCTCATGTTCTTGAATTAGTGATATTCTACTTCATTGTGATCCACCAATGTCTTTCTTCTAACTTTACCGTGAGCATATTCTATTTCTATACTCCCGCTAAACTGGGGGCTAAATGTATAGTCAAAAAATGGAAGCACTTCCATGGTAGACTTTTTTAGCCTTCAAAGTTGGTGTTTTGGGGTCATATAAAGAACCTTGAATGGGTTCCTAAATTTTACCTAGCTTTCCCCCTATTCTGTCTCTCTTTCCACTTCTTTCCATCCAGTTTTTGGCATCCTGGACTGCAGATCTGAGGTCTTTGACCTCGGGGTCAAGGTCAACCTTTTGGGTCTATGTTGACCTTGACCCTGACCTAGGTCAAGGTTGAACTTGACCATGATCTAGATCAAGGTTGACCTTGGCCTTGACCCAAGGTTCAAATCTCAGGGTCTCATAGTTTCCAGATCTTGGTCTTTGCAAAAAGTTATTTCCCGCTTCCGGGTCAGCTATTTTGGGTTCCGAAGTGGAAAATCCTAAATTATATTTAATATAGGTCCATTTATAGGGGAATGGGTCCAATTATGATTTAATTCTCCTATTTTGGCCTCCTTAGAAGATTTTCCCCTAGTTTCATAGAAAAGGAAGCCTTTCTCTCTCATTTTCTCTAACCATCAACTAAGTGATAAAAAAATCATCAAGAAAAAGTTCAACTATCCATTGTTCTACTTGTTTCCAAGATTTCAAGGTGTTCAAGTCTTCCTCTCAAGAATTCAAGTTCTCCATTGAAGTTCAAGGATTAAATATTTCAAGCCTTTGAAGGGATTTGTTTCAAGCATTCAAGATTTATCATTCAACCCCTAGATCTAGCCATCATGATGGTGTGATCTTCCTTCAAGATCCTTTGTGCATCCTCAAGAATATTTCATCATCTCTTCAAGGTTGATTTCAAGCATAAAATCATGGAGGTTTATGGTTTCTAAATTCCATGCTTTCATATTTACATACTTGCTTACATTTGAATTACAATTACATATCTATTTAATATCATAGCTTCATTGTTAGATTCAATTCTACTACTTGCTAGTATTCTATACTTTATTGATTTCAAGGTTAATTACTAAATAAGGGTTTGAATAAGGAAAATCCCTCCCCCCCAACAAAAAAACCTCTTTTTCTTATAGGTACAGGTTTGGGACTGTGTATTTGAACCTAGATCTGGATATCCTTTTCAGCCAACTTCTGAGCTCCGCGAATAGATTTTTTGTCGACGATGTGCAGGTCAAGGTCGACATTATTGGGTTAGGGGTGACATTTGTGGGTCAAGGTCAACCTTTTTGATAAGACAGTATTGGATTACAAAAATATTTCTGGGTTTCATTCATCTCTGCGTTTCCTTTCTGGGTCATACTTCAGATTTTCCAGAAATAGAGTACAGACCCTAGAAAAAAACATTCTTTGATCTACAATATTTCAAGGTTAGTGCATTTCTCCTATCCATTTCAATTCTAATCCTTAATCATTCTAAATCTATCACACATTTACATTCATTCACACACACATTTTAAGAGGGAAACCTAGGATCTTCTTCATTATTCTTATTTCCAATAGATTGATTCATTTATGGATTGATCAATTTGGATCCTTCCTTTGTGCATTTGAGAATAAAAGGGAATATCTTATTTATACCTCCACTCTAAACATTAAATGTAAGGTGATAAGTGATTTGAGTATCAAAACACTCTTATTCCATAAACATCATTTTTCTCCTTTACAGTGGTTTTCGGGATCGACTTCTTTATTGTATTTAATAAATCTTATAATTTGGGGTCTTCTTCATTGTGTTAATTTCCCTTTTGATATTGTGAATTCTACAACAAATTCTATGAAACAAATGGTGGCCATTGACAAAGGTTGTGCAATATAATGGTCAATCAATGTTGTACAAGCAACATTGTGTGATTCATCTGGTTCATTGCTCAAAAGTTTTGTAGACTTCAAGATGAATGTGTGATTGTCAGCACCAGAAGTGTCTATGAATCTAAACTTGCATTAGCTATAGTTAAGAGGAAGTCCAAGTAGAATGTGGACAGCTTGTTGAGAAGACATTTGTTGTAAGTTGAGAAAAGCACTGCCAAGTTTTGTTATCATATTTATAGCATCAATGTTATGTTGTCTGTGGTCTGTTCATATCCTATTGAATGCGTTTGTCATTGAGTTATTATCCTTTGTCATATAGGAGCTACAATACATTGCTGTAGTGTATGCATTGAGAACAAATCGTGCATCTGTATTTGCTTTCCATAAATGAGGAATCCATTTTGAAAATGAATTATTCCATATGTGGGCTGGTTTCCTTTTCAAAAATAGTGTTGGCTTCGACAGTGTGGATCATATTTCCAAGATCGATTCATCGTCGGTAATGTGCACATTAGCCAAGAAATTTGTGAAGGTTACACATGAATGAAAGCTTGAAGTTTTTAAGGTGGTTTTTAGTTTTTCAGCAAAGTGTACTATCTTGTTTCTTTTCAACACAGGGGTCAAGAACTGTAGTTCTTTTCATTGGTGGTTGTGGGAAACCAAACTGACACCTTTTCCTTTTTGCCTTTCTACATTGTGTAGTGTGATGATGTGTATGTAGTCTAGATATTTGATCATCTAAACATTCAGTGTTACAAGTTACATATTTGTCCACAAATTGTTCAATGTCCACATTGCTGTCTTTTCCATAAACTGGTGCATTTTTAACCCACAACCTAAAATGGTCATGTTCATTACCTCGATTCTAAAACTTTGTAGCTGAAAAGTAGTTGGTTACCTTTCCAAAAAATGTTTTGTCCAAGAATAGAAATTGTTTCATTACGTTAATTCTTTTGTTTATAGTAGCAGGTACAAATCATGGGGTCTTTTTTTATTAATGTAAAAATGTCAAGGTCGTAAGAGGCATCACAGTCCCCTTCTTTCAAGTTTTTAGAGTGTGAGAGGTACAGTTCTTTCAACGTTTTCATCAAAGGGGCCCAATTTTGATTAGCACTATTGAATGTGATGAAGAATTCTGGTGGGCCTAATTGTCTTAACATTGCAAAAAAATTCTTCTTGAGATGTTGGAAATAGTCTGGGGAATTTCTTATTTTTTTAAATCCGTATAGCCAATGTTTGATTGCAAGATCCTTTCTAGGTTTGGTTTACATTTAACATCTTTTTCTTTTAGTGTTCTACCTTTTAGTTTTCATTTGCAAATTCTTATCCATATGATTGAAAAAACCTAGCTAGTTAGTATTTTAATTGTTTTTCCCATTGGGTAATTTTTTAATATGAAATTTGTTTTGCAACTTCCTTGTCACGTGGTTTGCCGAAAAAGAGGGTGGGGAAATTCATCTCTTCTACATAGGTATCTTGGAATATACTGAGAGGTTGATTTCCTTCTGCTAGTGCTATTTCTATTATTTTGTCTTGAAGGGAATGTGAGGTTCTTGCCTCAGTAAACCCACGTATTAAGGTATCTATTTCAATTTCTACATAATTCTCAAAGTCACGGTCATCATCAGTTGATGAAGAACTAGTAACAGGTCTCTGTTCTTGTGAAATAAAAAAATGGTCTTCCCATCTTTTTCTCAACTATATATTTTGCATTTTTTATAGTGTTGTTTTGCACAACTCATTGAGTGCATTGATAATAGCATTTGGGTGCACTCATCCTTTTTGGTATGCACTTCTATATTGAAAGCATCTCTTTAATGCAACTGCAACTGTCCATGTATATTTTGATAAGCGAGGCAATACACTTTGTATGGTATTAATGTTTGTTGGCACATTGATAATTGTTCCAGTTAGCCAAGCTAGGGATCTCTTATGGCCCAGTTGCCAAATTTGTGCAAATCCAATTCGCAGTGACACTAACCTTTCTTCAAGTTCTGAAAGTGTACTTGTATATTGTAGGCGCTTGTTTGTTTTGGTATGTTCTAGGGTTGTGTATGGTGGTTTTATGTTTTGGTATAATTGTCTTTCACATAAGCCACATATCTTGTCATCCAACAATTTTTCCTTGTGTGGTAGTAGAAATGAACACGCATAGATTGATTCCTATGTAATACTTCTCATGTGTTTCTTGAAATGCAGTTGAGAACAAATTGCACATTTGTGTTTTGGTGTGTCTTGTATTTTTTCCAAGTAACATTCTATTGTTGTTTGTTTTCTTTTTGGTGTTTTTTTTTTGTTTTTAGGGCTGGCTATTGTATGGATCTATTGTTTTACTTTACGAAGTGAACGATATGGGGTTTTATTCAAGGCAATTGGAAATTGGATACAAGTGTTGATCTAGGAGGTATATATCTTGTTGGAGACCTTAGTGAAGGTGTTTTTTGATGGTGTAGAGGCATTAACATGTACATTTCCATGATCTTGAATAGTTTTTTTGATAATATGTTCTTTTTTTTTTTACATTTGTGTTGACCAATGCCATAGCTGACAACTATTCAATATTAGGAACATTTTCCACTATAATGTCCACCCCATATGGCCTATAGTGTGTGTGTGCATATCATTGACCTTGTCGCACATGATATTGTATACTTTGGCTGGACTTAGGCACTTATAATGTTCTCGTATGTATGTGCTAGTGGTTGCTGACTAGATTTTCATTTTCACTTGCAAAATGCAAGAAAGCCATTCAAAATAGAAATTAGCTCCTTCTATTCCACTATATTCATAGGGGTCTCCAATTTTCACAATAAACGTTTCCCAGCTTGCAACGCCTCTACTTATGATTAGGTCATGTTTGATACATGTTTGTTTACATTCTAATGCTACTTTGTCCCAGAAAGAATTGAATTGAAAAATGATTGAGCCATATACCATCTAAGACTTTGACCATCATACTCATTGTCTGTCAAAGTAGCAACTGTATTGAAAATGCTATCACCACAATCTGATATTGACAATGCATTGACACACAAGTTAATCAATGGAGTTATTGCAGCTTGCTTCACAATACTATTATATGTAGCAAGATAAATGTTAGAATTCAAAGGAAAGAAGACCTCTGCTTGTGGAAGAGGGTTTTTTTTCCTAATAAGTGGTTCAAAATGTCCACGTAAAGGATCTTAATCATGAAACAAAATAGAATATGCATTTCTTGTTGAACTCTCATTAAAGTGCAAGTACTTTGGTTTCCTTGTTGAAGACCATACACATATTTGAATATTTAGCCATTTGGAGAGCCACTTAATAAAAAACAAGTCTCCCCAAAGGCCATAGTCACTATGATTTGTGCTTGAGACTGCTAACAATCGCATACACCACAAGTACATTGCAGAATCATTTAGGCCATGCAATTCATATAGTACTTGTGGATCCAGGTCATAATTATAAGAAAGCAAGGCTTCAGGATCATTGTTATCTAGGCAATAAACAAAATGGTCAATGATTCCATTGTGGAGTTCTATGGAAGTATATTGCATATTGAACAAGAGCTGGAAAGAGTCAAAAAGACAATCACCTGTGATGTATGCAAAATATTTTAACCTGGACATGTTATTATTCTCTAAAACCCTATCAATTGTTAGGTGTAGTACATTTCTAATAACATGTTCATAATTATCTGTATCTATGACATGGTCCAATGATTTTGATAATTGCAAGGGTATTTGAAGTTTGTCCATAATACAGTAATAGTCTAACAATTAACAATTCAAGTTCAACAATAATTTACCTTTTTTGCTATATGCAATTCTATGATGTTGTTATATGTGTGTTGGAACACAGAATGCTATAAATTGGCTTGTTCGGCAGAGAATAGAACACATGTATATCATATGCAGTAAAACAAGTTTTTGTTGGACAACAAGAGTATTTAATTGTAAAAATAAATCTGGGCAGACTATTGTCTAGAGTACAAAACATGGCATAGCAGAGAAGACAAAACTTGATAGCCAATAATTAACAATTCAAGTTCAGCAATAGTTTACCTTTTTTGCTATATGCATTTCTATGATGTTGTTATATGTGTGTTGGAATAAAAACTGTTGTAAATTGTCTTGTTCAGCAGAGAATAGAACACATGCACATCATATGCAGTAAAACAAGTCTTTGTTAGACAACAAGAGTAGTCAATTGTAAAAATAAATCTGGGTAGAGTATTGTCTAGAGTATAAAACATGGCATAGTAGAGCAGACAAAACATGAAAGCCAATATGGTAGTTGTATAAGAGTCACATTCTTTGTTTCTGTAAAAAAGAAAAGGTTGCTTTCATCAACATTCATGCAACATTGCACCCTTATACTAAGCAACAAATCACACGATAGATTATTAATCAAACCCTGTTAAAAACACTTTTGAGTGAAGATAATGAAAATATGTACCAAATTATCCACCATGGACTCTTTCTTAAATTATAAGCCCTATTAAGACTTCAAAATGTTCTCTTCTAGACTTTAAGGGTACCTTCAATTTTATGGAGGAACTAAATTATGGGACGTGTTATGCTAATAGCCGGTTGAGGGTGTTTTATGCTCTCTTATGCATGCTCTTTGTATTGCATTCAATAGGTGCACATAGGAATTTTTTTTCCTTTGTCCATGAGGTAGCTTTGGGCAGTTAATTTTTGTTTCATTAGTGAGCTTCATATAGGGTGGCTACTCAATTTCCTCTTCATGTTTTTCACTTTCATTGGGTGGCTGGCTAATTGGCACCATGACAAGGAGGAAAAATTCTCACAAGGTTTGAGACCTTTATAGCAATAGTTAAGTCCGTAATAATTAGTCGCTACCTATTTTTAATTGTAGAAAATAAATATCGGTAGGGTTTGTTTTTTCTTTGATGGTTAATGGTTAGGAAGTGAGGTGCCTCACACTTCAAACCCTTTGTCAAGGACAAATCTCTGAACTAGCAATGGTTGTTCCTGGGATGAAGATTTGACCTACATAGGTATCTTGGAATATAACGAGAGGTTGATTTCCTTCTATTGGTACTATTTCTATTATTTTGTCTTGAATGGAATGTAAGGTTCTTGCCTCAATAAACCCATGTATTAAGGTATCTGTTTCAATTTCTACACAATTCTCAAAGTCACGGTCATCATCACTTGATGAAGAACTAGTAACAGGTATTTGTTCTTGTGAAAGTGAAAAATGGTCTTGCCATCTTTTTCTCAACTGTATATTTTGGATTTTGTATAGTATTGTTTTGCACAACTCATTAAGTGCATTGATAATAGCATTCAGGCGCACTCATCCTTTCTGGTATGCACTTGTATATTGCAAGCGTCTCTTTAATGCAACTGCAACTGTCCATGTATCTTTTGATACGTGAGGCAATACACTTTGTATGGTATTAATGTTTGTCGGCACATTGATAATTGTTCCAGTTAGCCTAGATAGGGATCTCTTGTGGTCTAGTTGCCAAATTTGTGCAAATGCAATTTGCAGTGACACTAACCTTTCTTCAAGTTCTGAAAGTGTACTTGTATGTTGTAGATGCTTGTTTGTTTTGATATGTTCTGGGGTTGCATACGATGGTTTTATGTTTTGGTACAATTGTCTTTCACATAAGCTACATATCTTTTCATCCAACAATTTTTCCTTGTGTGGTTGTAGAAATGAACACGCATAGACTGATTTCTGTGTAATACTTCTCATGTGTTTCTTGAAATGCAGTTGAGAACAAATTGCACATTTGTGTTTTGGTGTGTCTTGTATTTTCTCCAGGTAACATTCTATTGTTGTTTGTTTTCTTTTTGGTGTTTTTTTGTTTTGTTTTCAGGGCTGGCTATTGTACGGATCTATTGTTTTACTTTACGAAGTGAACGATATGGGGTTTTATTCGAGGCACTTGGAAATTGGATACAAGAATTGATCTAGGAGGTATCTATCTTGTTGGAGACCTTAGTGAAGGTGTTTTTTGATGGTGTAGAGGCATTAACATGTACATTTCCATGAACTTGAATAGTTTGTTTGATAATATGTTCTTTTTTTTTACATTTGTGTTAACCAATGCCATAGCTGACAACTGTTCAATATTTGGAACATTTACCACTATAATGTCCACCCCATATGGCCTATAGTGTGTGTGCATAACATTGACCTTGTCGCACATGATATTGTATACTTTGGCTGGACTTAGGCACTTACAATGTTCTCGTATGTATGTCCTAGTGGTTGCTGACCAGATTTTCATTTTGACTTGGAAAATGTGAGAAAGACATTCAAAATAGAAATTAGCTCCTTCTATTCCACTATATTCATAGGGGTCTCTAATTTTTGTAGTAAATGTTTCCTAGCTTGCAACACCACTACTTATGATTAGGTCATGTTCGATACATGTTTTTTTGCATTCCAATGCTACTTTGTCCCCAGAAAGAATTGAACTGAAAAATGATTGAGCCATATACCATCTAAGACTTTGACCATCATACTCATTGTCTGTCAAAGTAGAAGCTGTATTGAAAATGCTATCACCACAATCTGATATTGACAATGCATTGACACACAAGTTAATCAATGGAGTTATTGCAGCTTGCTTCGCAATACTATTATATGTAGAAAGATAAATGTTAGAATTCATAGGAAAGAAGAACTCTGCTTGTGGAAGAGGGTTTTTTTTCCTAATAAGTGGTTCAAAATGTCCACGTAAAGGATCTTAATCATGAAACAAAATATAATATGCATTTCTTGTTGAACTCTCATTAAAGTGCAAGTACTTTGTTTTCCTTGTTGAAGACCATACACATATTTGAATATTGAGCCATTCGGAAAGCCAATTAATATAAAACAAGTCTCTCCAAAGGCCATAGTCACTACAATTTACGCTTGGGACTGCTAACAATCACATACACCATAATTACATTGCAGCATCATTTAGGCCATGCAATTCATACAGTACTTGTGGATCCAATTCATAATTATAAGAAAGCAAGGCTTCAGGATCATTGTTATCTAGGCAATATACAAAATGGTCAATGATTCCATTGCGGAGTTCTATGGAAGTATATTACATATGGAACAAGAGCTGGAAAGAGTCAAAAAGACAATCACCTGTGATGTATGAAAATGATTTTAACCTGGACATGTTATTATTCTCCAAAACCATATCAATTGTTAGGTGTAGTACATTTCTAATAACATGTTCATAATTATCTGCATCTATGACATGGTCCAATGATTTTGATAATTGCAAGGGTACTTGAAGTTTGTCCATAATACAGTAAAATTCTAACAATTAACAATTCAAGTTTAGCAATAGTTTACCTTTTTGCTATATGCAATTCTATGATGTTGTTATATGTGTGTTGGAACACAGACTTCTATAAATTGGCTTGTTCAGTAGAGAATAGAATAACTGTACATCATATGCAGTAAAAAAAGTTTTTGTTGGACAACAAGAGTAGTCAATTGTAAAAATAAATCTGGGTAGACTATTGTCTAGAGTACGAAACAGGGCATAGCAGAGAAGACAAAACTTGAAAGCCAATAATTAACAATTCAAGTTCAGCAATAGTTTACCTTTTTTACTATATGCAATTCTATGATGTTGTTATATGTGTGTTGGAATACAAACTGCTATAAATTGGCTTGTTCGGCAAAGAAGAGAACACATGTACACCATATGCAGTAAAACAAGTCTTTGTTAGACAACAAGAGTAGTCAATTGTAAAAAGAAATCTGGGTAGACTATTGTCTAGAGTACAAAACATGGCATAGCAGAGCAGACAAAACATCACAGCCACTATGGTAGTTGTATAAGAGTCACATTCTCTGTTGCTGTCAAAAAGAAAAGGTTGCTTTGATCAACATTCATGCAACATTGCACCCTCATACTAAACAACAAATCACACAACAAATTATTAATCAAACCCTATTAAAAACACTTTCAAGTGAAGATAATGAAAATATGTACCAAATTATCCACCATGGACTCTTTCTTAAATTATAAGCCCTATTAAGAATTCAAAATGTTCTCTTCTGGAATTTAAGGGTACCTTCAATTTTATGGAGGAACTTAATTATGGGGCGTGTTATGCCTATATCCAGTTGAGGGGTGTTTTATGCTCTCTTATGCATGCTCTTTGTATTGCATTCAATAGGTGCACATAGGAATTTTGTTTGTCTTGGTCCATGAGGTAGCTTTGGGAAAGTAATTTTTGTTTCATTAGTGAGCTTCATATAGGGTAGCTACTCAATGTCCTCTACATGTTTTGCATTTTGATTGGGTGGCTGGCTAGTTGACACCATGACAAGGAGGAAAAATTCTCACAAGGTTTGAGACCTTTATAGCAACAGTTAAGTCCCTAATAATTAGTCGCTACCTATTTTTAATTGTAGCAAATCAATATCGGTAGGGTTTGTGAAGTTTGTTCTTTGATGGTTAATGGTTAGGAAGTGAGGTGCCTCACACTCCAAACCATTTGTCAAGGACAAATCTTTGAACTAGAAATGGTTGTTTCTGAGATGAAGATTTGACTGTTTCACCTTGTTATTGTCTAGATATTTTGTTGACATGCCTATTTCAAACTCAAGGATGGAGATGAAAGGGATAATTTTACTAGGGAAAGTTCTCAAAAAAACAAAAATGGCTCCTAGTAGGTGTTGTGGATTGTGCTGAAATGAAGAGGATGAGGAAAGAATTACTAGCACATATGTCATGCCCAAAACTAGGGCAAAACACACACACATTTTTTTTTTTTTTTAACGCATAAGTATGTAAAACTAACAGGGGGAGAGTTGGAAGGATAATAGCAAGGTATAGTTAACCTTTGAATTTCATGGTATATGCGCAGATTCAATAAGGGTCAAGCCATAAACAGATGCAAAGTTGGGCTTCAACTTGTTCCACGGGTTATCTGAATACTCAACTCAGGTTTATCTAACTTTGATTTCTTGTTTTAAAAAACATGATGGTAGTTAGTGGTTTAGGATCATATGTTGATCTAGGATGCCCTTACTTAACCTTAAACCTAGATTGCAACTTAATCCATCAATTTCTAACACATGACTTTATTTTAACCTTTTCATTTAGACATTAGAAATATCTCCTAATCCAACATTTAAACTTACTTTTAATTTTAATCGAGTATAAATCTTAATCCCCAGAATACAAGACAAATATAATCCCCCTTTTTATTTTGATAATAAATTAAAATTACACATTAACTATACAATTTAATCAACTGAGCAATTTGCCTCTCTAAATGACTAAACAATACTTTTGACAAAAAATTTGATCTATTAAACTCACAAATCTCACCATTATAAATTAATCTAAACAATAATGCTAGGTTCCCATTTAAAATGATTTACTATAATATTGATAGATAATTCCAACACCAATTAAAATTAAAACCACGTTTGATACCCTAAATGCTTCCAATGCCAATTGAAATGAAAACACGTTTAATACACAAAATACCAATTAAAAATTAAAACATATTTAATACATTAAAAAATTCCAATACCAATTAAAATTAACACATTAAAGTTATATACTTAATATTACATGCTAAACCATTAATATAATGTGCAAGGGAAAGTGCTATTAAAAAGGAATTAAAAATCGATATAAGAAACAAAACCTAATTAACTAGCTTAACCATCAACTAACTCCTAAATAACCTAAAAACCTATACATCTATCATGACACTA
Source organism: Thuja plicata (assembly GCA_018584345.1). Taxonomy (NCBI): domain Eukaryota; kingdom Viridiplantae; phylum Streptophyta; class Pinopsida; order Cupressales; family Cupressaceae; genus Thuja; species Thuja plicata. The sequence goes on from MU224437.1 coordinate 7,126,124, forward strand.
AAATTATTAATCTAACAATTAATGTTACATCTTTGAATCAAAATACATACATAAACTACTAGTCATTAAAATAGATTAAAATTAAACTTAATTAACTGACTTAACTTATCAACTAATTACCAATTAATCTATCTAGCAAATAAATTCTAATCCTAACCAATCTCCTAACTAAAGCTACAATATAAAATACAATTTATCTATGTAGAGCTTGCTACTCAATTTAAAATTATACACAAAAAATAATGGCCTTAATCACTAGTTTAAATTATCCATAAATTACTTAAACATCTAATCCTCCTAACTAAGAATCTTTAATCCTACTAACCTGACAAATCATTAAAATATCCACTTACAATATAAAATTCCCAATTCACAAGTCAAATTCCTTGGGAAAATTCGAATTTGCAAGAGGGAAAAGAAAGTGGAAAAGACTTGCCTTAGGGGGAGGGACCCACCACATACTCTACTCCACACTATGTAAAAGATTTTGCATACTTGGAGGATATGATAGCCAAGGCGAAATGGCGCGGTCTGCAAGGAGAAAAAGGAGGTTTAAATCTATAGTGGCCCACCATCCCAAGTTCCCCACCCTCCAAGGAGATTTCAAATGGGATGAAGAGAGTTGACTTGGGGTGTAGGACATCTCAGAGTGGACATCAAGGTAAAGGGTGGTGCATCCCAAGTAGTGCAGCCCCTTTTAAAGTGATTTAATTGTTTTGTTTTTTGAATTATCACAAAAACATTTATGCAAAAGGTGAGACATCAAAGTGGGACCCATGGGAGAGGTGAGAATAAGATGAGATATTAAGGAAGGCTATGGGGCCCACTAGCCTTTAAGTTATATGGTAAGCCATTATGCCATTGTTTTATAAATCTTTATTAATTAAGGGTTAGTTGATAATAGTATGGGTAAGATAGGGGGTTTAGGTTAC
>MU224437.1:7166337-7184022 GCA_018584345.1 Thuja plicata
AAGATTCCCTGAAAATGTAGGAACCTCAATCTTAGGTCTTTTTCCAATCTTGGAAATGGCTCGGAAAATCCTTTCTTCTTCTGGATTCAAAACTTCAACTTCTTCTTGATCATCATTTCCTTCTTCGACTTCATCCTCACTTTCATTTCTGGCATTAAGATTCATTCTTCTGCGAATCTCTTCTTGCAATGCTTGCACTTGTCTCTGGAGCTCTCTAACCTCAGGTGTCACAACGCCAGCTCTTCCACCACATTCCCTTCGTGGAGGCATTTTTGCAATATGTGTTGAAACCCTAACCACGGTCCTGGTGCAAACTGCCTCACAGTCGGCGATCTATTTACACACTCAGGAACTTCTCACTCTGATACCACTTGATGAAGGGTACTCCCCTTAATACCACAAACACATAACATAAACAGAGAAACAACAACAATATGCAAGAATAGATAGTTCGCTTCTTATTATCTCCACAAATGTGGAATTACGAACTTTCAGAATTACAATATGCAAAGCCACATGGGAATTCCCTTACAAAATTCTGTAGGACAAAGCCTCGAATTATTACCCAGATCTACTACCCAGAACTATTCTAAACTGCCTAAGACAATAATACAGGCTTCCTTATATAGGCAATTTTCCACCGCCTGGGAAGGTTCTAGAATAAGGCCGACCAAACTTAGAGTTATTTTATTTTACATTTTATTACATCATAGTTGGCTCAAGATAACCTTTGAAACCCGAACATAAATTTTGAAGAAAATTATTTTTCTGCCATTTCAGGTGGTCCAACTTTCGAAGACCATAAGTCATCACCAGTTGACCCAATCGGCTATTATAACCCCATTTCGGAAATGCCACGAAGCACTCTACAGGCTTGACTTGCGCAAGCACTTGTCACCCAAAATTTTGACCTCATCCGGGGCCTCTAAAGCCTTCAAAACTAAGTTCAAAGTTTCTGTACCCTGCTGCCAATACCAAAAATTTCCAATATCTTCCAATATACACTTGATCTGGCAATGAAACTTTACTGCCAGACTTATATGACCAAAATGAACCTCCAAGAAAGAAATCAGATCGTTCTGAGCACATATGAAAATTACCAAAAATAGTAACTTTCCATAAATAGCAGCTCTGCACAAAATAGACCTTATTGAATATAAAAATAGAAATATTTTTGGGTGATGCAAGATTGCTCTTACACCCAGGATGCTCCTGCATCAATAGTGAAGAAACAGAGAAGGTATGCACTGATGACACTTCTTTGCAGCAAGAACAAGTTCCTGCAGAAGGAACCATAGGTCAAGATGAAGGGAATAAGGATGAACTACCCTCTGTGGAGATCCCAGTGAAGACTAAACGCATGGATGTTAATCAAAATACTATATTCACTCCTAGAAAACCACTAACTTCATTGGTATCAAGTTTAACCCCTGATTCAACAAGCTTAGATGCATGGGGAGAAGAAGATTTGATTAAGATTAGTGTGCTAGAAATGGAGAAAGCCAAAGAAAAATCGATTATGAGAAACCCTCTCTTTCTAGAAATAGTAAACATTCTAAATGATCTAGTGCCTGCAGATAAGAAAATGGCTAAGATTCAGTCAGTTGATGATGTTGAGAGTATCTTGAAAAGCTTCAAATCACATTTCACAAGTTTAGTAGACTCTACTACTAAAATTGTAGAAGATGAGTGCATGATGGAAATATTATATGAATTGAGAAATAATTTCTCTTTAGATCTGAAGTCATTGAAGATTGATCAAGCAATCTTGAAAGAACTAGCAGCTAAAGGCAGAAATGTAGTAGCAATCTGCATGGACAGAGTGAAATTCACCTCAGAGCACATCAAAAAGATTGAGGAAGCTAACATCTTGGTTGAAAGTGTTAGAAAATCAATTGAAACATCCTCACAAGATATTAATGTATGCAAAAATATCTATCAAGGGTAGTTAGATAAGATTAAAAAGGCTAAGTTGGAGATTAGCAAGATAAGGACAAGGCAGACTCAACTAAGAAATGCACTTGCGCTCTCACTAGTTGTTCTGAAAGAAAACATCAAACAGTTTGATGCAACCATTGTCACCTATGATCAAGGTCCCTACATGGATTTGATAAAAATGGAGAAGCTCACATATGCTCTATGTGCCCATCTTCAGATTATAGATGCAATGAAGGCATTCTGGCAGCAAGAGATAAAAAATCTACATATTGCTTATCCATATTTATATTCAGAGTAAGTAATCATGGACCCAAAATTTTAAAACCTTTTTCATTAATGTCAAATGGGGATTAATGTATGTATGGGGAGTATTTTATATATATGCAAAGAAATATGATATAGTATATGTTAAAGAAAGATCATATACAATTTTTTGGTGTTAGTCAATTTTGAGTAACTTGGCCACATTCCTTTGTTGCCATTAATGACAAAGGGGGAGATTGTTGGAAAGTTCACTCCCAGGGAGAATATGACTTATTTTATGTTTTGATTATGGCAACAAATTCATATGAAGTTTTTTCAAGTAAACTTGGAAGACAAAAATGGCTAAGTATAGAAGACAGAGTAGAACAAAGATATACAGTCGATCAGGGCACCAATGCACTTACGTACCATCAAATCAGGCTATGAAAATTTATACATAAGATCTATGATATGTTAATATATTAATTCTATACATGCATGGTACAGAATGATAGTATGAAGAAGATATAGAAAGACTAAGTGCACCTGCAGTTCAGAAAAATAGAGTATAAATCCGACTTCAGTTTTTGGACTAGCATATAATATTTTGTTTTGTAAAGGATAAGCACCTATTGTAATAAGTTAGTAGTTATGTATTAAACATTATTGTAAACATGCTTAAGCCAATTTGTTTCAAAGTATTTTGAATATCATTTTTGGGCCAACTAAGGTCTTGTTATAGTCGCGTCTATTCAGGCATGAACATATACATATAACATGCAAAGTTGTATTAGAAAGCATCACATAAATATGAAGAGCAGAGATATAAAACAACAATATAAGATGTTAGAATGAGATAAATCTCTTTGAGAGTATAAGAGCATCAGCGCATAACTGGAACTGATCAGACTAGTGTGTCACATACAATAGTTCACTTTTGGATATTGTTAACCAACTGGTATTCACATGATGAGATGATGATGAAGACAGAGATCAGAGGTATACAAAGTTGTAGAATACTCTTAGATCAGTTTTTATTTTGTCATTGATGTCAAGCAATTGATTTCTGATCCATATTGAGCTTCCATATCATTTGGAGTGAACTACAAGTTGAGGAAGACAAGGAAAGAGAGCAAGTGTTGAAGAACTTAACTGGGCAACTGATATAGATCAGACAGTAATTCAGTGATGATTGGTATAATATTTTTCTACACTATTTTCATGATGACATAGTCAATAAAATAGTTTAGTCAAGTCGGTAAAGGAAATGAATGAGACTATCGAGTATGAGAAGTTAGTTGGTAATATAAGAAAAGGGAGCGGTCAGTAAAGGAAGTAGAATCGAGCACCAAGCGGGAATAGTCACCGAGTGGAAATGCTATTCGATCATAGCTATCGAGTACCGAATTCATGCAAAGGTATCGAGAAAATCTATTTACTGCGTGTTGTTAGTTACCGAGCAGTGAAGCTCATGTTACCAAGTCATAGAGTCATTAACTGAACAAGGAACAGTCATTGGAAGCTAATGATAAGATCAAATCTTATACAGATCATGATGAGCTGGAAGATTCCACAGGGAAGGAAGAAGTTTTGTTACAAGATCCACAAACCAAAGAAATCAAGATGAAGATCAAAGGAAGAGATTAAGTGGCTAAACATATGTTGTGAGTCCCAAGAAGGGAACAAGTCCCAAGGTAAAAGTCAGGTGGTTTACTGAGCGGAAAGAAATCATAAGGATGATTGAACGGCTGAGATTGAATTGCGGGAAAACTAACCAAGGAGATTAAGAGGAAAAATATTGTTTATAAAGACAAATTTACATGAATGAAAGATGGTTGATGGTTGTTTTAATGAGAAAAAAAGGAAAATAGTTGAAAGAAGAGAAGTCACCGAGTGATACAGAGAAAGGAAGAAGACTAAACTCTGAACTCTGAATAGAGATTATGAATGATAATGAATGATTAATGGAAGAGTTATTGAAAAAGTAATGAGGTACTGAATCTAGCAGACCAGGTGAGCAGAAAAGGATCTGATCAAGAAAAGGTAGAAGATAGTTGCTACATTAACAGATCAAGTTTAATTGTATGTTTCATAATTGTATCTGAAAAATCTCTTAACCGAGTGGATATAGCTATCCTATTGTAAACCCTAGAAATAGGTGATACTCTAACAGAGTGTTTTAAGTCCTTTCATCGGGCCACTTTTAACAGAGTGAAGATACTAACAAATCTGAGGGAAATCCCTTGACTGGGTCACATTTAACAATGTGCTTTGTAATCTTTAATAGGATTGGCTCCTGACCGAGCATACTTCAGGAGAGTATTTTATTTGTGGGTGACAAGTCCCACGGAGATTTTTCCCAATTTGGGTTTTCCTCATTAAATCTGGTGTTAATGTGTATTTATCTTATGTGGATGATATGTGTTAATAATGCTGCTTAAATTATTCAAGGTTACAAGTTGTCTCAAGTGCAGTAATTATAGTTCACCGAGCAGAATGATATTTAGAGGGAGTTAGAGGAAAAGATCACAGTCCACTAATTCACCCCCCCTCTCTGTGGACCAACAATTGGTATCAGAGCCTAGTACTCTGAAGAGAAAAGTTTAAAGGGACTTGAGTTAAAGATCCAAAGATGTATAAGAGGGGGGAACCTAAGCTAAATAAGGACAACTTCTCTACATGGAAAAGTAGAATGAGACTACATCTCTCTAGAATTGGAGAATATGAATTATATTATCTTGACAATAAGTACTCACCACCACCTTTTGGGCCTATGACACTTGAGAAGGAAAGGGAAAGAAAAGAACACACACAACTGATGATAGAGATATCCTCTTCTCTCACCGACCAGGAATTTAATGATCTTAATGGATGTGATACAGAAAAGTAGATGTGGGATAAGATCACATTGGTACATGGAGGAGATCAACATGTTCAGAAAGCTAAAGCAGAAAGTTTTAGAGGCAAGTTTGATTCAATGAGAATGAAAGAAGGAGAAAATGTGACACAATATAGTGCAAGAATAAAGGAAGTGGTAAACACCATCAGAGGTGCTGGAGGACATATTGATTTAGAAGATGTGACAAGAAAGCTACTGAGAATCCCGCTACCTATGTATGCTATCCGAGTATCAGCTATACAAGAACTGAGATCCATCCCTCAGATGACAGTCTCGTTGGATGCTACAATTGGTAAGTTGACTACATTTGAGTTAAATGAATTTGATAATAGTCTGACCACTACTACTAAGATTGAATCTACATTCAAATCATCCCTGAGTTTTGGAAACCCTAGAGAGTCTACTTCTAGTGACAACTATGCAAGTAGTGTAAATGAAAGACTTCATAAATGTAGAAGTGAGTTGGAAACTTTGTATGATGAAGATGATAGAAAACAAGAGGAGTTTGAAGCATTGTTAGCTAGAAGGTTACCAAGAGGGAAAGGTAAGTATAGAGGTAGGCTACCCTTAAAATGTTTTAACTACAACAAGATTGGCCATATCGCATCTAGCTATCCAGGCAACAAGGATGATGAAAGAAAGGATAACCGAGAAAATAAGAGAAAATAAATTTAGAAGATAGCGAGATTTCAAAGACAAAGGTAAGAAGTCATGCTACATTGCTGAAGAAGGGTTAAATGATGATGACACTGATGATAATGAAGATGAGGAAATTGTTTATGTTGCTATCAAAGATGATTCTAATGAAGAAAGGTACGAAGAAGAAAAAGCCTTAATTTCTCATAGGAGAAAAAATGATGCATGGATTATAGATAGTGGTTGCAAACACCACATGACTGGTGATACACAAAATTTTATTACTATGGAAAAGCATGATGGAGGATTTGTTATATTTGGTAATGATGCTCCATATCCTGTTAAAGGTAAAGGTTCTATAATTTTTCTGAATAATACAAGATGTGATTATGTTTACTGGGTTGAAGGACTAAAGTACAATTTGTTGAGTGTGGTATAGCTAAATACAATAGGTCACTGAATGGAATTCCAAAATGGGAAGGTAAAATTGTTTGACAAACATGGAAATCCGATTGCCACTAGTGAACAAACTAAAGGTAACCTATTCTACCTTGATACTTCTAAAAAGAGTTGTCTATACACAAAATTGGAGGATGTCTATCTATGGCACAAGAGGTTATGCCATGTCAATTTTGAAAACTTGACCAAGGTGGGCAAAAAGAATAGAGTTAGAGGTCTACCGAGATTGGACAAACTTGAAAATGTCATGTGCAAGGAATGTCAGATTGGAAAAATGACTAAGTCAAGCTGTAAAAGTAAAACCTATGTTAGTAAAGGAGTCTTGGACCTAGTACACACTAATTTATGTGGACCCATGAGAACACAAAGCTACTATGGTGATAGATACTTCATTTTGTTTGTTTATGATTTCTCTAGAATGGTGTCTATCATGTTTTTGAAAGAAAAATCTAACACTTTTCAAATGTTTAAGTGGTATAAGGCAAGAGTTGAAAAGGAAAATTGAAGAAAGATGAAATGTATAAGATTTGATAGAGGAGAAGAGTTTACATATGATGAATTTACACTCTTTTACAATGAAAATGGGATAAAGAGACAAATGTCTACACCAAGAACACCACAACATAATGGAATAGCAGAAAGAAGAAATAGATCAATTTTTGATTGTGCAAGAATGCTAATGATTGAGAAGGGAATCTCTCAAACATACTGGAGAGAAGCAGTAAGTACTGTAGCCTACACATTGAACCGAGTACAATTGAAGAAAGGTTCAAACAAGACACCTTATGAAATTTGGTATGGGCACAAACCCAATGTAAGTTATTTCAAAGTTTTTGGAAGTATATGCTACATTTTGAAAGATAACAAAGATGGAAAGTTTGATTCTAAAGGTGATGAAGGAATATTTCTTGGATATCCCACAAAGAGAAAAGCTTACAAATTCTTAAACAAGTCTACTAACAAGATTGTGGAAAGTGCAAATGTGAAAATTGATGAATTTGCAGAGAAAAATGATAGAGACAAGAAAAAGGAACCAGAGGATTATCTAAGATTTGTATATGTACACACTGATGTATTACCGAGAGGACAACCAGAGAAGGAAGCTGAACAGATGGAACTTCAACCAAGTGATGATGAAGTACCTACACCCACTACCGAGCCTGTTCTAGTGAAATATGTGAGAAGACACCACTCACTGAGCAAGATAATTGGAAATAAAAATGGAGTAATGACAATAAGCAAGGTAAGGAACAATACATGCTTAATATCTACATTTGAGCCAAGGAAAGTAAAAGATGCTCTAGATACTGAAGATTGGACTAATACTATGAAAGAAGAGTTAGATCAAATTGAGAAAAACAACACATGGGAACTGGTACCGAGACCTAAGGACAAAAATGTAATTGGTACCAAGTGGATTTTTAGAAACAAATTGAATGAGCATGGAGATGTTATTAGTTTCAAAGAAAGATTAGTTTGCAAAGGTTATGCACAAGAAGAAGGAATTGATTATGGTGAAACTTTTGCACCAGTTGCTAGATTAGAAGGAGTTAGAATTCTACTAGCATATGCAGCCTATAAAGGATTCAAAGTTTATCAAATGGATGTAAAGTCTGCATTTCTTAATGGTATTCTTGAAGAGGAAGTTTAAATTGAACAACCTAAAGGATTTTCTAAAGATATTAACAAGGACATGGTATGCAAATTACACAAAGCACTATATGGCTTAAAACAAGCACCCCGAGCATGGTATGAAATATTGCATTCTTACTTGATCAAGATTGGATTTCAGAGATCAAGTGACAATAGTAATCTATATTTGAAATATGATGATGATAAAGAAATTTTGATTGCTGAAATATTTGTTGATGATATTATTTTTGGAGGAAGTGACACATTGAGTCAATCATTTGCTGAAGAGATGAAAAAGGAATTTGAAATTTCCATGATAGGAGAGATAAATTTCTTTCTTGGATTACAAATACAACAAACCAAGGATGGGATTTACATCACTCAATCAAAATATATCAAGGAAGTCTTGAAGACATTCTGTATGGAGGATTCAAAACTTGTTGGAACACATATGGCCACTGGATGTAAATTATCAAAGGAAGATGAATCACAGGCAGTAGATAACACAGTTTATAGATCAATGATTGGTAAGTTACAGTATGTTGTACACAACAGACCTGATATTTCACATGTTGTAGGGATTATTGCAAGATTTTCTTCCAATCCAAAGGAAACACACATGTCTACAGTAAAAAGAATAATGAGATATCTGAAAGGCACTGAAGATTTTGGGTTACTATACAAAAAGAAAGGAGACTTTTCTTTGAAAGTCTACACTGATTCTGATTGGGCTGGGAACATTGATGATAGAAAAAGTACAAGTGGTGGAGCTTTCTTTTTGGGAGACAAATTAGTAACATGGCTGAGCAAGAAAAAAAGTTGCATCTCATAGTCAACTAGCAAGGCTGAATATGTGGCTGCAGTTATGAATTGTGCAAACATTGTATGGATCAAACAACTACTTGAAGGTATGAATAAAGAGGTTAGTGACCCAGTTATTATTTATTGCAATAACACAAATGCTATGAATATATCAAAGAATCTGGTTATGCATTCTAAGACTAAGCACATTTCTATCAAATATCACTATTTGAGAGAAAAAGTAAAAGAGAAGAATATGATGTTGGAATATGTGAGCTCAAAGGAGCAGATTGTAGACATATTCACTAAGCCTCTACCGAAGGATGCTTTTGAGTATCTTAGAGGTAAATTAGGGGTCCTACCCGTACCCAACATTCACTAAATGCATGTTGCATGCTGCATCAATTCTATAACATTATTAGAATATCTATTTTTCTAAGTTGATTCAATATTTCACACTTTAGGTGATGCCTAAAGTTGTGAAAAAGAAACAATGATGTATAACAAGAATTATCAGTACATGCTAGGTATGTTTCACTACCTGAATATTCTTAGGAAGTATGGTACTTTGACATTGTTGTCAAAGAGGGAGATATTATGTGAATTGATGATTGTCAAATATAAGGTGTTGAGGGACACAAAGAATGAATTATTATGAAAAAGGGAGTTTGAATAACCCACAAGAAGAATCAGCTCAGAGGGAGCAAAGCATAATACAAAGAAAAGATTGAGGTTGCCATCATCAATTGTTGAGGTTGCCATCAATGTCAAAGAGGGATATTTTTAACCAACTGATATTCACATGATGAGATGATGATGAAGACAGAGATCAGAGGTATATAAAGTTGTAGAATACTCTTAGATCAGTTGTTATTTTGTCATTGATGTCAAGCAATTGATTTCTAATCCATATTGAGCTTCCATATCATTTGGAGTGAACTACAAGTTGAGGAAGACAAGGAAAGAGAGAAAGTGTTGAAGAACTTAACTGGGAAACTGATACAGATCAGAAAATATTTCAGTGATGATTGGTATAATTATTTTCTACACTGTTTTCATGATGACATAGTCGGTAACATAGTTTATTCAAGTCGGTAAAGGAAATGAATGAGACTACCGAGTATGAGAATTCAGTTGGTAATATAAGCAAAGGGAGCAGTCGGTAAAGGAAGTAGAACCGAGCACCAAGCAAGAATAGTCACCGAGTGGAAATGCTATTTGGTCATAGCTATCGAGTACCAAATTCATGCAAAGGTACCAAGCAAATCTATTTACCGAGCATTGTTAGTTACCGAGCAGTGAAGCTCATGTTACCAAGTCATAGAGTCAGTAACCGAACAAGGAACAATCGTACGAAGTTAATGATAAGGTTGAATCTTATACAGATCATGATTAGCTGGAAGATTCCACAGGGAAGGAAGAAGTTTTGTTACAAGATCCATGAACCAAAGAAATCAAGATGAAGATCAAAGGCAAAGATTAAGTGGCTAAACATATGTTGTGAGTCCCAAGAAGGGAACAAGTCCCAAGGTAAAAGTTTGGCGGTTTACCAAGCGGCAAGAAATCATAAGGATGATTGAACGGCTGAGATTGAATTGCGGGAAACCTAACCAAGGAGATTAAGAGGCAAAATATTATTTATAAAGACAAAGTTACGTGAATGAAAGATGGTTGTTGGTTGTTTTAATGAGAAAAAAAGGAAAATGGTTGAAAGAAGAGAAGTCACTGAGTGATACAGAGAAAGGAAGAAGACTAAAATCCAAACTCTGAATAGAGATTATGAATGATAATGAATGATTGATGGAAGAGTTATTAAAGAAGTAATGAGGTACCGAATCTAGCAGACCAAGTGAGAAAAAAAGGATCTGATCAAGAAAAAGGTAGAAGACAGTTGCTGCATTAACAAATCAAGTTTAATTGTATGTTTCATATTTGTATCTGAAAAATCTCTTAATCGAGTGGATATAGCCATCCTATTGTAAACCCTAGAAATAGGTGATACTCTAATAGACTGTTTTAAGTCCTTTCATCAGGCCACTTTTAATAGAGTGAAGATCGTAATAGATCTGAGGGAAATCCCTTGACTGGGTCACGTTTAACAATGTTCTTTGTAATCTTTAATAGGATTGGCTCCTAACCAAGCATACTTCAGGAGAGTATTTTATTTGTGGGTGACAAGTCCCATGGAGGTTTTTCCAAATTTGGGTTTTCCCATTAAATCTGTTGTTAATGTGTCTTTATCTTATGTGGATGATATGTGTTAATAATGCTACTTAAATTATTCAAGGTTACAAGTTGTCTCAAGTGCAGTAATTATAGTTCACCAAGCAAAATCAGATTTAGAGGGAGTTAGAGGAAAAGATCATAGTCCACTGATTCACCCCCCCCCCTCTTTATTGACCAACAGATGTAGTGTATATCTATTATCAAGGAGGTTGTAGCCTTCATCCTATTGAGCATTGAGCTTCTTCGATAGTGATTCCTCACCCCTAAAAAGGATATTTGTAAAAGACTCCTAACATGGTCAAACCCTTAACCAGGTCTTTGTACTTGCATTGTAAAGACTACTCCTAACAGGGCAAAGGAACTTTAACAGGTTCATCATACTAGTGCATTATTTGTGGGTACTAATTCCCACCAGGGTTTTCCTCTGATCAAGGTTTCCCTATAATCATATCATGTGTTATGTGTTCTTGTGATATATATTTGATTTATGTTTAAAGTTTCTAAAATATAATAAATAGACAAACACTGATTCACCCCTCCCCCCTCTTAGTGTTTCTAACCATGAAAAAACTTGTCATATGCACAAAAGTTGTCTACATCCACATTGTTCCTTCATGAACCCAAAAGACTTAAGAGGGTCATCCTATAAACTCCACCTTCCCAATGGCCCACAATGGATCTAAGGGTCACTACTTACCCAATCCAAATAGGATAAACTAATTCCAAATATCCAAGTGCCCAACTTATTGGAAAATCCCAAATATTATCCTTATCTAGGATTAAATCCCTAGTAGGTCTACAACGACTATTTTTTAGACTTCTCCACAAAAATTTCCAAAAGACTCCAAAAAATATTGGGTTTCAAACACCCATTTGGATTCTTCATTATATACCTAAAACTCAACACCATGTATTTTGGACCAAATCACCCTACTGTCAAACTGTGAATGTCTTAAGGGCTCAATTACCCTACTTTTATGTAGCAAACCTTCCAAGGAATTAACCCTCGACAATGGCTCTTGCAAAAGAATTATAAAATGAATTCAATTAGAGTAAAGTGCAATCAATTTGGTTCTAGAGACTATCTAAGAAAAAAATCACAAATTGCTCCCAAGTAACTGCTAAAAAAGGGGCATGATCAATGTCGGCCTTCCAAACTCAATTAAAACCAAAAAATGTTGATTCTTCATTAAAATTACATCCCCTAATAGATTTAAGAATAAAATTATACCCTCCTTGGAGTGGAGCTCCTGCTGCTACACTTTGGCCATCAACTAGTGTTCCTTCAACCAAACAAATATAGTGATCACAAATATTCCATTCACCTCTCTACACATTAGATGGTTAGAAAAATTTCATAAATATTATACTAAGTTAATTCCATGAGAATGAATCTTTGGCATTCATGGACTGACCATTAAAGCATTAAAACAATCAAGCATGTTATAAATGATATCAGTTCCCAAGTTCAGCAAATTTAGCGAGTAATCAGAACAAAATGAAACCTTAGAACATGTGAAATTCTTCCATAGGTTCTTATTAAAGTTCCTCAAAAAATTATAAATGCATTTAAGTATAAAAAATCAATCTATTATAAGAAAATTTCTATAACTTTGTTATCTTATTATCTCCAAATGCTACAGTCCGTACATTTTTTGTTCTCTCTGTACTATGTGATGGGGAACTCCTCTCCTAGAGCCTTGTAGCTCTTGCCAAGACCTTCACTTGGTCTTTCTTAGGGTATCTTTCTCTACCCCCTAGTAGATTCTTTCCTAATCCCCCAACTCCCTAGGAACTTCCCACCAACTTCAAACTCCTCTCTATTCTCTCGTCCATAGCTTTCTTGAATCCATGGCTTCTCTATCCTACTGCCACTCCAATGGTATCAAATTCTCAGGGATTGATTTACCAACTCCCCTTAGGTATAATCAAACCTTTTTGGATTCAATTTTGTGAACCCTTCATCCATTTTCCAATCGAGTTCCAAAAATCAAGTCTACTAGGCCTTGTAGCATTTTTAGGCCTACTAGCCCTCCTAATCACTGAAAATGTGATTTTCCTCCTAAAACCCCTTAACAACCCTATAAAAAATTTACATATTCTTTGTGGGTTTTTCTTCCTCTTTAATATTTTCTAGGTCTCTGGTCTCAACTCTATTTATACAATGGACTTTTACCAAACCCCTAAAAATAAGGGTTTCTAGGGCATGATGGTTGGTATGGTTTCTTGATCTTCTTCCACTAATCCAATTATCTCCTCATAACTCCTCCTTTCATCAAAATATCTACACCTCATGACCCTACACTCCTCTATCACTCATTGGCACATACCAATCAATTTTCAACCTCCATTATTGTTGTATTGCTTAGTCACCCTACCTAGAATAGCTAGTACTCATCTAGGGCCTGATTGTTTTCAATATTCCCCTGCACACACACTCTCCACAAGACATATTTAAAAATTATATTGAAGGCTCTAATGGATTCCAAGTGGCCATGGAGTTTGAACCATGGGAACACCAAAGAAACCCATTCTTTACATAACTGGACCCAAAACAGGCCAATGAACTTACAAAATGCAATAATTTAAACAAAACTTAACTAGAAAGTACAATATACTAAACTAATGCCACAAAGATCTTAGGAACTACATTTCAGACACTATCCATTAATTAATTTAATCCATTCAATCCAATAAAGTGGTGGATGATGGTTTTGTAACTTAATTACACTGTAAAAGGTTCCTTCACAAACACCAGTCCATACAATGTCCAATCTCACCATCAAATTAGGGTTGAAATCAACCTATATACTCCTATCCCACCTTTCTAGACCCTCTAGTCAGGATTTGGGCACCATAAGAGTCGATTCCTAAAAACTAGGAAATGTTGTCATGACAACTTTGACACTTTTTGTCAAAATGACAATTTTCCCATTTTTGAGAGTCCTAATTGGTTCCAAACCTTATTAATTGACCTCAAATGAATTGATAACATTAAAACCTTAAAAATATTCCCACTTTGGGAGTTTGGTCAACCCTTTGAGTTTGAGTTGACTTCTAGGTCCTAAACCCCTAGAATCAACTAGACCTAACAATATATAGACCCTAATCCTTCCTAACTCTAATCACACCTCAGAACACACTAGGAACTTTATATTTTAGTCCTTATTCATGGATGGTTGGCCAAAGAAAACTACAAGCCAAAATGTCTCAAGATCTCACTAAAGACCTTAGGGTGCTCCTGTACCATCCTTCCCCTGCAACAAGAAAGTTAAGGTACCTATGGTATCAGGAACTCCTCACTGATTCCATGCTTCTTTAAGTCACTCTCAGCTATCCAAGTGGCTTCTAACTCAGGTTGTTTTCTCCACTTCACTAGATGCTCCATATAGACTTTGTGCCTTGTCTTCTTCTTCACCCTTGTATCCAATATCTTCTCCACTTGTAGCTTGACTTGTTCCAGAGTCTTGAACTATCCCGTGTCCTTATGCACCCCTATACTATACTGCAGCTCATCCATCTTTCACCCCTTATACTTGATCAAATATTTTACATTGATGATTGGAGAAATTGACATCTCCTTGGGCAACTTCACCTTATAAGAATTAGGCCCATACTTAGCCAATATATTGCAAGGTCCAATTATTTTCATCTGCAGTTTACTAGGTATCCCCATTTGTAGTCTTTCCTTATTTAGGAACACCATTACTAACTCTCCCACTTCAAACTACAAATCTCTTCTTCCCTCATCTCTTTTTTCCTTCAACTTTTGATTTTCCTCCATTAAGGTCTTGTTTCACTTGTTCATGAACTTCCTTCATTGATTACGCAAAATCATCTGCATGCTCACTAACTCCCTCATATCCTTTGAGGTCTCTGAGCTCCATCACACCCCTTGGATGTGCCCCATACACAATCTCAAATGGACTTTTTCCTATACTCCTATTTGTGCTATTATTATAGGCAAATTCTACCTGTGGGATAAATTTCTCCCATCCTTGTCCATATTCCTTTGTTAGACACCTAAGCAAGTTCCAAATAAATCTATTGATTACTTCAATTTTCCCATCCATTTGAGGATGGTAGGAATATCCATGAGACAAATTTGTGCCTAGTCTCTTCCATAGGGTCTTCTAAAAGTGACCCATGAACTTCACATCCCTGTCTACAACAATTCTCATTGGTAGGCCATGAATCCTCACTACTTTTTGAAAAAAAAGTAGGCAATATGGCTGGCATCATGCGTTGTTTTTCATGGTATGAAGTGGCTCATTTTACTAAACCCATCTACCACTACAAATACACTGTCTAAACCAGTTGGATTCCTACGTAACCCCACTATGAAGTCCATACTTATGCACTCCCAAGGTCTACTTGGGATGGGTAATGGTTGGTAAAGTCCTACATTTGATGAAGTGCCTTTAGTGTTCTGACATATGCCACACTGCTCCACATATCTTCTCACTTCCTTCTACATCTTTGGCCATCAATAGAACCTTTCCACTAGGTCCAATGTCTTATTTAGTCCAAAGTGTCCACTTAGGTGTCCATTATGCTTTTCATGTATGAGGTTGTCCCTCATTGAGCCTTTTGGAACACAAAGTTTGTTGCCTTTGAATAGCAACCCATTCTGCAATGTATACTCTGCAAACTCACTATGAAAGTGATTCTCCAAATTATGACATGCCTTGTATATCTTTGAGAAATCTATATCTCCCTCATATAGGTCCTTAAAACCTTCAAATCCTATACTTTGCAACCAAATCTCTTGGATGGTAAGTAGTCTCCTACTAAGGGCATCTGCAATTTTTTTTTGCACCCCCTTCTTATGTTTTATGGTAAAAGTGTAAGACTATAGGAATTCCATCCATTTGATGTGTCTCAAGCTATGCTTGTCTTGAGTGTTTATGTAACTCACTACTTGGTTATTTGTGAGGACAAAAAACTCTTTGGGAAATAGATAATGCCTTCACTTATTTAAGGCTTGCACAAGAGAATATAGCTCTAAGTCATAGGAAGAGTACCTAGACTTAGTCTCATTTAGTCTTTCACTAAAAAAGGCCACAGACCTACCTTCTTGGCTTAGGACACCTCCTACTGCAATGCTACTTGCATCACACTAAAAAATGAATGGTTGGTCAAAACTAGGTAACAACAATATATGATGAGTAGCCACTTCCTTCTTTAACCTCTCAAACCCCTCATTATCTTCCTTGGTGCACACAAAATTTGTTTTCAATCCTCCTTTTATAGTCTCTTGGACTAGAGCACAAATCTCACTGAATCTCCTAATGAACTTCCTATAGAATTGGGCTAACCCATGGAAGCTCCTAACTTTTGTCCCTATCTTAGGAGTAGGCCAGTTTAAGTTAGCCTCTATATTCTCTTTATCCATTTTCAAGTCACCCTTGGAAACTACAAAGCCAAGGTAGACTAACTCTTCCTTCGTGAACTCACTCTCCTCGAGGTTTATGGTGAGTTTCTCCCCTGAAACTTCTTCAACACTAAATCCAAGTGTTTCATATGATCCTCTTTGTTTTTACTGAATATGAGGATGTCATCTAAATAGACAACTACAAAAACTCCTATATAGTTGTAGACACCTAAATTTGACCAGGTGTATCTCAAACATTCCAAACTACAAATCTCAGCCAAATACCTTAAAATCTCATCTCAATGCAAAACAAATGAATCAAATCAAATCGACATTTATCAAAACACATGGACAAAATTCAAATCAAATTAAAAGATCAAATAATTGAATTCAAGCCTAAAGGGATTAATCAAATTATGCAATTGATTTTTCAATTGTATATTTCAAATCAAAAAGATTAAATCCAGCCATTTTAATTAAATTATGGAGTTATTTAATTCCTAATATCTTTGAGACAACCAGCCAACTTTCCCTCCATTTGAAAACACCTCAAAGATTTTGACTTAACCAAACTTTGATCATGATTAAATCACTCTACCCCTAGCCTTGGAAAAATGCTATAAATACATTACATTTCCTTTGTGTTTGGGATCCAAGAATTTCAAGAGCAAAAGCATCGTTACTGTAGGCATATTGAGAGCATTTGATAGCATTGGAGAACTTTTGAGACAATTTCAGCATTTTCATAGCATTTTAGTATATCATGTTTAGGAGCATTTGTTGTTTTCTAACATACATTGGAGCATTTTGAGCATTCTAGCTAGATTTGAGCATTCATTTTTCATTAATATCTCATTCTAGGATTTTCCTTGAGAGAGATTAAGCCTCAGAGCTCTCTTAACAAAGCTTGGATAGAGAACCATGAGATGATATAGATTCTTAGCTTCAATTCTTAGATTAATTTGTATTATCTTTCCATAGAATTGTTGTTCTTAATCTTAATTTCATGAAGGTGTATTTTCTTACACACATAATGGCACCCACCATGGGGATCTAAGCCTCTTTACTAACATTTTTATCATAATATTTGTGTGTTTGCTTAGTTTTTGGTGTTTTTCTTGTAGAAAATAGGAGAAGAGCCGCATATGCGATGCTAAGAGCCACTTATGAACATAAAAACGCTGCCTACAGAGCCTGATTCATCTCTATCTTTCATTCTTCTGCCATGTTGTAGCTAAATTGGGCTGCCTACCAGATAAATCTTGCCACCGGCTAGATAAAGTACACCACCTGGGATTTTTCAATAGCCGCTTAATAGCAATCTTGGGTCACCTTTTACACTTTCTGTACTGTGTGCTAAAATGTTGACACACTTCTATGAATCATTCCATCCAAGGTTGCTCAAGAATGAGGCCTCAAATATCGATCCATAGCTCTCTAGTCACGGAGTGCAAAGGTGTGAAATGGAGGCCCTCAG
>MU224437.1:7228755-7253906 GCA_018584345.1 Thuja plicata
ACATATTCTGAAATCAGAAGAAAAAAAGATTATTTGCATATATTAAAGTGGAGGGAACTAGACCTTACATTTTCAGCATTTTTTGAGCAATTAAAAAATGGACTTCAAAAATTAAAAACTAGGTCAATAATTATTCAAAAAAATTTAAAAAAATTATAGGCATAAACTAGATCCAATTTTACACATTTCATTAGTTTACATCATTTTCAAATTTTAAACACAATTATCACTTTTATGTCATTAAAGTTCAATATTTTTGCATGTCATGGTCCTCTTCCTTTGTTAAAGTGTGACACAGGTTTGTACTTTTACCCCCTAACAACATACAAACCCTAGTCCTTCCTAACTCTAATCACACCTCAAAACACACTAGGGAATTTATAGATTAGTCCATATTCATGGATGGTTGGCCCAACCAACCTACAAGCCAAAATGTCTCAAGATCTCACTAAAGACCTTTGGGTGTTCCTGCACCACTGTGTCTTCTCCATATGCCACATCCAAGCTATATGGATTAGTTAACAACTATCCCAACCCATTCCAATCAGCTTTCAATGATTAAAAATACATTAATCTTTCTAAACATAATTTTGCTCCTAATTGGCACTACTTGTTAGGATTCAAATATTTGAATTTCTAATTCTTTTTTAATTGCTTTTCTAAGCATTTTATTCTATCAAATTTCATATGTTACTCCCTAAGGTCTTATCCTATCTATTATGACTCCTTTAGGCACTATTGGCCCCCAATACAAGATATTTGGTCCTAGGGTCCTTATCAGGACCATTAGGACATTGAATCAATAAATTTCTTTCATTATTACAACATGTCATTATTGGCTTTAAAACTTTCCAATTGAATTTACTTGATGCCTTATCACCTTCCAAGGTTCCTTGTGTCTTCATATGACCATGTTCTCTTCTAGGCTCCCCTACACCATACTCCCAACCAGAAAAAGAGCTCTTACCCCAATAGATAAGGGGTGTTGTCTTCACACTTCCAACTCTTCTGGTTAGAGCTCTGCAACTCTTCCCTCTTCTACCAAACAACTCCTCATCCTCCTTCTCTAAACCTACAACCAACTTGTTGTCAACATGGAAATAAAACAAGGTATCAATACCATCACTTGAGTGTTGTTTGGGATAGTCATCATATATTTGTTTGGAATATCCTTCCTTATTCATTTGAGGATCTAAAGAAGAGAACATGAAGACAAAGATAAACTAAAAATATAGGTCATCATGGAAGAAGACCTAAATACCTTAACACTGCATTTTCCCTGAATATTGAAAATCAAGATAGAAAAGATCAAAGAACATGATAGCATATATAGGTGTCCAACATACAATCCTCAATTTCTAAGTACCAATGGAGTAACTTGGGTCCTTGATGGGGGAGAAAAATGAAAAGAAGAACATGGTGGAATAATGACACACACTGTAATCTATAGATTAAGGAACATAAACTTCCTTAAAGAGATCCTCTACTAACAGGTCTTGTTCCTCTCAATAATGATCTATAGGGAGGGAGGTAAAGATTGAAGAACAATGATCCCTGTAAGGAAAATCAAAGTCATACAATGAAAATTTATACATAACAAACATTAAAAAAAATCAATCAAATAAGTAGTTAGGAGCTCCATGCAAGAGAACAAACAACATATCTAGAAAAATAACATGATGAGGAGCAAGGGCATGAAGGATAGTGGATGGAATAAGGGTTATTTTGTAAAAGGATAAGCTATAGATGGGGACATAGATGAAGCGGATGGAGGTGATTTTGTTGTCGGTAGGGGAGATTCCTTTACCATGTTGCTAGTTTGGGATCCCTTTTTTTTGGTGCAACCCTCAAATGGGGTGTTTTTGGATGCTATATTTGGCTTGTTTAGTGACATCTACCCCTTTATTTCTCCTTCATGTTTTGTGCATGCAAGTTTCTTTTTTTTCCATGACTTTGAGGATAGACATCTTTCTTATCAAGGGGAGTTTTTGATTTTGGTGGTTTGTATTAATTGTGTCCCTATTTTTATACCCTCCCTATGTCATCTTATTGGAGGTTTGTGAAGAGCCCTATGGCTATTAGAGGAGGGGAGTTTTTTTTTCACAAATGAAGGTGTTATGGATACATTGGAGGGTGGTATTGCTTCTTTCTCAATCTTTTACTCTCTAGATTTTCCTTTGTTGTTTGTGCTAGATTGGGATCTTTTGTTCTAGCGTTGCCTTATTCTTCCTTCTACTTTCTAGAGCATGTGAGCTATCTGCATATTTGGGTATAGGAGGGAGGATTTCTTATTTAAGAAGGTGTTATTGAGGTGTACATTTTATATAATATTATCCATGTCTATATTTATTTCCCTCTCCTATCTTAGTGGAGGTTTATGTAGGGCTATATGGGTTTGGGTGGTGTTAGTGATTTTTCTTGTAGGGAAAGAAAAAAATAATTAATAAGGCATAAATGCCTTCTTCCCTTTGAGCTCCACAACAATCAAGATTTTTCTTGTATTCCATAAATATGCACATATAATAAACCTTGGAAAACAATACTTTTGATAATTATAACTATGTGGATGATTCTCAATACTATTATAATGGTCATTTATTATGTTTCAGCAATTCAAAGAACAATCCCATTTAACTTCGTATATCACTGAGAATGAACTAACTACACCTACTTCTTTAAATTGAAATAAAAATTAATTTGGATTTGACTTTGGGACCAAATTGATATAAAGTTTGCAAGATTTACCAATGCTTATGTATGGGAAACAAATTCAAATAAAAGAACGTTTGATTTGAAATACTTCTAAACCCGCCTTGAACATCATGGTAAGGTTATCACCTAGTAATAACATGGTCACAAATGCATATCACACAACCATTCTCAATAATCCATCTAAAGACATAAAGTTCCTATTTCATTCATCAAGATAGTTACACTACTAATACATGAGAACCTTCCCATTCTCCTTCTCTGCACAAAATATCTCGCCACTACCTCTGCTCAGCACTTATGCCTACTTGATTTTCTACATGAATAAACTTTGCTTGAATTAATAAAACAATATCCACTTTAGTCTAGACTTATAGTTTATATAAAATGAAATCACCTTCTCTACTGACTCCCGTGAATGAAAACTTCATATGTGAAAACATAAAGTTACTTATTTTTACTCATCTTGTATCTTCTAAAAGATCTTGTAGTTGGAGTGTAAAACACTTTTGCCTTTGTGTGAAAAACTTTATGTCATCTTTCTTGTTACATTTTTACCTAAGCATCATTTTGTGAAAACATTTTATTTTCTCATTTTTATGCTTTGATTTCACCACAAGTTCTCGTAGGCATGATAATACCCATATTGGCCTTTTAAATTTTACCATTAAAGTGTAGTAACAAACTGCTCTTAAATCTATGTTTGTTATTTTGAATTCTTACATGGTATTCCCCTTCTATTTTCTTCACAAATATTTACACTCTATACCACCCAAATATTTGATTTGTATCCAAAAATATTCTAAAATTCATTTTAGTTTCCCAATAAGGTTTTAAAATTTTCATCCGTTGTTCAAAAATCTCCTCCCCATCTCCAAAATCTCCTCCTCATTTCCTAAGAAGTGCTAATAATGTTTGAGAAGAAAAGTTTGATCTGTTTGCCTCCAACTTCAATTTTCTTTTCAAAAGATTCATCTTGTGCATATCCTGCCATCGTGGATTCTTAGGAAAGATTTAGAAGATATCCTGCCATTGTACTTGTAGCAATCTAGGGGCCTACTCTTCAATTTCTATTTTTCCTCTCAAAATTCACCATGAGGAAAATATATTTCTTGTCTTGCACAGCCAAATGTTTAATAATGTATTAAAACATTATTCTATAATGATTTAAATTAATATTACTTTAAATGATCTCCATGCCTATTACCCTGTATCTTCACTCTCCATATGCTATTATTATTTAAATGATAAATATTTTAAATAATAAAATATTAATCCTTTTAATCTTGCAGATGTGATTTGATGAGGTAGGTAGGGTATCCAGGTGATACCGACCTAAGAAGTTTTTTATTTCATTTCAACTGAGCCTTTGACATCAATCCTTGATCATTCCTACATTCATCTTGACGAAAATAATCAAGAAGTTAATAAATGAACTATAAAATTTGGTCATCCTACTTAGTGTTCAAATTGAGGAAATAACCCTTGGAACTGCCTGTAAAAACTGATCAAATAATGTCCCATGTCCATAGCATAGAACTTTGGAAAATTTGTAGATTGATATGCCTAAAATCATTTTATAAAATAGTTCTTTTTGACACTTCCCTAGGTTTGAGATTTTAACCTTTGAAGTTACCTTCTTCATTGTTTATGCAACTGGGTAATTCAAAACCAATCTAAAACCCTGCCAATATGCCTTGTGGAAAAATATCAAACTGTGCATAGTGCACCAAGAGGCTACAACTTGGGAAATAAACTCATTAAAATACAAGAAATACACAAGCCATAAATATTCACCCAACTCTACCAATTTTGTAAGATACTAATGGTCCAAGATGACCACTTTCAAACTGTTCTGAAAATGCCCTATGTAAACTGAATAAACTGGAGTTCATAATGAACTCGTAAAATTATCAGATAAACTCATGGGACCCTCAAATCTTGCATACATGCACATTAAGATGTTGTGAGTAAAGGTGAATACTTATCTCATTATGATTCTTGATTGGCTCAATTTTTTGAACTCCCACAGTAGGTCATTTTGAAACAATGACACTGCATACTCAACAAACTTGAATAAACTCAGTTTGGATTTGGCTTGGGAAACAGGTCAAATAAGTCGATTGGGGCTTGAAATCTGAAATGGATTTTATTTTAAGTGATTATAACCCAAGGGAAAAATCTCTTTTTCATGATATTTATTGGGTATCAAACTGTAGACTTCCAAAGTAGGCCATTTGGATTTTTTTTTGAATATGTCTATATTGTAAATGATTGCAGATCCCTCAAAATGAGTACTTCAAAAATAGGTCATATTTGACTATGGGAGGCTGAAAACTGATAGTCATGCTATATGATATGGATTGAACATATACCCAAAGTGGTTTCACATGCAAACAATTGTATATCAAACTATGCATTTTCAAACTAGGACTCTTCAAATAAATTTTTCATTAGTGCACTTTTCACGCCTTAGTAAAATTTTAACATGGTACTCTCAAATTCCTTCAGAATTTGAAGCAAACAACAGTTTCTATAGTTGGGGATGTATGTCCCTTCTAGGAATGACAAGTTTATTGATCTTTGGGGAGTAGACCAAGTGTCTTATTAATTCATTGGACATCAGAGTCAACTTATCTCTACCCCCCACTGTCATGGCTTGAAAAAAATCAAACCATATTTGATGGCACAAGACCACCAAAATTCTCAGTCCTTGGCTTACCTCTATCATAAACAAAGCATTCATCTGATTGCACTGAAGGCAATCTGAAACTATGTCTCTCATATGCCTGATCAAACCTGTTGTCACTTCTTACCAGCTTGTTATATACAACATAATCAACACAGTCACTATCAATACTCTTTTTTAAATCATACACAATCTAAAAAGACTCATTAGCATGTGAAATACACATTTTTCACTCATTGGCTATGTTAGCACTTTCAAAAATCTTCATGGTTCTAGGCTTTTCCAAGTGTTTTTTTCCCGAGTCTCACAAGCCCTAATGTTTCTGCTTGAAACCCTAGTTCTTTTTAGTGCAAAACCCAAAGTCTTTGTGGCTTGTTATAATTTCAAGTTATCTTTTTCATGATACTTAAGTCTTATAGGCCCATGTGCCTTTAGAACATTTCTGTGTGTGGCCACTTTATCTTTTAAGTCATGTTTCCTAAATGAGCCTTTTTTATTTTTCCCTAAGTCTTGTCTCCTAATCTCGCAATCGAGATCGAATATTCTTTGTGATCTAGAGATTTGGCATGACAAGGCTATTTGTTAATCTCAAAAGGGAATGGAATATTCTTTCTTTATTTTTAGATTTGGTGAAGGCATGTTAATTTTATTAGTGGGCCTAGTGCCTAAGTCTTTATCTCCTAATCTCGTGATTCTTGCTGGTTAGTTCTTGATATTCAATGACTTGTCACGACGGTTATCTCCTGATCTCGTAATGTTAGTGGCTAAGTAAGTAACATCTAGAGATCTAGTGACAAAGGGAAAGACTTGACATTTTATTCTTGACTCTGAATCTCATAATGATGCAGTCAAGTCTTGGAAAATCTAGAGATTAAGCGAGGACCGTCGATGCAAGACAAGATCAAGGGTTGTCGCTACATCTCGTGAGCTAAGTCTGGTTAGCTTATTTATCTAGTGATTTAGAGATAGAATTTATCTCTAAATCTCAAGACCAAACCATGGTTAAGACTTTCATTTGGATATTACACATTGTGCTTTTGTCTCTGAATCTCATAACAGAACCTAAGTTAGGCAGTCTTTTGAGATCACACACCAACCATTGATTATGACCCAGATGTGTGGCTATCGTTGAATCTCTTAATTTAAGTAGGGTTAAGGCTGGAATTCGACAATTTAGAGAAATCCTTGTTGCCAAATCTGATAATAGGACCATGGTTAAGTAAAGTAAAGTTAATGTGTAGTTCTTTGACCAGACGAGCGATGTTGTTCCTCAAAGGCAAGATTATCTGATCGTGTCGCAGTAAGGAAATGTACCCTGCTTGAAATGTAGCTATGTTGAGGTCACCTATCCTGGGTTTTCAAGGGAGGTTAAAGGAAGATAAGTTTGAGAAGATATAATAGATGACATTTTTCCTTAATGCCAGAGATGCTCAACAATTAATGATCAAGGCATTTCCCCTGCATGCCACCTCACACAAGCTAGATCTTTGTCAGCATTGAAAGAAGAAGTTAAAGGTAGTTCAAGTACATATGGATTGACAGTTGGCACTTGGCCTTAAAGTGGAAGATGATCTCTAATCAACCATAAAGGGAAAATACATGTTCGATGTGGGTTCATTTTGATTTTGTGAGACATGTAGTTGTGGAACTTAGGTAAAAGGGTTAATATGCAGTTAAGGTTAGTAAGATCTAATGGACAACTTGAAGCCTCAAAGGAAAAGATGCTCAAAATATATTGTGTAATGCATCATTCCTGTATGCCATTTGTCCATATCATATTGTAGTTCCTGGATAACTTAATATGGATCTATGACCCTGTTTTAAAGATGAGAAAAGGATCCATTTGGGTCGATGACTCCATATTTTGCATCACCTGTGACTGTTGTTTTAGATATTTGAATATTCAATTGTATTTCTTTGAGATTTCGTGGTGGTAGACTAAGAATTTTCCAGTAGAGCAATAAATTGCATCGATCTAATCTTCTAGGTCATTTTTCAAAACTGTAAGATGGTGTTTTGATAAGGATTGTACAACTCATAATGTTTTTATGTTAAGAATAGATAGCTGGGATTTTGAGCAGATTGATACACCTTATAGAGGTGCTTGGTTTCCTCTACATTTAAGTTGAGTTTCTCTTCATTTCATGGTTCTTGGGAAATTAGACTTCATGGTAAGGATCTCCACATCCAGATCAAATCAGATTGCATATATTGGAGTGAAGATTGGATTGCAACTTGATGACAGACAATTAAATGAATTGAATTCTTTTAATGCTTGGAAGGACTGAGTTGTAAACCCTAACCCTAAATGGTTCAAAGATTTTTGCAATCCTTGTTTCCTACAAATGGATTTCCAAGATAATTTAGTAGGGGCTGAAGAATTGAGAGAATAGAGAAAAAACACTAAGTTGTATATCTGTTTCCAGTCTAGGATATAGCAGATGCTTTTTGGACTGTATTAAGATAGAATTGAAAGTTTTAGGATGATTTTGTAGATTATTTTATGGTATATTTCCTTAGTCATATTGATTTAGAAACTAGACTATTCATACATAATATAAGTTTTCTCAGATTTCAAGTCTCTCCTTTGTGTTATCTCTGAGGTTTGAGCTTTCTAACTTGTTGTACAAGATTTTCTTATGCACATGTTTTATTCCATAAGTCTTTGATCTGAGATCAAATTAAAATGCTTTGGATATAACATAAGCTCTTTTAGATTATCTACATAAGGATACTATAGGCAGTGTGTGGTCTGGAATATTTATGTTTATGGTTATGAGTGTTTGCTAGTAAGTTCGTTTTAGTTTTTAGTATTTGTATTGAGGTGTTGCCCAATGGATAAGGCACTAATCAAGAACTTTTATATTCTATTGAGATATACATATGATAGGTATAACTATTTTCAACCCCAAAGGTTAAATCAAAACCATTTTAGTTCCTTTTATGTTTTTTGGTTGTTGGTTGTTGTCCTACATGGTAATGGAGTGTCAATGAGTGTGTGGTTAGCATTTAGTACTTTCTTACCTTTATATGTTGTTAAAATCCAGAGTAATAAGGAGTTGTAAAGATTTGATTATTTATCTGGATTAGGTGTACCTGCCTTGGTTTTGTAAATCTAGAAGTGCAGAGGGAAGTCTTGTCCCTATAGTCGGTCCAGTTACCTTGGAGACCTTTCATACTTAGAGATAACCACTCTTAAAACTAGTTTCAAGGTATATTGGTGGCTTTCAAAACATAAAAATTTCAAACACCAACAAGATGGTGAATCTGCTGGGGAGAGAGGTATAAAAATTTCTTTGAATCTCTGGTACAATTTGTAAAATCAATACCCATTTGAGTTATCTTATCTGAGTTATAGAGTCATGTTCTTCAAAGAGATATTCCTTGTGTTTTTAAGAGTGATTCAAGTTTTCTTGTCTGTCATTGCATATTGTTTGAAAGTCCTAGTTTTTAAAGCAATACATATACTTTCTCACATGTGGTGAGTGGTGACTCTGAGTTCTCTAATTTTTACTAGTGTTTATGATTGAAGAAAGGCTACAAAGGGAAAGAGGTGGACTTGCAGTGAAGATGAAGCAGATGTTTGGACTCCTGTGACTATGAGCATAATCAAGAGAAAAATCAATAAGAAACCCTATAAGGGGTTTGTTGTTATTTTTCTGATTTAAACAAGGTTAGATTTGGGAAGGAGTTCTCAACTGATTCAAATATGTTCCTCTGCAAAGAGGTGGTGACTCTACCAAAAAATTTGAATGTGATTTGAAGGTGACTTCAGATCAAATTTTTTCAGTGACTCCATCCCATCTAGGTATTTTTTTTCATTGGATAATATTTTTTTCCATGAAAATAAGTTCTTGAATTTTTCCCTATTAATTGATCAACACTAATTGAGAGGGAAGAGAAAGGAATTTGGTAACTATCTTGCCTACTAAGATGTTGCAACAATGTAAAAATAGGTTGTACGGGGCTATAAATTTCAATGACATCCCTGGTTACCCAAATCTTATTCCATCAGAAGTTAGAGACCACTTGCATAAGTTCAATGGTATGAGTGAGGAATCGGCTGAGAAACATCTAAAGAAGTTTACTTATCTGATGGATGACTATAACATCATACATGAGGATGTAAATATGACACTTTTTTCTATCTCTAGTTGAGGATGTCAGGGATTGGTTTATTGCATTACATCATAATTTAGTGGGATATATGGATGAATTAGAAGATTGTTTCAAGAAGAAATATGGGGACATAGAGGATAGTGATTATTTTGTTATAGCCAGATCTGGAATATCTTTGCCAAATTCGGATGTTGATGAGGAATATATTGAAGAAGAACAAAGGTTGCAAGAGCAAGGGATCCAAGAGCTTATTTTGGTGTTTCAAAAAAGAATAAAAAGAATCATGGGAGAATCTTCTTTTCTTTTTTACAAGATATTTTATACTACAATGAGGGATTGTGATATTCCTTTTTGTCCTCAAGAGTCAATTTGCGTTCATGTGTTTGTGGCACTTTGTTTTCCTGATTCAATTGATTGTTTAGGTTCCTTGAGGAAATAATATGTTGAATACACCAAGAAGTGGATAAATGATATTGAGGATCCTGAATTTGATGATATTGAAAATGAGATAGATCAAATAATCCAAAAGAATTGTATTTTGTTTTTAAGGAAAAGGGTAGGAAGAAGAAAGGAGAGATCAAAACTTTTGTTTTATGAAAGGTTCTCTAAATAACATAATGGACTTAAAATTGGTGTTACATGTCAAATGTCTACATATGCTAGTTTTTTTCAGGAACTTTATTTTCCTAAATCAATCCATTGGTTAGTTTCCTCTAAGAAAAATGGTATTGAGAGTACTAAGAAATGGATAAAATTGATTGAAAAATCTAAATCTAAGAATGTATTTAATGCTGGCTATGATGCTGACCATGATGCTAACAATAAAATCAATGATTATCAAGATGATGAGGATGAATCTATAATTGACCATGATTCTTTTCAAAATGAAGATTTATCTTTCTCTAAACATAATAAGATACTTCACTTGTCTCAATCTAAGGAATATTTGTGCAAAGAACAAGAGAGTAATTATGATGCAGATGTAAGTTGCTTTGATGATTCCTTTGTAGTCAATGATATGAGCCATGAAGTTTCAATCAAAATTTCTAATAATGAAAATCCTGAACTTGAGGTGACACATGAGATTGTACCTAGTGACGATGATATTGAGAATGATGGAAAACAAAAACATAGAGATGTGTCTACTATGGATGCTATCTCTTTTGATCATGAAAGTGATGATCCTTCTCAATATGAGGCAAAAGATGTGTGCAGTCATCAAGAAAATATTGATATGATAAATGAAGATGATGATTTTGATTGCATATCAGAGGTGGATGTAAATGATGATAAGGGTTCACTTTATAGTGAACAAATTTTTGACTTTTTGTCTTATGAATATCTGAGATATTCAAGGTAGGATAGCTCTGGGTTCTTACATCCTATACACATTGATTTTGACAAGGAATATGAATAAGATGGTCCTAATTTTTATATGTGTATTTCTTAATCTCCTTGTACTTTTGTGTCACGTGGCTGCAATAGGATTGAATTTAATGAATCACATGGTGAAAGTATTAGTGCACTTCCAAATTCAAAGGATGAAGAGGATGATCTTTCAGTTTCTCCAAATATGCAATTACATTATGATTGTGTTAATGTGTGCTCTCACTCCAAAAAATAGGATAAATTTTTTTATAAGGTTGATAATGAATAAGTGAGCTCTTTAGGGAACTCTGCTATGGATATGCAAACCAATGATAAGATACATGATGATTACTCTGCTGAGTAGGAGAATAAGGATCATAACATGGAATTTTCATGTTTTGAAGTTGATAATGTTGAGTCTTGTTCTTATCTAAATTTTGATATATATACTCTTACAGAAGGTAAAAATGATCCACAGGTGGTCCCTGATGTTTATGATGAGCTTGATTTTGAATATTCCCAGAAGGTTGTTTCCTATCATATGGAGAGTGGGCTAGATCATGTCAATTTACGAGTTTCCTCAATGTTTGCATGAAGTTCAATATGATAGTGTTTCCATTGATATGCAAAAAATTGATGTGAGTGAGTTTAGTAATGTTGATTCTAACAATATGGCACAATTTGAGTGATTTCCTTTTTAGTTAGATGGTGATTTTCGAAGATGTGGCATGAGGTTTGAAGATGATAAATATTGCATTTATCTTGGTTTCTTTTTACCTAATGAATGTAACATGCATATGCAACATAATTTACATTTTCACAATATGTCTGGTTTCCATATAAGTTCAGATGATGGATATGATGATAATTTTTTATGTGATGAGCTAATGGAAACTGACAGTAGATGTGATCAGGCAAATGAAAGTGGTATTGTCAGCTTATTTCTAAAGTAAGGAGTAGAGAATTTTATTTATGACAGAGGCAAGCTGGCTCATAATTTTTTTGATGGCTTTGGGTCATCAGGCCTCGTTTGACTCCTTCAGACTAGGAAATAAAGTTGCAAAGGTGAATTTTTTTGCTACCAGTCAGTTTGTACATTTTTTATTTTTGTTGCTTTTAGCTATCGTAGGTTAGTTTTTCTATCTTGTAAGTGGTCTTATTGTCCCACAATTATGAAATCTTGCTATGCATGCAAGAGGACCACATCCCCAGTTAGAGCCACTATTAGCACTATCAAAATCTTCATGGTTCTAGGATTTTCCAAGTGTTTTTTTTCCCTAGTTTCACAAGCCCTAATGTTTCTGCTTGAAACTCGGGTTCTTTTTAGTGAAAAACCCTAAGCATTTATGGCTTGCTATAATTTCAAATTACCTTTTTATGCCACTTAACTCTTATAGGCCCATGTTCCTTTAGAACATTTCCATGCGGGGATACTTCATCTTTTAAGTCATGTTTCCTAGGTGGGCCTTTTTTATTTTTTCCTAAGTCTTGTCTCCTAATCACGCAATTGAGATCACATATTCTTTGTTATCTGGAGATTTTTCTTGACAAGGATATCTCTTTATCTTGAAAGGGAAGGGAATATGTTTTACTCATTCCACGATTTGGCAAAGACATGTTATTTTTCTTGGCGGGCCTAGTGCCTAAGTCTTTATCTCCTAATCTTGTGATGCTTGGCGGTTAGTTCTTGACATTTAGCGACTTGGCATGGCGGATATCTCCTAATCTCATAATGTTATCACCTAAGTAAGTAAAATTTGAAGATTTGGTAACAAAGGGAAAGACTTGACATTTTATGCTTGTCTCTGAATCTCTTAATGATGTGGTCAAGTCTTGGAAAATTTGGAGATTAAGCGAAGACTGTCGATGCAAGATAAGATCAAGGGTTATCGCTGGATCTCATGAGCTAAGTCTGGTTAAGATATTTATTTATTGATTTAGAGATATCCTTTAACACTAAATCTCAAGACAAAACCATGGTTAAGACTTTAAATTAGAGATTACGTGTTGTTCTTTTGTCTCTGAAGCTCAGAACAAAAATTGAGTTAGAAAAAGTCTTTTCAGATCATGCACCAACCGTTGATTATGACCTAGATGTGTGGTTTCCACTGAATCTCTTAATTTAAGTTGGGTTAAGGTTAGAATTTTGTGATTCAGTGATATCCTTGTCGCTTAATCTTGCAATGGAACTATGGTTAAGTAAAGTAAAGTTAATATGCAGTTTAGTTCTTTGATTGGGTGACCAACGTTCTTCCCCAAAGGCAAGATTATCTGATCATGTTACATTAAGGCAATGCACCTACTTGACACATAGTTGTGCTAAGGATACTTGGTGTTAAAGAGAAAGATAATCTCTTATTAACCATCAAGGGAATATGCCTTATTGATGCGTGTCTATTCTGAGTTTGCGAGATCTGCAGTCATGGAACCAAGGTAAAAGGGTTAATATGTAGTTAAGGTTAGTAAGATCTAATGGATGATGCGAAGCCTCAAAGGAAAAGATGCTTGAAGTATATTGTTTAAGGCATCATGCCCATGTGCCACCTATCCAGATTAGATTGTAGTACCTGGGTAACTTAATATGGATCTATAGCCATGTTTTAAAGATGAGAAAAGGATCATTTTGATTCCCTATTCCGTGCTACCTGTGAGTGTTTTTTCATATATTTAAATATTCAAATGTATTTCTTAGAGGTTTCATAGCTGTGGACTGAGACTTTTGATGGAAAGCGATAAGTTGCATCAATTCGATCTTCCGGGTCACTTTGCATAGCTGTAAGATGGTGCTTGGATAAGGATTGTGCAGCTCAAAATGTTTTTATGTTCAAAATTGACAGTTTGGTTTTCTGATCAGATTGATACACCTTATAGTGACACTTGCTCTCCTCTAAAATTATGTTGTGTTTCTCTCTGCATCATGGTACTTGGGAAATTAGAATTCATGGTACTATTCTCCACATCCCAAGAAGTATGGCTATAGATCAGATTGCACAAATTGGAGTGAAGATTGGATTGCAACTTGATGACAGAATTGAATGCTTTTAATGCTTGGAAGGACTAAGTTCTAAACCCTAACCCTAAATGGTCTAAATCTTGTTGCAATCCTTGTTTCCTATAAATGGATTTCCAAGATGATTTAGTAGAGGCTAGAGAATTGGGATAATATAGAAAAAGCATTAAGTTATATATTTGTTTCCATTGTATGATGTAGCAAATGTTGTTTGGACTGTATTAAGATAGAATTGAAAGTTTTATGATCATTTTACAGATTATTGTATGGTGTATTTCCTTAGTCATATTGATGCAAAAACTATATTCTTCATACTTAATATAAGTTTTCTCAGATTTTAAGTCTCTCCTTTGTGTTATCTTTTGAGTTGTGAGTTTTCTAACTTAATGTATAAGATTTGCTTATGCACATGTTTTATTCCACAAGTCTTTGTTATGAGATAAAATTAAAATGCTTCTGATATAACATAAGCTCCTTTAAGTTATCTACATAAGGATACTATGAGAAGTGTGTTGTTTGGGATACTTATGTTTATAGTTATAACTATTTGCGAGTAAGTTGGTTTCAATTTTCAGTATTTACATTGAGGTGTTGCCCAACAGATAAGGCACTTATCAAGAACTCATATATTCTATTGAGATATATGTCTAATAGGTTTGGCTATATTCTGCCCCAGAGGTTAATTCAAAATTGTTTAAGTTCCTTTTATTTTTTGTGGTTGTTGGTTGTTGGTTGTTGTCTTGCATGGTAATGGACATTCAATGAGTGTGTGGTTAGAATTTAGTACTTTCTTACCATTATCTATTATTAAAATCCATATTAATAAGGAGTTGTAAAGAGTTGAGTATCTATCTGTATTAGTGTACCTACCTTGGTTTTGCAGAGCCAGAAGTGCAGAGGGAAGTCTTGTCCCTATAGTTGGTCCAGTTACCTTGTAGAGATTTCATATTTAGAGCTAACCACTCTTAAAATCAGTCTCAAGGTATATTGGTGGCTTTCAAAGCATAAACATTTTTAAACACCAACATTCTAAACAAAAATTAAATATAATACAACATTCACCATTGTTAGATTCAATATCACATCCTACAAAATCACCACCCACCTAAAACAAAACTCATATTCTGCTACATGAAGCTGGTACCATTAATATCAATCTGATTGTTGGTTTGCAAATCATAAACAAAATTCTTATAAAAATTCACTTTCATATGAGGCATTTGTTGAAAATCACTATCACGTGTATGAAAAGAAGAAAACTCATACAAAGATATTTCAGGTAACTACAAATCAAGACACTGAGGAATGCATTCAAATTTACACTTCAAATTATTTTCATCATTTTTTCGATCAGAAATTTGCATTAATAGAAAGCATGCATCATCATCTACTCTTAGTTCCCTAGAAGTTTCTAATTATGAATAAAACATATATTCTAATTTTTCATTTATTTTATCATCTCTTTCCATACAAACAAAATTATATCTAACTTCATCCAAATCAAAAGATACACAATCATACAAATCAACAATTGAAGCCATTTGACTTGGGGTACTGTTGCATTGAACTTCACTATCAACCACTGTCCATACTTCATATAAATCTTAATTCTCATCACAAAATGCATCTTCATACTCATCATATAAGGAATTATAAAAAACAACTTCATTGTCAAACTCAATATATACATGATATGAAGGCTTATGACCATTTTTAGGTGCAAGGTTCAAATACTAAAGAGCTAACAGTTCTAAAATTTGTTCACTGCTTAGAAACTCATTATCTTGAATGAAACCTTCTTCATGTTTTTCATTGTGATCCTCATTAAGGTTGTGAGAATTATCTATTTGCTGATTAAGATCTACAATATCCTCTCTTTGAATGACACCATCTTCTTGTTTTTCATTTTGATCCTAATTAAGGTTGTGAGCATTATCTATTTGTTGATTAAGATCTACAATATCCTCTCTTGTATGACACAAATATGAAAACTCAATGAACTTATCCTAAGACATATCATAACAACAATTAGTACTTGTACTATCATTTTCTTCTTGTTCATAACAGACCTCATTTTCAACAACATAGAAGACATGTTCATGAGTAGACATATAATTATCATTTTCAAATATGAATTCCTCATTACCCTCATTGGAAAAC
This sequence comes from Thuja plicata, assembly GCA_018584345.1. Classification (NCBI taxonomy): domain Eukaryota; kingdom Viridiplantae; phylum Streptophyta; class Pinopsida; order Cupressales; family Cupressaceae; genus Thuja; species Thuja plicata. The sequence continues at coordinate 7,244,811 of MU224437.1, forward strand.
ATGGCATTATGTGAATTTTCAGATTTGATACCTTCAACTACATCTATCCATTCAATAAATTGACTAAAACTTGATGGCTTTGGATTGTCACACCCATTAAGTCAATGGGGATCATAGATTTGCAAAAACATATGAACACATGCAAGTTCATGGGGTATAAAACCACAAGGTACCTCAGACCAAGCATATATGAATCTTGAAAATAACACATACCTAGTCTCTCTTTCACCTCTTCTTATGTCAAACAAGGCATGAAGACATTTTAAGAAGAATATTTTTTTTAGCTGGATATAAGTAAAATTGGGGTTGCTTAAATGTAAAGTATTGGGATGAAACACTTGGGATAGAAAGAGTATACATATATTGAAAATTAATTTCATTCTCAATCCCATGCTCCTATTGTATACAAGGTGTACTCTCAAATTTTGGAACAAATTCAACCTACAATTCCTTAATAAACCCCTTCAAGAAAAGTCTCTTAAGATCTTCCAAAGAGCATATAGACTTCATGGGAAATATAGTGAACCACTGACTTGCATCTTAACTTAGTAACCTAAAAACAAATTCATATAAACATCTTATAATAAAATATGGATCCTCCTTGAAATCACAGAATGGTGACATATGTTGATTAGTTGACTTGCTTTTCCAACCATGAAATTGAGGTACACACTTCTTCAATTCAAGAGGAAAAGCATTTGGATAACCCATGATATAAATGAAACTCAGTTGGTTATACAACTCTAAAGAAAATATTCTTCACTTTTGACATGACATAGATTCAAAATATAAAATTATACTTTTCAAACCTACATAAAATCATCATCATGATGATACATTTTTACTTGTACATTCACAAGCCTTTAAAAACAACTTATGCAATTACACACTTCAAATAATACAACATAATTTTCCCATGACTTATGAGTGAAATTTATATCATATAAGTATGAAAAACTCTATCTAAAGATCCTTTTTTTTAGTGATATTTTCACCTAATAAGGAACAAACTCTTCACAAGTAAAATGATGAATACCTGGGAGAAAATTGTAGTTGTTGTATACTTTTTGTTTTACTGAAAATAGAAAGGCTTCTTCAAATCTCAGGTTCATTTTACATAGAGTTTCCACCACCTTTTAGATGAATAAAATTCAAATAGCTATAATCCATTTGGGATAGTTCATCATTATGGGTTCTTAAACAATAGAGTCACATAAACAATCTTCAAATTAGTTGCACTAAAATTTTCTCTAGGATGAACATTCATAAATATGAAACACCTTTCTGTTGGAAATCTTATGAAAGAGAGGGGGATGTTTTGCAAGGTGTGTGCCCTAGGTCTCAGTTAGGCCATGCAATAGTTGGTTCCAAGGGTTTAACAACCTCCTATGGATTCTATAAGTCTAGTGGTTGTATCGTGGTTGTATCAGGCATTAAAAGTTCAAGATTTTGGTGCAACGATACCACTCAATCTAAAAATTGTATCAGAGCTAAGGGCATAGGATCAAACCCCATGTATGTCCTAAGGGAGAGATTTTTTCAAGGTTTACTTCCTTGGTCTTGCTCAGGCCATGCAACATTTGCTGACAAAGGTTTAATAGCCTCCTACGGATTCTATAAATCTAGTGGTTACATCAGGCATTAACAGTTTGAGCTTTTGGTGCAATGACAACTACCCAATCTAACAGGGTGAATCATTACAAATGGGTAATGAAAAATTCAACCATCGATCTGATTATCTTCACTAACAACTTCTAAACCACAAAGCATATAATAACTGAAATAAAAAAATAACAGTAAAGAATATCAAGCATCCACAACCTTAACACACATAACGTAGGTATTTTGACATGGAAACCCTTACTAGAGGGAAAAAACCATGGTAGAGATGACACCCACAAGCCCAATATTGTAGTAAATGAGTTTTCCCTATTAGGAACTACAAATACCCTTTATGAGGGTTCACCCTGTAAGGAGTTATTAGTACATTGTTAGGAGTACAAGAAGATCAACTATGATCTACCTTGCAAGAGGATATCAAACCTCAATAAAGAATCTATTCTATTAAAGGATTTAAAAATAAGAGCCTATTAAAGTTTACCCTGTTAGGGGATTTGACATGCTAAAACTGTTAGGGAACAACAAGATTTTTTTATCTTTAGAATGGAATTGGTTTCCTATCATATCCTTTCTTCTCCTTTCCTTCCTGATGCTATACTGATCTCTACTCCTTCAATTTGTGGCCACCCAATCTGGAAAATATGATTGTAACCCTAAATAAAATTATTTAGTGCTCTGTATATACTCTTTCATTATGTTACACAAGACTTAGAACTTTCCACCATAATCAGCTCAAATGATTAGCCAACCTCCTAAAAAATCAGCATCAACAACATTCAATTGTTGGAATAATAGAAAGGTGAGTACCAAGAGGGGAGGGGTGAATCAGTACTGCGAGCTATGAAAATTAGGTGTAAAGGAGTATAATAACAAATAAAAACACTCAAAAACTAATAATCTAAACTACATACATGCTAAGACATAAAATGAAAACTTGAAATTAGCTAAATGAAGAAAATGCAAACCTCCTACAAGCTAATTAAAAATCCATTTTTTTAATTGGATTTTTCCATTTGTTGTGGATGTGTCCTCATGGATGTGATCCAAGCTTCAAGATGTGATCTCAAACTAGAATTATAACTCTTCTCTGAAAGAAGGATTTATGATTTTCTCTCAATAACATTATAACTCTACATGGAAGGTGGATGAAATTGTGAAGGAATCAGGTTTCTTTTATAGAAAATGGGTGAGGAATCAAGAGTCAGGATGAAATCCTAAGGAGAGATCTAGATGCACCTAGAAGGGAGCACATGGATTGATATTCTTCAAGTGCATCAATGATGACAAGTGTCACAATATGATTGGGTTGAAAAGAGGGAGGAATGTGACCATTTAGGGAAGAGAGCCAAGAAGACTCTAGAAGATAAGGTTATTAATGTAGGTGTAAGAGCCTTAATGAGGGGTGTAAGAGGCATTAATGAGGGATTGATGAGACATGGGTGAGGGGATAAGATAGATCTTGAGAAAGTTGACTTTGGGGAAGGGATTGAATTCCTAATCCAAAGATTAGGAATGTGACATCATTAGGGAGGGTTTAGGATTAGGGTTAGGGTTTAAGATAGGATTAGCAAGGGTGAAGAGGTTGGGTTGAGTTAGAACTCAAGGTTAGGTGGTTGGGATTGGTTAGGTTAGCATGTGTGAAGAGGTTGGGTTGAGTTAGAGATCAAGGTTAGGTGGTTGAGATAGGTTAGGTAAGGGATTAAAGGGAATATTAATGAATTGAATTACATAAATAGTATATTCGTTCAATAATAGGGGAATAGGGTTTTAATTAATTATTAAGCTATTGGTTGCTTTTGATAATTAATCAGGACTATAGCCAATTAATTGGATTAATTAGGGCTAGGGGATGACATAGGTCAATTAGGTAATGCTTAATTACTTAGCTGATATGTCCTAGAAGGCACTAAATATGATTGAATTAGGTTAATCAGATTCAGGTGTCTACATTTTTCCCCTCTTCGACATAGTGTTAGAATAACACTATTTCAAAGATGTTTAAAACAAGAGGTGACGCGAAGATGTGGACGTAGGAAAATAAGTTGCCTGATAGGGATGAATAAGATAGATTTAGAATAGGATGATAAGGATGATGCCTCCTTGAGAGGGAAATAGGGAGAAAATGAGAAGCCCTAATGACATCTCGAAAAGATGGCTATGAAAGATAGAATAAAAGAAAAAGGAAGGGGGGATAGAAGAATGAAGGATGGGATAGTCAGGTTTACATCAAGGTTGAAGGGTGAGTTTTGAGATGGGATTTGATTGGACTAAAAGGGATGGCTTTGCTGGGGATTTGATAGGGGGAGGATTTTTCATGAAGCTTGAGTGAGGGGTATTCCAGGATGGAATACCGACATCTAGTTGAGCACTTATTTTAATATAGAAATGCTAGAGACCATTCCAAGGTTACTAGGAACATGAGGCCTTGTCACCAATGTTTCAAAGGACTGACACAATAGACATGCGAGGGTTTCCCCAGCATCGGACATGATTCCCAGGAAGAATCATGGGCAAAATGATGCTGGAAAATCCCACAAGCAAATGAAATTTCCCAAGTGTAACATGTGAACCCAAATGGATTACATACATGCAAGGGTCATATGTGACTAAATCACAAGCAAAAAAGACAAAGATCAAGTTCCCTATCCTAGGTGCATCGATTTGTAGCATACCATGATATAAAGAATCGTGGCAACTTTGAGGAGGAGAACAACTGAAAAGAGTCAGGAATGATAACCAGGGACCAAATTCAAATTTCAAGATAAAAAATTCAATTACAAGACACCTTTTGCCAGAGAGATCAATGATACAGAATGATGATTTGATTGAGATTAGGTCAAGAGGAAGGATACATCCTACAAGAACCCAGTGATAATGATGATTGAGATTTAGTTCAATGAGAGAAATGATACATCATCAAGGACCCATTTTGAGAAAGATGATTGGATTTAGGTCAATGAGAGGAAGGATAAATCCTAAAGGACACATTTCCATGGAGATGTCAAGTGTGTATCTGATTGGCCAAAAGATGTGATGATGATCAAATTGCTGAAACTAGATTGTTGTCAAAAGGAACTTGCTGAAGCACAGGATTCAAAAACAGAACTGGATCACTTTCTGCAAGGAGAATGACCAAGGACATGACATATGTACAAATGGGATCGGAATCAAGGCTAGACTAACACAGACAAGATATGTACAGACCAAAGACACGGGAAGCTTAGGGAGAATGGATGAGATGAGGTAGATATGCATGATGTTTCCCAAGTTGATCCAAAAGGACAAGATAGAGGAATACAAGATGGGGTGCTCTATATCTGGGAATGACGTAATGCCAAAGAAAGCAAAAGGTGTGGGAAGGATGCATCTGGATGATGATGAGTGGCTTGTGATCAATGCTTGTAGCAAGGCTAGGGGTGCACTTGGATTGGATGATTGCTGCTTGACTTGGGATATTTGGAGAATGTGGATAGGATTTGCATGTGATGGTAGGTCACAAGGAGAATTAGGATTGGAAGGGACGACAATGGGTACATGAGGATAGCCTAGAGCTAGATACCAATGAAAAGGGAAGAAACAAGTGATGGGATATATGAAAGGAGGAATTGGAAGATGGAGGAGACATTAGGGAATGCAAAGAGGGAAGTGTTGGATGGAAGGAGTTTAGTAGAGGAATGGATGGATAGTTGAAGGATTGTGGATATGAGAGGAGGATTGGGAAATGATAGGTGGATACAAGAAGGTCTCCAAGGACTACGTCACCAGGGAAAAGAGTGCCCCCACTTAGGATAGGTCTTACATGTGAGGAAGCATTTAGGAGGGGGTACAATAGGATGGAAGAGAGGATAACAAGAGGATTATAGATTTGAATGAAAGATAGGATGAAGGGTGGATAAGCGAGGAAGATAGTGGAGAAAGATAGATGGAAGGAAGGATGGGTGGATAAAAGGATATGTGGATAAAGATGGGAGATGGGAGATGGATGTCAAGAGATGTCTAAAAGCATGTAGATATGGTGGCCTGTATATTTATCATCAAGATCTAGAGGAGGATGGAGGAAGTGAAAAGGACAAGACAGGATATGGATGGTAGATGGATGGTGGCTAGAAGGAACTTTCCCCCAAGTGTGAAGAGAAACTAGATGGAGGAACTACACATGATGCTTGTTTACCAGGTTTTCATCATGGTACCTGTCCAAGGCACTTATTTGCCAAGTTTAAACCAGTGGACGAATTGAGTTCTCTTTATTTTTTATTTTTTATTTTTTTTTGCTTCTTTTGATATGTTTTTCTTTTTTTGTTTTTCTTCTTTTGGTGTTGATCACAATATGTTGGTACAAATTTATGTGGGATGAGTGACTTAGGAAAATGCAGGTATGAGATAGTTATGTGGGGGGAGATATGTGGGATAGGGTATATGATAGTTGGAAGTATTTAGATAAAATTATGGAAAGTGAGTAGGATAGGGGATGTTGTTAGGATCAAGATTGGCACATGTTGCGAGGGATGGGGGAAGAGTGAATGTGAAGAAGATGATACCTATGGATGTGATGTAGGAATCATGGTAGGAAGTTGTGGGAGATAAGGACCAAAAAGATATTTTAAAGATGGAGAGGAATGCTCAGCTAGAGGATTAGTAACCTTGGATGCCACAATGGATTTTTCTTTTAGATGCATGTCATCTTGTTGCTTTGGGATCCACATAATTTTTTCTTTTGCTTTGGTGGGCTTTTGTGGCCTATGGGATGTAGTGCATTCTTTGATTAGATTTTCTTTTGCAAGGGCATGTCGTTGGAAGTGAAAATGACAATATTTAGATTGTGGATCTGTAGTGTTATGCATTGGTGATTTAGCATCCAAATTATAGTGAGTAGCATTGGAAGAGACATGAGAACTTGTGTGAGATGGAGGAAATACAGATGGAATGGTGGAGGTAAGATTGTGGATGGAGCCCATGGGTATGTTCTGTTGTTGACCCTGATTAGGAATGTAAGTGGTGGGATTTTTTATATGGGATTGATGGATGAAAGAAGGAGTGGGATAAGATGTGGGATGAGATTTTGGGACATAGGGGCCCAAAATGGATAGAGAGGATGAAGGAGGAATAAGGTAGTTTGTCTTGGGTTGCAAGGATGGAGGAGGGGGGATGGAATTATATGCTTTAGATAGACGATAGGAAGATGTGATGGAGGGTTTGAAAGCACTCATGAAATTTTCTTTAGTTGTACCAATAGTTTTGGAAGAAGGGCCTCTAGATGCATAACCAATACCACAAGATCACGGATGTCTTTTAACCTGAAAGGGCTCCAGGGTACCTTGCTCATTTATGCTTGTGCCTTTACCTTGATAATTCAATTTTTTTAGCATTTGAGTCAAGTTAGGATAATTTTTAGTGAAGGAACAAGATGTGAGTCCATTATTAGGTGGACAAAAAATGGTGGAGATGTAACTGATTTATTCTATTTTAAGCGGACCACCATAGATGAATGTGAGTGGACAAAGGTGATGGAATAATGGCGGTGGGATAGTTGGAAGTGGAGGTGATAAAGGAGGATGAAGGGGATGGGATGTGATGCTTGTATCTTGACTCAGATGAGGTAATGGATTTATATTTGGAGGAGATGGAATGGTAGGATCTTTATGTGAAGGACTGGATGAATTAGGAAGTGGAGCGGATGGGATGCTTGGATCTTGATTTAGATAAGATAATGGATCTAGAGTTGGAGTAGATGGATCATGTAATGGATGAAGTGGTATGTTAGGATCTTGATATGGAGTGGAAGGAATGATACAATGTTCATTCAAGTTAATGGATACTACAATAGGCTTTTGGATGAGGTCTTGACATGAGTGGATTGACATGGATGGTGTGATGGGGGATGTATGAAGCGTTTCTTCAAATGGAGGAGATAAAAAGATGGGAGATTCTTCAAATGGGTTGGATGGAGGGATGCGTGATTCTGTTAGAGAAGGAATAAGGGTGGATGCATGAGGTTCATGGGATGGGGTGTCGATAATGTTAGGAGGAGAAGATGGGGATGAATATTGGATGAATTCAATGGATGAGGGGACTTCAATGGTTCTAGGAGATGGAAGAGGATTAGGAAGTATGAGATATTGAAGGGAAATAATAGGTATGGGACATGGAAGAGGATTAAAAAGTATGAGATTTGGAAGGTAAATAATAAGTGTGGGAGATGGAAGATGATTGATTAGTGCGGGAGATGGAATAGGAATGATGGGTGTGGGAGATGGAAGAAGAATGATGGGTGCGGGAGATGGAAGAGGATGAAAAGGTATGATATATAGAAGGGAAATAATAGGTATGGGAGATGGAAGAGGAATGATGGGTGCGGGAGATGTAAGGGCTTCATCACTAGTGTTTTCCCATGGGGGAGTGATAAAATGTTACTCATCAACTATAAGAGATGGATTTTGTGATGGCTTTCTTGTGAAACTCCTTGGAGACTTACGTATCGGATGGTGGAAAGATAGTACAGCGAGATAGTTCACATAAGTAGGTATAGAAATGTCCTATGAACTTGATTGACTAACTCATAGGAGAGGAGGGATGGATTGGGGTATGGAATATGTGTTAATGTAGGTAGAAATTTGAGATGGTAGAATGAGATAAGATGGGGTATATGGGTAGGATAGAGTGGATGGTAGATTATAAATAACATGGGGATAATGGTGATGGTTTGGAGGAAATGAAGGACTAGGATTAGGGATTTGAACATGGGTTGGAGGATAATGAGGTGGTGGATTGGAATTAGGGATGTAGCTAGTAGTGTTATTGTGAAAATACAGAGTTTGGGATATGACTATGGGATAAGATGGATGCATGAATGTATAGGAAGGAGATATGGATGAAGGATAAGATTGATTTCCCTTGTCAAAGGTAGGATAAGGAGTACTAGTGGGTATGCATGGTGGCATGATGGTATAGTGTGGAGGAACAACTGGAGTTTGGAGGATTCTTGGAGTAAGTGTGTGTAGACACCCTAAAATGGACAGGCTTGCGACTTTACATTAAAAACACTAATTTTCATCTATTAATTAATGGTTTCTTAATCATTAATTAATCATCTATTTTCATCTAAATTCATTTATCAAAACATCTAATCCAATTCTCAACATTAATTAAATAATTAATTTTATTTAATTAATTAAGCTTTAATTGATTAAATTACCATTATTTAATTAATTAAACTCAATTTCCTAAAGTTTAAATCAAATATTTAAACTTACTAATTATATTCTTCCAATTAAATTAATTTAATTTCATCAAATAAAAGCAATTCTTAATTAAAAAGAATTCAATTATCTCACATGTTGAAAACAATTATTAATAAATGAATTAATATTCATTTATCATCAAAGAGATAACTCCAATCAGATCACATGGGTTACTCCACCCATCTCTCCAGTTCACATGGGTTACTCCACCCACCTCTTCAGTTCAAAAAGGTAACTC
>MU224437.1:7263389-7284392 GCA_018584345.1 Thuja plicata
CTGAAGTGCCCTAAGTAATGAAAAGCATGGAACATCCAGTTTTGACCGTGAGGTATGAAAAATTGAAATGCCCCAGGCAATTGAAAGATACAGAACACTCAGTTTTGACCGTGAGGTACGAAAAACTGAAGTGCCCCAAGTAATGAAAAGCATGGAACATCCAGTTTTGACCGTGAGGTACGAAAAATTGAAATTCCCCAGGAAATTAGGGTTTGATTAGATTGATTGCAAAGGATTCAATGATGTAATCCTCTTGCCCCCTCGGGAGTGAAATTAAAAGATGACACGTCATACTAATGATAGAGAGCAAAAAATCGCAGATAGGAAGAATTCAGAATAGATCACGGAAGAATTCAGAAGATTCAGAAGCAGTTTGAAGTGATTTCAAGGGCAGGTTGACCAAGTTTGACTGGGGTTGACCAGAGTTGACTTTTGAAGAAAAAAAAGTCAAAGAATTTAGAAAATGATGATATGATGAGATTCTGACGAGAAAGCGAAGTCAGAAGAGTGACTGCACAAGCATCCGATCGTGTTGGTCCTGAAAATTTTAAAATGCGATTTTGAGTGATATAGGAGTGTCATATTTCAATTTCGATCACGAAAATAGATTCAGGATGGTCAAATTAGGTAGTGGTGCAATTTTTGCGCAAAATGGAGCACTTTAAAAAATTAGGTCAAACCCTATATAAGGGCAAAAGGCTCATTTTCAAATCATTTCAACCTTTTGACTTTGAGAAAAGGAGCTCTGAGTAGAAGACAAAATGGTATCCCCTACGGTAGCCATCGATTCGAGCGATCCAGGAGGCACAGCCGGCCTGCAGCGTACGGACCACTTGTGAGTAGTCGATAAACCTCTCTGTAAATTTTTACGCATTTTAGGTCAAATTTTGCATGTTTTGCACGTTTTAGGGTAGGAATTTGCGGGATGTCGCGCGAAGAAGTAGTTTCTTCGCGCGCCCCGGTGAGAAATTTCACATGAAGAAACTCTTTCTTCACGTGGTTTGAAATGAAACTTTGGATGATTAAGAACCCAATTTCGTGCGAAAACTGCCAAAAAGAGGTAGTTCTTCGCGCGATCCTGGATGAAACATCGCGTGACATAGAAATGCTCATGCGAAATAGTACTTTATTGCGCGAAAGAGAAATAATATTGCGCACAAAATTTGGTCATGTCAAATAGTAAAAAGGTCTGCGTTGTGTCCAAAAGTGATTGCGTCAGTGTCATTAGTGTCCGTAGGAGGTCGTGAATGCTTTATTATTATATTATGCTTTGATCATTGGCGAGTACTAATCGTGCTTAGTTGTTCGCATGTTTTGCAAATGGTATTTCCAGACATAGCATGCAGATCGCGCCATCCAGCGATCAGTGGTTTGATAGCACAGCTGAATGATGTTGAGATTGCGCATATAGCGAGATTGGGTCTGAGTACGCTATGTGATATACTTGAGATTTGGGTAAATCACGGTTTACTATGTGCATTGGTTGAGCATTTCCATTCGGAAACGAACACATTTCATTTACCACAGGGGGAGATGACTATCATTCCCAAGGACATCTATAGGATCCTGAGGATACCGTTCGCTGGTACCAGGGTAGAGTACGAGAGACAGCCCTTGGTGGGCTTCGCAGCATTGAGAGATGTCTTTGAGGACGGCTAGATAGTGGGCAGTGCTATCTCATGGGAGGATCTGATTGGGACATATGGTAGGACCCATAGGTTACGGGTAGTATTAGCATGCTTCCTTGGGTGTTATCTGATGCCAGACCGTGGACAAAATGGCTTAGAGTGCGGCTGGGGCAGGATGCTACAGCAGATGGTGGATCAACCACGACATTACGGATGGGGCCAGTGTGTGCTGGCACACATGTATCATGAGATGCATGAGGTCATGTACAGAGAGTCTAAGAGTATGGATGCAGGGGTATTCATGCTACAGATATGGGCATGGGAGCATCTCCCTGTCACTAGACCCATATGTGAGGATATGCAGCAACCCTTAGAGCCGTATATATGCAGATACAGAGGTACAGTTACCCAGCCCGTGCTAGGCCGTGGAGACTCACAAAGGCCTGGGATGATGCAGATGAGTAGTTGAGCCATATGTTCTACCCTCGTGCGTTGATAGGATGCATTATTACTGTGATGGAGAGATTCCCGCTCAGGTGAGTATGGCAGTAGTATGGGCGTCCACAGGACATTGCCCAGGATTACATGGTATATGGCAGATTCATAGATGAGGAGAGGAGAGGCTGGGGTGGGATATTGGATCAGGGTCGGATGATGATAGAGGTCCGGTCATTGGTTCTAGCTCATTGGGACTATATGAGAGATGTGGCAGATGCCGGCATCACAGCCGAGTACAAGGAGAATTTCATTAGAAATCCCTTTTCGAGATTCACAGATCCAGTAGGGATAGCTGCGAGAGGACAGGTGGTACCCCCACCGGTAGTACAGCCACAGATGCCACCACCACAGTAGGGTCCACGACTTAGGACAGTTCAGGTGGCCATCCCTCCCCGACAGATGGGGATGGATCCAGGAGTAGGTGGCAGTGGTAGTATGAGGCAGTCGCGGAGACAGACTATAGCTCAGCTAGAGGAGCAGCAGGTGCCTCCATAGGAGGAGGCTCAGTAGGATGATCTGATGCACGAGGATCAGCCGGGATAGGAGGCAGGACAGGAGGTATCGTAGGACCCGCAGTGGCGACAGAGAGAGAGAGTGAGGAAGCTCACCAGACAGGTGGGGGACATTACCATACAGGTAGCGGTGTGAGATGCACGTTTGGCAGATCGAGAGCGGGAGATATAGGATCTTCAGGTGGATCTACATGAGGTACGAGAGGAGACACGCGAGGATCGAGAGGAGACACGCCATCAAGCCTCGAGGGCAGCATACTATTATGCTGCGTATACCAGTGCAGTGCCCGACAAGGCATCGCAGGTAGCGAGATTTTCTACTTACGCGAGAGGATCAGAGGGAGCACAGAGAGCGCCGCCTCCAGATAGGGCCCCACCTCCACCTCCTCCAAGTGATGAGGGAGAGGGCCAGAGCTAGACTGATGATAGAGATAGTGGATCACATGATATATCAAAATTAGATGTGATGTATGATTAATATAGATTTAGGATTTTCTGCTTTTGACACTCAGGTCGAGTAGAGTTAGTGAAAACTTAGAATTGCCTAGTACAATAGGACTTTGATGATTTAGAAGAATGACAAATGCAACAAAATTGGTTAGGGTTGCAAGATGCCAATTTTGGGGTGTTACAGCATCATGATCAATAAGACTCATCATCACTCAAATAGGACATTAGAGAGAGCTTGCTAAGGTTTTCAAAGTATGCATCATGATCAACAAGACTCTCATCATAACTGGAATAGGATAAAGACAAGGAAGCGATATGATAACCAAACTCATCATAATAGATATGTGACATGACTCTTTTCAAATGAGTTAATTAGGGAGGAATGATGGAGATGGATGGAAGACTCAAGCTCAGATTAGGAAGAAGGGCTAACGCTAAACAATATGGAAAGAGGAAGTGGGATGGCAAAGATGACTCTACTGGCCTAGGATATGGGGAGAAATGGAGGACCTAACTTTCTTGTGCTTGACGAAAATAGATATGAGCTCAGTTTGATAATTTTTTGGATGAGTTATTGACTATGACAAGTGTGCCTTTGAATGTTTGCGGAATAAATGATGATCTTGAGGATTTTTAGCAAACAATCTTGCAAGAGGAAAATCAACCTTACAGGAAGCATACAAATGTTGATCTCTTTGGTAAAAGGACTTCAAAACTCTCAAATTTGTGTATTTTCAAGATGTCTTTTTCACAAGGTTTGTAACGCTGAAGATACATACAAGCACTTTCTACCTTAAGGATTAGGTGAGCTTGAAAACCTTTGTCTACATACATAGGCACACACACACACACAAGAGCTAATCAGAATATGACAACCTTTAAGCACAAGGCTCTATGATGTCTTATTATCTGACACCAAATGCTCAGGGTGGCACAAATGTGCAAATTTCTCAGGGAAGTTAATATCTTCCTTACCCAGTCGATTATCAAGCTTTCGGGGATGGATCAGGTAGGTTGCTGGATTTATTAGTTGCTAGTATTTTTGTGGTGTCCCTATAATCGGTTTGTCCGACGTGACTCACTTAAGAGCCTAGTTCTACCATGCCAGTATGTTGAGGATATTCACTCAGTATGGACTACCATTGAACATGAACCACCCTAGCTTGAATGGATATAGACAGAAATTTAAGTCCACCTTATTTCTATACCGGTCAAAGGGTTTACCAGTTTGGGGTCATTCTCCAAAAGGACTCGTGCTTCTTCTAGATAGGCCCCTCTATGCAAAAATTGAAAGTTTCAAACGTTCATAGTCACCTTTCTCTTGCACCAATGACCACAAAAGCCAATGGGAGAGGATAGTGCATGATGTGAGGTTACGCTATACATAATTTGTGCAAATGCACCAAAAATGCAAAACACACGATTAATTATTTTTGACAAGTTAGGCAATGTTTGATTTGTGCAGAAATAAAACTCGCAAGTTTGTTTAATTTTATGTGCACCAAATCAATATGTACTTTGCCTTGTTCAATTCATTTTTATGCATTCAAGATGATGTTTGATCGATTTGTACAGTTTTAAACCCAAATTTGAAATGTTCTGATTTACCTGTTCAGTTTTTAGGACTCAAATTGAAATGTGCTTGATTTGCCTTGTTTCATTTTTAAAACCCAAGTTGAAATGTTGATTGAATGTTCAGTTTTTAGATCCAAAATGAAAGATGTGATAGATTGTCCAGTTTTAAAGCCAAAAAAGAGAAATGTTTGATAGTTAGTTCAATTTTAAGATCCAAAAACAAGATGTCTGATTTGATTGTTCAGTTTTAAACCCAAAATCAGATGTTTGATTGTTTGTTTTCCTTAAAGCATTCGATATTTTATGCATGTTTGTTTTAAGCCCAAAAAACAAATGTTGACTTTGACTTTTGTTGACATTTTGACTTTTGTTGACTTTTGACTTTTGTTGGCTTTGACTTTTGAATTCTGTTGACTTTGACTTTTGTTGACTTTGACTTTTGTTGACTTTGAAACCCAAAACCAAGTGTGAAATGATGTGAGTACATAAACTGTTCTTTTTAAACACCAAAAAGTGAAATGGGAATTTTTTAATTAAAAGATTATGTGCTTTCTTACCAAACTAGATGGCTAACCTGTAGACCTGTAAAAAAATAAAAATAGTTAGTAAGAGTGCATTATTGTAGGTTTACAATGCCTTCCCCCATGTTTTTACAAATAATAGTCCCAACGATATAGACTATATTTCAAAAAATGGGTAATAGAGAGAAAGTAGAAAGAAGATATAAGGAATATAGTCTTCTTGTTTGGGTATCAATGATATTCATGGAAGCTTAATAGAGAGAAAGTAGAAACAAGATAAGTGGAATATAGTCTTCTTTCCTTTTTCAAATTGCAAAAGAAAATAAGAGCTTGCAAAACATACTCAAACAACAAAACACATTAGCTTAGAGGGTTTGTTTGCAAGCAAAACAATGAAAAGGAATCTGTGAAGTGGGTCCCACCTGGCATGCCGTAAATGTGAGCTATGAAAATTAGGTGTAAAGGAGCATAATAATGAATCAAAACACTCAGCAACTAATAATCTAAGCTACATACATGCTAAAACATAAAATGAAAACTTGAAATAGGCTCAATGAAGAAAGTGCAAACCACCTACAAGCTCATTCAAACTCCATTTTGTTCATTGGATTTGTCCATTTGTTGTGGATGTGTGCTCATGGATGTGATTTAAGATTCAAGCTGTGATCTCGAACTAGCATTATAAGTCTTCTCTAAAAGATGGATTTATGATTTTCTCTCAAAATAGCATTATAACTCTACATGGAAGGTGGATGAAATTGTGAAGGAATGAGGTTTCTTTTATAGAAAATGGGTGAGGAATCAAAGGTCAAGATGAAATCCTAAGGAGAGGTCCATATGCACCTATAAGAGATTATATGGATTGTGCTTTTTCAAGTGCATCATATGATGACAAGTGTCACAATATGATTGGGTTGAAAAGAGGGAGGAATGTGACCATTTAGACAAGAGATCCAAGAAGACTCTAGAAGATAAGGTTATTAATGAGAATATAAGACCCTTAATGAGGGTTGTAAGAGGCATTAATGATTCATTAGTGAGGCATGGGTGAGGGGATAAGATAGAGCTTGAGAAAGTTGACTTTGTGGAAGGGATTGAATTCCTAATCCAAAGATTAGGAATGTGACATCATTAGGGAGGATTTAGGATTAGGGTTAGGGTTTAAGATAGGATTAGCAAGGGTGAGGAGGTTGGGTTGAGTTCAAACTCAAGGTTAGGTGGTTGGGATTGGTTAGGTTAGAATGTGTGAAGAGGTTGGGTTGAGTTAGAACTCAAGGTTAGGTTGAGATAGGTTAGGTTAGGGGTTAAAGGGAATATTAATGAATTGAATTACCTAAATAACATATTCATTCAATATTAGGGGAATAGGGTTTTAATTTATTACTAAGCTGTTGGTTACTTTTGATAATTAATCAGGCATATAGCCAATTAATTGGGTTAATTAGGGGTACGGGACAACATAGGTCAACTAGGTAATGCTTAATTACTTAGTTGATATGCCCTGGAAGGCACTAAATATGATTGAATTGGGTTAATCAGATTTAGGTGTCTGCAAGTACCCTTAAAAGCTTTTCAAAAAAATATTTGTACGCATATACTGTTATAACCAACTGAGTAGATTACTTTCACAAGACTTGTAATTTCATTTGTAATTAAATGTAAATAAATGTAATCAAAATAACAAACATTCATGAAAATTAAGTACTCATGACACTAGTATTTTGGTATCGCAGGAAACCCCTATTAGAAGGTAAAAAATGTGATGGGGATGAGACCCACAAATCTTCAATACTACAGTATTAAATTAGTCTATTACAGCTCAAAAAGATTAATTACTTCTAGTGACCTTATCCTGTTAGGAGTAACAATAAGATCATTTATATGTACCTCATTTGAGGATTTAGCAACTCAAAGTATGTGTGCACTCTGTTAGGAGATTTATACAAAGGCGGTTAAGTCTAATATGTTAGTATATTTTAGGATTATTACAATTGTCAAAGAGTAACAAAATGTGTTATATGAAGAAATTAAAATCTCAAAATTGTGGATACACATCTTTTAAGTACAATAAATTTATCACCTTACTGTCATTGATAATACTTTCTGTACTACTCGGTAGCCTTGTCTTTGTTATGAAAATTGAATTATGTAATGTTGTCCTTGTTCTAAAACCCTTGTTTGATCCTTTGATGTCCTTAGTGTGGCAGCTACTTGATCATTACTTAATCATCATGCATTCCAAAATGGCATCTTATCCTTACATATATCAAACCAAATGACCTAATTAGGGTTTTACACTATCTTAGAAAACTTAAGATCAATGATCTACACAATTTACCTTGATCATCTATACATAGGAGATATAAAAAATTAATAGGTTCATGCATAATTAATGTCATCCTCAATCAATGTAAACTGTTATCCAGCTCATCAAAAATTTGTTACCTAGATTGATGTGCCAACTAAAACTTTTATATAACCATTGGTTTACTTGGTAAATACTATCTCTTAGTGTTGGGTGTTCCTTGTGTATCTCGGTGCTTAGTGTATACTGTGTGCTTGGTAATTCTATTTCTCAGTGATCATTGTACTCGGTTAACTTTGTGCTTGATCACTGCACTTGGTTAACTTTGCACTTGGTGATCATTATGGACTAGTTTATTTTTGACTTTGTTACCGACTGAAAATTTGAATACTTAAATACTAAAGGTAAACTTCAAGACTTATATTGAGTAACATTCTCTCCCTTTAGCATTAATATCAAATACTTGTATATGTGGATGTAGTATACACAACAACTTATACATAGTGACCCCCCCTTTATATATGCTTGATATGCATAGATATATACATATGTTTGCCCCTTTTTTGAAATTAATGACTAAAATAAATAACGTACAACTTGTAAAAAATGTGAGTATGGATCTTCTGGATATTTTCCATTAACTTCTCCCATTCCCCCTTTAAGTGCTCAAGTGTCAAGTGTTCCAAGTTTAGTTGAGCATGCATATCATATATGTTCTCTGTAATTGATAGTTTTGGGGTGAAAATCAAAGTCTTTCCTATTGCCACATGTTTCTGCATCAATACTAATGTGGTATTCACATAGCCTAAACCTTGGTTACCTCATCTCTTATCTTTTCCTCTTCCTTTTTTCAGATCAAGTCTCAACAATTGTGTTTGTAGCACCTTGGTGTAATGCATGTTTCTCGGTTGTAAGACTCTTTGCACTATCATTTAGATCATCCTCTAATTTCTTCTTCTTTTCACTAAGCTCGGTAGTGAAGTAATCTAATGTGCATAACTTATGTACAATTGTAAGTGCTTCAATAATAATAGTTTCTAATCCAATTACAAATTCTGAGAGTGTCACCTTATTAACTGCCACTGCTTGGTTGATCTTCTAAGTCACCTTGTACTGAATCTTCTTTTCTTCTCTTTTTTCTAACTTATGCTCAACATCAACATCTGGTCCATTTATTTTCTTGGTGAGCAGTGAAAGTTGATCAATGATGCAGGTTGATTCTATTATGTTCATGTTGGGAAGAAATTTCTGTTAGATCTCCTTTGGTGCTTCTAGTACCTGTGCATTCTTGTGTTCTAGCCTCATCTTTTCTAGGGATGCTTTTCAGGTGTATATCTCACCATATTTTGTGAGTGTTTCTGGATCAAGTGTCCTCAGATCACATTCAGGTATTTCTATGATTTCATGGAGTGTGACTGGATCCTTGCTCCCTTTTTAAATTTTTCTTCTTCTTCCCTTGTACACTTGATGTAGGAGATGGTGTTAGAGATAGTGATACTTGAGCCTTGTGCTCAATATCTATCTTTGGTGGCTCGGTAGGTGTGATTCCTTGTGTAGGTGGCTTAGTAGCTAACCTTGTGTTAATGCTAGTAGTGTTTACCATCATCTCTGTGTTACATTCACTTTTATCTACCACATCAATGGTTTATTTAGGTGCATCACCTTGTGTTGTCACTCTACTATGCTCAGTGTCCTTACCTTTTTCTTCACCCTTGTCTTCATCTGTATCTATTTCCTACTCGGGTTTCTTCATTTGTGCTTCACTTTCAATATCAATTGATTGTACTAGTATAGGAAGATTGCCTGGTACCATTGCTCGGGTGACCTCAGATGCATATTTTTCATCAAAGGTCTCGATAGCTCTAGTTATCATTTCATCTTGCCTTGCTTGGTAATTAGGGTCCCCTTCAGTTATATCATCAATTATGATTTTTGCATGACCTAGATTAGTCAAAAGCTCAGGAATATCATCGAATACATTATCAACAATTTCATCATCAATATTTGTTGTCTTAGTACTTGGGCATGTCTTACGGTATCGACTAGAGATTCAATGTCCTATGGTTTCTCTATTTGATACAAAAAAAAAATCCAAATCATGGTGCTCTCTTCATCAACTTCTTTTAAATTGCCTTGAATTATATTGAGTGTTCTTGATATCTTGGGGAATTGCTTTGCATACTATTGCATGATGTCATCAATCTGTTCCACTGTACAATCAGCCTTAAGTATAGTGAGTGTTGCTTCCCTCATATGTTTCTCTGTAGTAAAGTGCATAAGTCCATTTGGCTGGTAATTTTTCATATAGCTCTTTTGGAATGTATGTAGAAAATTCTCAAGGTACCTTTTTTAAAGTAATAATCATACCTACGATAGGTTCTTCCAATTTATCATGATTCTTGATAGTCATATTTGCATAAGTGTGTATCTTTGGATGTCCTAACCTTTCAATTGTCCTTATTGCTTCTTCTATTTCATCAATAGTCTGTGGTACATTTTTATTCACAACCTTAAATTGATCAATGTTATCATCAAAATCATCATTATCATCTTTATTTATTACATACTTCTTTCTTTGTCTTGGTGCTGGGGACTCGGTAGTAGCCTTAGACTTCCTATTTGATATGTGTATTTCAGTGAGGGTCTAGTAATTTTTTAAACTCCTTTCTTTAAAGGTCGTGACTCTATTGTCACCGATCTTGTTATTGTCCTTGGTGGAGTCTCAGCCTTTGTTCATTTTCCCTTCTTGGCATGAGGTTCCTATTCTTGTACTTCATCTAACTCAGTGGCATCAAGATCTTTATTTTTTCATCATCTTCACTGACTGTAGTATGTTCTTCGGTATCATCAAATAATTTGTCCAGTACTTCATCTGTAATATTAATTTTTTGTTTCAAAGTCTTAAAAATCTTGTGTAACCACCTAGATTTGGTCTGCTCTGACTATAGACCCTATTTTACCTAAGTGTGATCATACCCCCCAATTATGTCTGGACAACTATTTGATCCACTGACATAATTCATTCAAATCATATTTAATCTCCTAAGTGATTCAATCACTCAATTTTATTAATCACCTTAGCCAATCAATTCAATACAAATCAATTCAAATCAATACTTGGCTAAGGTAATTAATTTAAAAGGAATTAAATAAATCCCTATTATATTCAAAATCACTTGCAAAGCCTATCTTCTAGCCTAAATTAATATAATTAATTGGCTATAGTCCTAATTAATTATCTAAAGCACTAAAAGGATTAAATAATTAATATTCTTATTTTTGAATGAATATATTAATTATAATTCATTTCATTAATATTCCCCTTAACCCCTAGCCTAACCTACCTCAACCACCTTAACCCTGGGTTCAAACCCATCCCAACCAATTTCCCTCATGCTAAGTCTAATCCTAATCTTAATCCTTTCCTAACTCACTTCCTAATGATGTCACATTCCTAAATTTGTGATTAGGAAGTCAACCCACTTGAGAAAGTCAACTTTCTCAAGCTTGACTCCCTCTAAGTCCACTTTCTCAAGCTTGGACTTACACCCCTCACCATGCCTCTTGAATGCTCTCATTAATGCATTATTAATGGAGGTTCCTCAAGCCCATGCCTCATGAATGCCTTTGGCATTGATGTCTCTTACACCTCATTAATGGTTTTTACACCTCCAGTAATGGACCTTGTCCTCCTCTCTCTCCTCATTTCTTCTATAAATAGAATGGCTTTTTGAGCTTAAATGGCCATTAATTTTTAGATTTGAAAGTATTTTTATGATGTTAGGATTAACATAGATTCATATTGCATTTTATCTTCCATGTTTATGCATTGTTATAATCTTTATTTTTAGAGATAGAATGCATGTTTATTGGATATCTTTCTTAGTTTTAATTGAATCTTTCATGCTAGGTTGTATATGTCACTGAAAATGGCATAATCTGAGGGCTATTATATTATTTTTCACACTCCTAGTTAGAAAGCAATATACTAATTTTAGTAGATTTACATGATTTACTAACCCTATTTTCACTAACGCAATGATCTATTGAAGTGTTGTGTCGCAGGTAATAGGTGCACTATTTCACACACACATTTTTGGCACCCATTGTGGGGATCAATTTCTAACTTTGCCTCATTTTGCATTCATTTTTCACTAATTTGTCCTCACAAGTTTTAGGTACAGGCTTGTTTTTGTAGATAAAGGCTTGCATTCGGGATACGCCCTCGCATCGCAGAATCTAGGCTTGTATCCTTGATACCCTGGGTGATTTCTGGTAAAGGCTCATATCTGGTAGACATTTCATCACATCCGGGATACCAAATCACATTAGGTATATATAGGCTCGCATCTGGTTTCTATTGTTGAAAATTGAAGAATCTAACCATTAACATTTGCATGTTTATTGTCTTTGATCTTTTTCACAGCCTAACTTGTGTTTGTTGATTGCTATCAAAGCTAAAAGAGCAGGGAAAAAGGATACTAACTTGTGGATTTTCAGGTTTCCATTCCCTTATTTTGATCTCTATTTCATTTTATCTTTCAAACTAAACACATTTTCTTCTCATTTGTTAAATCAATTAGATAAGTATGCTCTTTTCCTTTAAAGGAAAATCAAAAGATCAAACATTGATTTAAAACTTGAAGGGAATTTGGAGATAAATGGACAAACAAACTTAAACTTTAATTCATTTTTGGAATCAGTAATTGAACAACCAAATCACTAAATCTTATGGGATAACCGAACAAGTTACATCATTTAATTCATTTTGGGATCTGAAATTAAATAGCACAAATCACTTAACATTGCGGGCAATTGAACAAGCAAATCTCATTGTCTAATTTTTGGATCAGAAATTGAACAAGAAAATCATCTAACTTTGGGGAAATTGAACAAAAAAAAATTTCTTTTGCGCATCTTGTTTTCATAAAATAGGAACATCTTAAATCAGGCACAACATTTCTTGAAGGAAGGAACTCTTTGATTGAAATTTTTTTTTGGCAGAAAATGACTTGGACTAGGAGGGTATGCTCCTTTTCTTTTGAAGAATCAGAAATCTAGAAATCCTCCTTTTGCCAATCCTTCGTATGCTTATTTAATAGTAGAGGGCCTGCTGGTTGAGGAAAAAATCTCCCAGGAACAACCCAAGTGAGGACAGGTTTTACGCAAACCCTTCCAACTCACTATAAATAATTGCTTCCTCATAGGCCAAGACCTCAGATGACAAAATCGGTTTTGTTCCTAGAATTTTGACATCATTTCTTGAACATGCTTGAATATGTGTAGAGCGGAGCCTCTTGAATCTTGCTTGTGAGACTACACATATTTGAGTACTCATAGGGCTATACACCTCAATTTTGCCTTGTGCAATTCTATGGGAGACAGTTTTGAACAGATTGCCTCATCATAAACAACAAATTCCATAGACAAAACTACCTGATTCATCTCCGAAAGGGTGATAATCCTTGTGCAAGGCACAAAGTAATTTCCCAAAGACACTCATTATATCGTGCCCTCACTTGCATTTGGAGTCAGATAATACATCATTATGACTGGAGCCATTGCGTGCTTGGTGATGGCTATATTTTGATTAGCATTTGAGTGTGTACCTAAGTCAACGAGCAAGGATTTTCAACCTCTACCTAGAAAATAGGGCATAGGAATGTGTCTATTTACCCCTAATAATGCAACTCTACTTGATGTATATGAAGGTTCACTAACAAGATAAATCACCCAAACAAGAAACAAAACTCAATCCTTTGGCTACATGCTGTACTTTTCACCTACTGGAAAGACTCAAAAAACAACTTATTATCAGACAAATTTGCATGAAGTTCAAGACAAATCAGACATCAAATTTCCAGAAAAGCACACAGTCATTTTTGGTCAATCCTGGCTCACATCTAGTGTGCAAAATCGCATATAGAATGCTACATTGCATCTGGTAAATCTTGCATCATTTTTAGGGGAAAAGGTCACATCTTGTATGCTTAGGCTCACATCTGGTTCTACAAAAACTCGTATACAGAGTGTCGCATCTAGGACAATGGGCACTTGCATAGTGGTCTCTTAGAGAAAGTCATTTTTTTTGGATATCCTTTTGGCTTTTTAGTCTGTTCGTGTTTCTTTTTGTGGTCTCCCTGTTGCTATGTCAAAATAATTTTTCAAATGTCTACCTTACATGTTCTGTCAATTTTTCACAATCAGTCTCAATATGTGTGGTCTATCCACTTTTCAAAACAACTTGATTCCCAGCTCACTATTAGGGAATTCTAACCCTTTGACGCTAGAATCATTTACTTTCACCAAAACACAAATGACACTTCCACCTAGACACACTCACTTGAATGATTTGAGACTCTACTTGACACTATTGGGAAACTTTGACAAAGTTGAGATCCAAATACATGGTTAACACTAGATGCAACAAGTACACTTCTGAAGAATTGGAAGTACCTCCAAGATCACTACATTTTCAACAAGGAGAAACATCTTGTGGTTCCCTATTTGATTTAGACTCTCCATAAATGGAAAGAACCACTCACAAATGAAGTAAGGCTTTTGAGGACTACAAAATTGATAAAAACCAAAAGCATGAAGATAGCGATGAGGAAGAAGAACCACACTTTGACCATCCTTTGTTTGAGTCAAGAAGTGAGGAGGACATCACTAAAGAAGAATATGATAAAATCAAAGAGAGCAAGAATTTCTAAAAGATAATGGAAAAGATGATTGGTGAAGATAAAGAGAAATACTTTCTCCATCTAGCATCCATCGGCGTAAAGTTGCCCAAAGATTATGATGTGGAACAACTAAAAGAAAAGGTGTCAACTCCTATCTCTATTCTCGCCAAAAAACTAACCTTAATGCAAATAGAGCTTGCAACTCTCAAACAAGAAAGGGCTAAACCTAAAACAAAATACTCTTTGGACTCCATTTGTCCATTTCCCTTTGACAAGAGTATTACTATGACTCTGTTTCCTCCTAACATGGCAAGGCCAAAATACGACAAGTATACAAGAGATACTGATCCACATGAACACATAATAGAATTTTTTTCTCTGAGCATATAATACATGCATGAACCTACATACCTCATGAGGCTCTTTCTTGGGAGTCTAGGAGGTAACGCCATGGAGTGGTTCTCAAAACTTACACCTAAGTTAAAAAATTTCGAGGAGTTAATTCAATGGTTTATCCAACATTACTCCTATAATATCCAACATGATGTGACTATGATGGATCTATGAAACACAAAACAAAAGTCTGGAAAATATTTTACACACTTTCTACAAAGGTGGAGGAAAATCTTTGTATGATATTCAATAGCTATTCCCGAATCTGAGAAAATGGAAATCTTTGTTAATAACTTGGTACCTGAATTGAACTACACATTGCAAATGCAATACTCCCCTAGCTTCGACAGGAGGATCAAGAATGCCATCTGTATCAAAGAAGTCATGGTTAAAAAGGGGGAAATCACTCTTCAAATTGAAAACAAATCTATCAACTCCAACTCCAAGCCTAAATGGTGGAAAGAGAACAAAAAAGTTGTTAACGATGGAGTAGTAGATGCATCTAATATTAACCTTAAACCTGAGGTGTTCAATATGACTAACAACATGCAAGCAAGAAAAGATGCCAAGGTAAAGAACCCCATACCCAATTTGAACAATGATAATAGCAAGGGTCATCCATGGACCTCCAAGCCTCAAATAACATTCACTCCTTTGGGAGAGCCTCTTGAAACTGTTTTGAAGACACTATTAGACAACAAAGTTCTCACAATCCCAGATTCTAAACCATGGGAACTAGAGGTAAAACCTAGATGGTGGGATGAAAATTCTTACTGTGTCTTTCATAAAAAAAAAGGACATAAGACAAACAACTTGTTGGTACTCAAAAATACAACAAGGTTTTTGAGTACCTTGTTGAAAATTTTGCATTTTGGCCCCTTACGAGTACTTTTGAGCCTTTTTGCCCAAATGCAATTTTGAATTTTTTCATGCATATCAGGTGTTCATCACTCTTTTTTAGGCATAAGAAGACATCCTAGATCATCAGATTCAATTTTTGAGTCATTTAGTAATGTCTCATTTTGAGCACTTGTCCTTTTTGCATATGATGATTTATAGTGTCACTTTTCTATATCATGCCTACTTTGAATCTGAATATCTTGCACCGTCTTAGGTTTCATGGGTCACTGCTTTGGGAATGTTTAACATGTATATCAGAGAGCTTAGGTTCTGAAACCCAAGACATTTCAATTCTAATTGATGGGTTTTTAGTTTCCCCAAAGTTGGTCCTGCAGAACTGTCATGTTTCTTAGTCATACCCAGATTGTTGAATAGCCTATTTTGAGCTTCTATGAGTTGTATCCAATTGAATGAATTGGATAATTGAATGTTCACCCATGTTGCAAACATAATAGAGTAATCACCTAAAGAGTCTCAGTTTCCTTCCAATCCAGTTAACCACTTTTCCAGAGCCTTTCCATTTCCAATTTATAAAAGTTTTATTGAATGTGCAGAATTCAGAATAAAGTCACCTACTTTGTGCTTTCCCTATTTTCACCTAGTTCAAGGTCAGGCATAATTGAAATTTGTTCTACATTGTAGACTTGGAAATGAACATCTCTAAAGATTTACAAACTTTGGTCAATCCACTTGATCATTTTTCCATGCTATTTCCAAATCTAGTTTATACATTCATATTTATTTGGCATGAAAATAAAAGAGTTGGTCATAGCTATTGGTTGTGTCAATATTATGATCCCTCTTTGGCTGTGATTATGTTTCCTCTCATTGTAATATGTACACTATTCACTTGAAAAAGGGTAGAATGAGCATAGTCTTTGTTGAAGCTGTGTTTTCTTGAAGACAAAATGAACTTTCAGAACTGAGCCTATATAGAAGAAATTATTTTTGTTAGAGAAAATAAAGGGAGATGCGAGTTAGTTGGCTGGGTATTGAATCTATCATCACTGGTGTATGTATTTTTGGGCTTGGAGGTCAATTTATCTCTTTTACTTTGGAATGGGAAGAGGACTAGAGTTTGTGCATTTTCTAACAGCAATTGAGACTTCTAATTTGCTACACAACTCCTCTTTATTCTTGGTGTGGAATAGGGGACAAAGTATTTTGTTGGAAATTAGGAGATTTGAAGAGAGGAATTTAGCATTAGAAGAAAGTGCTGCACAGATTTGAGAAGAAGAAGCCACACATTGAATAAAGAAACAAAGTTTTAAAAGAAAACATGAATTTGCAGAAAGAAGAAAAATAGTCATATTGCGAGGGGCATAACTATTAATTCAACTGTTGGATCGAGCTAAATTTTGGATATGTTGTCGCAAATCTAATTCTCCAGATTCTCACTAAAGCAATTTTCCACATTCTTCCTGGTTCACAAGATACAGTCATCTGTGTACAACACTATCTAGAAGATAAAGTTGTTTTTTTTTTTTTAAATACAAAGAGGCATATATCCCACATTGCCTGTGCATGGACATTTTTTAGTGTTTATATACTAAAATACTTGGCATATGAAATAAGAAGAAGAGCCCAGAGACTCTTGGTGGGCCCTTTGGAGATGGAGGTTATAATGCATAGGTAGGCCCATTATTTTAAACCAAATTTTAAAAATGCCTTAAAAACTACATGCAAGTTTATCCCACATGCACCCTGCAAGAGCATTTCAAAATGTTTATAAGCAAAAACAAGAACACATAAAATGTGAAGCAATGAAGAAGCTATCCATGCATGTGCCCAGACTGGAGTGCCTTGATTTATGTGCCCAAAATTCTCAGCAACCAATTTTGAATAAAGTTGATGATGTGGAAAAGTGATGACACAGGCGATGATGAGGACAAAGTGACACATGGCATCCGGTCGCATGGTCACCAGAAGGTAACTGTGAAGTGAGATAACTGTTGTGACTTGGAGACTGATCGCTAGTGGTTAGTTGCAAAGTCATCAGATGCAAGAGCTAACCGCCATGACCAGTAGATAACCGCTAGTCCCGTGCTTGCCAGACAGAAGATGTTAAGTGCTAAACCATGCGAGACATGGTGACTATGCAGCCGAGTAATCGCCAGACATGAAATGCTAACCGCTAGATGCTATTCGTGAGGTCACTGAATGTTAGTAGTTAAAGTAAAATAATTTAGAGACTTAGAGAATAACTGAGTCAAGAGGTCGCCAGATGCCAGGGATAAACTGCCAGAGGCTAGTCGCATGGTCGCAAGAAGATGGTAGTTAAGGTGAAAAGTTTCAGAGAAAATGAGATTAAAGTTGGTCGCATAGTCACCAGTAAAAAATGCTAAGTCAAAATTCATTCAGAGACTTGGAGACTAAAGCTAGTGCCAGGCCTCCAAATCAGATTGTGGTTAAGCGGATTTTTCAGAGACTTGGAGACAAATGAGTAAAAGTGAACCCGGAGTTAAAGGTGAGTTTGAAACTAGTTAAGGACAGCCAATTAGAGAGTGTCACGTGTCAAAATCTGGTCAGTTCTGGGCATAAAGTGTAGAAATATGATATAAAATGCAAAAATTAAAGGATTAAAAGTCTTGGGGTATATTATTTTCCTATATTATTATGCAAATTTTATTTTGAAAAACTTGAAATATGCTCTCGAGAGGATATTATTCAGAATGAAACCAGATTTACAAGCAAATATCATCAGATTTGAAAAGACAGTTTCAAGATTCAGATTTTGGAATCAGATATTTACAGAAATCAATCAGATTTTAAAGATTTGCAGAGGATAAGATCAGATTTATATAGAAGGATAAGACAAAATGAAATCATTTTTTTGCAAATACTAAGAAACAAGCTTTCATAGAGGATCTTGAGCAAAGTAAAATCAGATTTTGGGCAGAAAAAATAAAGTTGATTTTGCAGATTTTAAAGGGGACAAAGTGCAAAATCAGATTTCATTCTCCATATTTGTCCATCCATCATTTGGGGGTTTCTTCTTTCTTTTTTTTTCTGTGATTTGGGTTAGGTCAAGACATATGTAGCTTGTTGCATCCTTATGGATTCCAAGATGTCTTGAGCCTATAAAGAGACCAATTTGATAATTTGCAAAGGTTCCTTTTTTCTGCTCTGTTTTGGGGTTTTCTCTACAGATGTTCAGAGTAGGTCCCTATTGGTCTTGTGAAAATTTTATTGTAAGTTATACTTCTATATCTGTGATATTCAAAAAGCTTATTGTCTAGACATGTTGAAGTAGAAATTATTAATGAAATACAGTGTAGTTTTCCCTCTTTCATATTATCTTGTCTCTTTGCATTTTGTTTGTGCTCTAGTGTGTTTCACCTGTAAGGAATTTGAAATATACCTACTATAAGGTAGTATATCTAATTATTTATGAGTTCCTTTCAAGGAGAGGACTAAGTTTCATAGATAATTTTAGAGAGCAAAGCATTATGATAAAGATTTGATGCAGAAGTATGTATATGAGAGGATAGTTTGTAAAGCACTCTATCTCAGCTGCATGTAGTTTGTAAGACACTCTACAGTATCTCTATTTGTTTATCTATGCTTATTCATGTTTTCATTGAATATTTGCCCAAGGGATAGGCACTGGTCTAGGATATAGTTTACAGTTTGTTCCTCATCCAATATCAAAATCATTTCATTCAAATATACTTTTGTTATTGAGAAAAAATGAGTTGAACTCATAAGGATTTGTATCAGTAGGATATTATTCAGTTTTTTAATTCCTTGAAGAGTGGATCATTAGGTTACCCATCCTAAAGTAAAAGGAAGAAGGATGAAAGTCCTTGTCTCATTGGTTTATGTTATTAAGAATATAGCCTAGCTTGTAGTACTCTGTTTCAAACTAATTATTACAATCTCCAAGGTACTTTACAAGTTATTACAGTGAGGTCTAAAGTAGGTAGCCAGTGAATAAAATTAATCCACCAAATACATAGGCTGAAGAATCAACAATCTTTTAATAGGTAATACCTGCCTAAGTTTGTGGAACTCAAAAATGAAGGAGGTGATAATAGGTATCCCCAGTGTTATCAAAAACCTCAGCAATTAGCCTTTCCCTTGTCAAAAGGGAGTTTGCATTCACGTATAATCAGTATACTATCATTTTAAGGTTGTGGTGAAAGAAAAAGAGCTAACAAATTGGTGACTCTACTGGGGAATAAGTATATAAATCTTATTAAAGAAATCAAAATTCCTGGAGTAAGTCAATAGTAAGACAGTTATAGAGTCATGTGTTACAAACAAATATATTCCTTATGATTTATAAAGTGAGTCAAGTCTGTTTATTTGTTCCCGCAAAAATGTTTGAAAGTTGCAAGTTTCTCCCAGATAGTCTCCACCTGATCTCACTAGTGGTGAGTGGCAACTTTGAGCTCTGATTTGCACCAGTGTGCACATTGAAGAAAGATTACAAAAAGAAAAGTGGACTTGCAGTGAGAAGGACAACAGATTTTTGGAATCTTATGATTACAGGAATCATAAAAAAGCTCTATGTTGGAGATGTGTAAGTTGTTGATTTGAAGAAGGTCAAAGTTGGGAAGAAGTTCTCAGTTATTCAAATCCTTTCCTCTGCAAAGAGGTGGCGGCTCTATGAAATTTTGAAGGTGATTTGGAGGAGACTTCAAATCAATAGTTTGCAGCAACTTCTTCATACTCCAGGTATTTTTATTTTCATTGGATAAGTCTTTTGTTCCATGAAAATTAGTTATACATAAGTTTTCCCTATTAAGTGGTCAACACTAAGTTAAGAGGGAAAAAGAGGCAGTTTGTAATCTTTTTGACTGCTAAGATGTCACAATCTAGTGATTGGAGGGGTAGTAATTTGTTTGGGGCAATTAGTTTGATGAAGGGTGCTCCCCTTAATGCCACAAACACATAACAGAAATAGAGAAACAACAACAATTTGCAAGAACAGAAAATGGGCTTCTTATTATCTCCACAAATGTGGAATTACAAACTTTCATAATTACAATATGCAAAGCCACATGGGCATTTCACTTACAATATTTTGTAGGACAAAGCCTAGAATTATTACTCTGTTCCACCCAGAACTGCCCCGAACTGCCTAAGACAACACTACGGGCCTTCTTTATAGGCAATTTCCACCGCCTGAGAAGGTTCCAGAAATTTAGCCCTTAGGGCCGACCAAACTAAGAATTATTTTATTTTTCATTTTAATACATCAAAGTCGGCTCAAAATAACTTTTGAAACACGAAAATTTTGAAGGAAAAATTATTTTGTGCTATTTCAGGTGGCCCAACTTCCGGAGATCATAAGTCATCACCAGTTGACCCGATTGACTATTATAACCCCATTTCGGAAATGCCACAAAGCGCTCTACAATTGCTCAATTCTGCAAGCATCATCGGGCCCAAGATTTGACCTCATTCGGGGCCTCTAAAGCCTTCAAAACTGAGCTCAAAGTTTCTGTACCCTGTTTTCAATACCAAAAATTTTCAATATCTTCAAAACTAGACCTGATCTAGCCATGAAACTTCACTGGCAGGCTGATATGA
>MU224437.1:7319636-7333233 GCA_018584345.1 Thuja plicata
AATGATGAATCTTGAATGTTTGCACCTAATCCCTTCAAAGGCTTGAGAGATTGAATCCTTGATCTTCAATGGAGAACTTGAATGCTTGAGAGGAAGACTTGAACACCTTGAGAGCTTGGAAATGGATTCTTGAACCTTTTTTATTCTTGACAAAATCTTGATTAGATCTTTTTGCATTTAGAAGACTTCATTCACTTGATGATGGTTATCGTTCGTAATGCTTAGAGAAAATGAGAGGAGAAGGCTCCCTTTTATATGAAATTAGGGCACAATCTTCTAAGGAGGCCTACATAGGAGGATTAAATTCCCATTAAAGCCTTTACCCCTAGGAGAGGACCTATATTAAATATAATTTAGGAATCAACACTTCAGAACCCAAAACAGACGACCCGGAAGCGGGAAAAACTTTTTGCAAAGGCCGACCTCCAAAAACTATAAGACCCTGGGATCTAAACCCTGGGTCAAGGTCAAGGTCAACCTTGACCTAGGATAGGGTTGAGGTTGACCTTGACCTAGGTTAGAGTTGAGGTCAACATAGGCCTTAAATGTCGACCCTCACCCTAAAGCCCAGAATCACCAGTCTGCAGTTCAAAATGCAGAAATCAGGCTAATCAGGAGTGGAAAGAGGGATAGAATAGGGGAGAAGCCATGTCAAGATCCGGAACCCATTCAAAGCACTTTTCATGACCCCAAACCACTTACCCGAAAGGCTAAACATGTCTACAATGGAAGTGTTTCCATTTTCTGAATATATAGCTATGCAAATCATTTTCTGATGAGATGAGCAAAGAATTTGAGATGTCTATGTTTGGTGAGATCAAGTTCTTTCTTGGTCTATAGATCATTAAACAAAGTGAAGGTATTTTCATTACACAGTCCAAATACATCAAATAAGTTCTAAAAATATTCAAGATGGGAGATTCCAAACCTGTTGGAACACCGATGGCTATTGGATGCAAATTAACAAAGGAAGACAAGACATTAGAGGTAAATCAGACTCTATATAGATCAATGATAGGGAAACTCATGTATGTTGTACACACTAGACCAGATATTGCACATGTAGTAGGAATTGTTGCTAGATTTTTAGCTAACCCTAGGGAATCACATATGACTGTTGTGAAAAGAATTCTAAGATATCTAAAGAATACTAAGGAATTTGGCTTATGGTATAGAAGAGAAGGCAAATTTGAACTAAAAGTGTTTATCGATGCTGATTGGGATAGAAATCTTGATGAACGAAAGAGCACAATTGGAGGAGAATTCTTTATGGGAGATAGACTTGTCACACGGATTAGAAAGAAGCAAGGATGCATCTCTCAGTAAACTGTAGAAGCAGAATATGGTGCTGCTACTGCAAACTGCTCAAATATTCAATGGATCAAATAGTTGCTAGAAGGTATGCATATGAAGAGTAAAGAACCAGTGATTATTTATTGTGATAACATTAGTGCAATAAATATTTCCAAGAATCCAGTCATGCATGCAAAGACTAAACACATTGCCATCAAGTATCGTTATTTGAGAGAAAAGGTTCAAGAAAAAGAGGTGATACTTGAATATGTGCAATAAAAAGAACAATTGGCTGATATCTTCACCAAAACACTACCCAAGGATACATTTGAGTACCTGAGGAAAAGACTAGGGGTCAAACCCATGTCTAACAGTCAATAAAAGGACTGAAAGCTACATCAACCATATATTATCATAATATCATTCATGATTGATGCAAGCAGAAGCTGAACTTCAAAGCTACATCTATATATAGAAAGGTATATATAAGAAAGAGCACCAGAGCAAACTATTATATTGATGATGGATAAGGGAAATTCAAGGAATATATTATGGATAGAAGACATTGTTTGACAGAATGTCAGAGTTTGTAAAAAAATTGTTTGACGTTAATGTCAAAGGGAGAGAATGTATCCATATTATCATCAGAAACTATTCATTATCAGATTACTCCAAACTGGGAGAGATCATATCCATAGAGAGAGTATTTGTATAAAAGTTGCAAATACAAGACAAAGACATCAAAGAAGAAGAGAGAAAAATTGACACCAATAGAGGTCACAACACATCAGAAGAAGAAACAGAGAAAGCTGCAAGAATCAAATCTAAGCTAATACAGAGCTTACCGGTAGTCAGACATTTTATCAGTTATCAAAACAAACTGTTTGGTAATTTGATGAATCTCAACAATTGTATTTTATATTGTATTAGAAATAGTATAGTGTGATAATATAGTATGTTTCCATCAATGCCAAAGGGAGAGATTGATGACATGTAACTGATTGAATGCTTGATAATGTTAAGTTGAAGATGATGTAAGACATTAAATCAGTTAATGGTTTGTATTGTCATTGATGTCAACTTGATATCATTTGTATGGTCATATACACAATGCCAAAGACTTAAGAGATTCAATGGAATAGAGGTTATGCTTTCAGCAATGCATAAAAGTCAAGTATTCACCAAGTGACACACTACACCAGTGGAGTGCACACCATCAGTAAAGATAGAGATAAAGTCATAGTGATACCCGACGAGTAGAAGATAGTGTTGCCCGATGAAGCAGAATCACAGGATGCCCGACGAGCTAAAAATAGTGTTGCCTGACGAGCAAGATCCAATGATAACCAATGAATAGAGATCCCAAAGCTAACTGAAGTTGTACCCACAAAATTGGCAGTTGTCATCAGTGATGAACTACAGAATTGATCGACAAAATAGAGAGATCAAAAAATGACAAAATATCTAACTGGCAGAGCTTAAAGATAGAATTAACTAGTTGTTTTATTTTTTTTATTCGACCATAGTTAATTAAGTGATTTAAAGATGATTTATATAGCTGGAAAGAAGATAACTACGAGATAAATTAGGAGTTAAAGCCGTAAATCAAATTGGCTGGATTGTTTTTCATGCCAAGAATCAAGAATGAAGAATCATGGAAAATCATGTCTATATAAGAGACAATCATATTTAATTTCCATAGACACTCAGATACACGGGGGAGTGAACTAAGAGAAGATGCTGAAGAGAAACTGATGAAGGATAAACTTCATGCAGTCTTGATCAATCAAGCATAGGGAGAGCTAAGGAATTCTATAGACAATGACACATAGTAAAAGCACAGCATCACATAGTAGAAAGAATGAAGAGAAAAGGAATAAAATTGATACATTGATCAGAGAGGTATTGTACGTAAATAGATCTAAATATCTGCAATTCAAAGTTGCATTAGAAATAGTTCATTATGTTTCAGTTTAACCATTGAAGCATTAAGTCTCTTAATAGAGCAAGACTTAACAGTCTTTTGTAATTGAGGTATATCCTAACAGATTACCAAAAGGTTGACTCATGATAGTAGCATCGGTCTCACCTAAAGCCTATTGACAGTCTAAGAAGGAGGTTGATTCAAGGATGGTACTAAGATTAGCATAAAGCCTATTGACAGTCATGAGACTGATTCAAGGATGGTAGCGTAGATGCCAGATACTTAGTGACAATTTATGTATAAAAATCCTCTAACAAGGTCACACTTAATAGTGTGTTTGTAACCTTTAATAGGGTTGGCTCCTAATAGGACTCACTTCAGAAGAGTGAAAATTTGGGGTACCGGTCCCAGTGGTTTTTCCCTTAATAGGGTTTCCACATTAAAATCCTTGTGTTATGTGTGTATGGTTTATTACTTTAGTGTTTTAAATTTCACATATGCATTTATGGATTGACTGGTATACTCTGTATATTTACTAAGCATCGGTAAATAAGTTTTACTGCTTATCGGTTAACAAGGAGAAGGATAGACAAGTTAAACCGATCGATAGTCATTTGTTTCAAGCATTTCAAAGGCATATGTCTTGTAGGGACTTAATAATTTGAGGAGTATTAATTGGTGGATTGAAGTTTAAAAGGATAAATTTTTGAGGCCACTGATTCACCCCCCCCTCTCAGTTATTACTAACAAAAGGATATGATCTCCTCAAGAAAATAGGATATAAAGGAAAAGGACCTTTAGACAACAAAGGAAAAGGACTCATGGAACCTGTACACATGGAATTCAGGGAAACTAAAGATAAAATAGGGCTAGGTTTCAATAAATCTACAAACCCTACTTCAAGGGATAGTCCAGTTTCTGATGAAGGGAGTGATGAAACAAAAGAAATAGAACTAGAACCATGGTCTTATGAAAGATTATTACATGTTGGCACAAATAATCTCAAATACCAAGGAGAGTGCCATATACCCAGCTTTGAGGTACCACAAGACACTCTTATCCCCTTGTTACCACCTGCTATGGAAGATGATCCATCAGTACCATTGGTCACAATAGTTACTGAATACACACCTTGACCATAGTATTTACATCCTAATTGGGGGTAGCTAGTCATAGTTTCACATTTTCTTGATTTACCACACTTTGATCTACATGTGGCTAATAGGGTGCACCAAGTAACTATTGCTAAATTCCTAAACAGGTATGGTGATGAAGTAACCGAATCACATTTATGAGTGGGATGAGCTATCTATTTCCATGGAGGACATTGAAATAGATGTAATTCACATGTTTACAGCTACATCGACACACCAATAACCTTCTAACACCACTCCTAATAGTGTTGATATTTTTGAAGCAAAGGAGGATTTCCTTCCCCAAATCATTGAGGAAGAGACTAGTGTTCTCATAGGTCTAGAAGAAATTCAGAGGTGAAAATCTATGAGCCTCCTCCTACAAAGAGATGAAGAAGAAGAATATTCAAATGATAATTCACTAGAGTTTGGTCCACATATAACTAACAACGAACCTTTTAATGATGATCTAACTCTTATTGATCTAAACATCGAAGAACTTAACTTAATAGAACATGTCATGTCAGTTAATAGTCTTGATGCTAATGCAATTTTGTCCTTCCAAGAGTCTGATGCCTTGTCTTTAATAAACCCAAACCTAATTGATTGGACTAATATGGATCCTACTCCTATCCTAGAATTTCCTAATGACTATACTTTGGATTTCTATCTAAATTCTTGTGAACCTTACCCTTCTTCCACCAATGCAAGGAGTGTGAACATGTCATAGAAGGATATCAAGTTTCTCTGTCAAAATTTGAAAAAGAAAAAAGAAAAAGAGAACTGATGGTGAAAACCACATTGTGGGAGTGTCAGATTCTAAAATAGTAAAAACAAAAGATGTATCTAATGGTTAAAACCTCTCAGAGGCACCAAAGGATAAGATTCTTGATATCCTCCCCAAGCACTTTCAAGAGAGGTCTTTATTTCTAATAGAACCAACACAACCAGTTAACTTGGGCACAACTAAAGATCGTCAAATAGTTCACCTAGCACAATCTTTGGCAAAAAAGGAGAAGATATAGTTCACCGAGTTCCTAAAAAAGATCAACTTTGCATGGTCTTATATAGATATGCCTGGAATAGATTAGGAATTAATCATGCACCATTTATCTATAGCTCCCAAGATCAAACCCGTGAAACAAAAACTCAGAAAGATGCATCCTCGTGTTGCATTAATGGTAAAAGAAGAACTAGATAAATTGTTGAAAGATGGATTCATCAGAGTCATTGCTTACATAGGATAAATATCTAATGTGGTCCCAGTGTCTAAATCTGATAAATCTATCAGGATATGTATAGACTTCAGAGACTTAAACAAGGCATATCCTAAGGACAATTTTCCACTATCCAATATTGATATGATCATAGACCTCACAGTAGGCTACCAAATGTACTCATTAATGGATGGTTTCTTAGGCTATAACCAAATTAAAATTGCTCCTGAAGATCAAGAGAAGACTGTATTTACATGTGCCTAGGGAACCTTTTGTTGGAATGTCATGTCATTTGGGTTAAAGAATGCAGGTGCCACATATCAAAGAGTAATGACCACTATATTCCATGACATGACGCATAAAAACATGGAGGATTACATGGATGACACCTTAGCTAAATCAAAAGAATGAAATACTCATATTGATGACTTAAGAAAAATATTGGATCGTATGGAGCAATTTCAACTTAGGCTCAATCAAAAGAAATGTGCCTTTGGGGTCCAATCAGGCAAGCTCTTAGGGTTTATTGTTTCAGCGAAAGGAATTGATG
The DNA here is from genome assembly GCA_018584345.1 of Thuja plicata. Lineage (NCBI taxonomy): Eukaryota > Viridiplantae > Streptophyta > Pinopsida > Cupressales > Cupressaceae > Thuja > Thuja plicata. Next base: position 7,325,754 of record MU224437.1, read on the forward strand.
TAGACTCGGAAAAAGTAAAATCTATACTAGAGATGACTCCTCCTTGCAATATTAGTCAAATGAGGACATTACAAGGGAGAGTCTAGTCAATGAGAAGGTTTATGTCACAACTTGCGGATAGAGCAAAACCTTTTACCAAATTTCTATATAAAGGTGTCACTTTCAAGTGGGATGAACATTGTGAAGCCAACTTTAGAGAACTAAAAGAGTACCTAGCTACTCCTCCTATTCTTATGGAACCCATTCATGGAAAGCCATTACTCCTATATATTTCAACTACAACCACATCACTAGGAGTATTGCTAGCATAAGACAATGAAACTAAGAAAGAAAGAGAAATCTACTATATCAGTAGAACACTAGTGGCCTATGAACTCAATTACAACATAATTGAAAAATCATGCTTAGCAGTTGTCTTTGCATCACAAAAATTGAGATATTACATGTTATCGCATACAGTAAGGCTCATTGTAAATATAGATCCTTTGAAGTACCTCCTAAACAAAACAACATTAACAGGACATCTGGCAAAGTGGGTCTTCATTCTGAGAAAATTTGACATTGAATATGTGGACCGAAGAGCTATTAAAGGATAAGTCCTCGCAGATCAACTAGTTGATTCACCACTCTAAGATGATGAACCTTTAAGGATTGAATTCCCTGATGAGACCATTATGCATCTAACTGAGTATCCGTGGAAGATGTACTTTGATGGTTCATTCATGCAACAAGGCTTTGCAGAAGGAGTTCTATTCATAACTTCTCAAGGATACAAAATACCCAAGTCCTATAAATTAATGTTTCCATGCACAAACAAAATTTTTGAATATGAAGCATTGGTAAACAATCTTAAACTTGCCATGGAATGGAAGATTGTAGAGTTACACGTGTATGGTGACTCCCAACTTATTATCAATCAAGTCAATGGATATTATCAGACAAAAGATGAGAAGTTGACACCCTACAAACACCTGGTTGATGACCTAAAGAAGTACTTTGTCTTCATCACATTCCAACATATACCCAGAACATAGAACAAAGCTATAGATGCTATGGCTACATTGGCGTCCATGTTACAACTGGAGGAACATTAATTCCGCTATGAATTCTTCATGGAAGAATTATCCTATCCAGCCTTTGATACCCCTAAATACCAAGTAATCTGTGATTTGAACACCCTAGACCAATCTCAGTATGCTAATATCATTGCTTACCTAACTCACCAAACTGTTCCCAATGATCTATCTCGGAATGAAAAATGAGCCTTGATTAGGATAGAATCACGTTATGTCCTCATAACTAATAACTTATATAGATGATGTATCAATGGTATGCTTATTAGATGTTTATAACATGAAGAGTCAGATCATGCATTACAAGAAGTCCACGAAGGTGTATGTGGATCACAATCAAACAACTTTTCACTAGTGAAGAAATTGTTCATAGTAGGCTATTACTGGCCTGCAATAGAAAAATATGCTATTCAATTTTCCAAAACATGTCGTAAATGAAAAACATATGGAAATCTCATCCATGCTCCTGCTAGAGAACTTATACCTTTTATAACACATTTTCCATTTCAGCAATAGGCCTTTCACTTGGTTGGACAAATATATCCCAATTCTTCAAATGGACACAAGTTCATCATTACAGCCACTGAGTATTTCAGGAAGTGGGTCAAGGTTGTGCCACTAATCAAAGCCATTGGAATAAAGGTGGCTATATTCATCTTGAACTACATCATCTATAGATATGGGATACCCTCATCAATTGTAACAGACAATGAGGGCCAATTTATAAACCAAGACATTGATGAACTTTGCGAATAGTTCCACACCAATCAACATTTATCCTCAATCTATTATCCTCAAGGTAATGGATAGGCTGAGGCATCTAACAAAAATATTCTCAAGATCCTACATAGAACTGTGAGTAAGTCTGGCATAGACTGGCATTTACAACCAAATCCAGCACTGTGGGCCTACAGAACAAGCATCAAACCACCAATAGGAGCCACACCAGTTTCCCTAGTCTATGGCACTGAAGCAATACTACTTATTGAGTTTTAAATCCCATCTTTGTAGATATTTTTATATGGTCTTGTTACTGATGAGCAATACAACACAGATAGGGTGAATTCTTTTGACCTACTTGATGAGTGCAGGCAATAGGCGTTCGATCATCTGAAGGTGTACCAAGCACAAATGTCCAAGGGGTACAATAAAAAGGTCAAACCATGACAATTTCAAGTGGGGGATCTAATCCTAAAGGAGAATCCTAAGAACCAGCCTAACAAAGAACAAAAAGGAAAGTTTGAACCTAACTGGTTGGGACATTTTGTTATCACTACTACTTTTGGAAATGGAGCTTATCAACTAGCTACACCTGAGGGAGACATTCTTCTAGATCCTAACAATACTCTACATTTGAAGTGATTCTACACTTTATGTTCGGCTAACAGAGCCTGTACAATGAAAATTTAGAAAATACCAAAAACATCAGAAAATTGATCTTGAAAAAATACAAAAACAGTGGAAAATGTCCTGAAGAAAGGTATCCTTGGTGAAAACTTGGAAAATAGGTGCCTTGATACTGCAAAAACATTCAAAAAAATAGAAACAAAAATAGAAAAAAAATTGAAAAAGAGAAAAGTGCCTTGATGAAAACTTGGTAAAACAGGCATCCTGGTAGAAAAATGAATGAAAGGTCTTTCCAAGTGGTGAAAACCTGGCAACTAGGTGTCACTTGTATTATGTGCTCTATCACTCAATACATTATTGATAATATGCCTTCACAATTACACCTGTGCCAAGAGTTGACTTTGTTTCCTTACGAAAATATTATCCATTCTTGGGGCATCTTTGCTAGCATGTTAGGTTGCGTCTGCTAAGTAGTCATAGGATGGTTTGTCTCATGGCACAATGCTTCTCGATGCTTTCACAAAACTGCCAATTTCACAAAACAAGGGTGGCACAAACATTGCACTAATATGAACAATGTTCTTAGAACCTACATTGAATTGCAAACAGGAAACAAGTTATACACAGAAATGGAACACATATTTGCTTGAATTCCAACTTTTTTATTGATGAATCTATACTGCGCTTGAAAAAAATGAATCAATAGTATTTCTCAATACTACTTAAATATATTTTGATCTTGGTTTGATTATGACTCTTTTATGCACAGATGATGTTTTTAACTAGGTGCATCTAAGGAGTTATGAGTTTTATTTGATTGATTCACAATTGATAGTTGTTATGTCTTCCGAGTTACTCCATGACGTCTGCACAAAGACAAAGAGTTGCAAGGATAAGGGGCATAACATTTTCTCAGTTCTCTATGTATGGTGAATGTTCCAAATGATCCTATACAATTCACCTAACTTGGATGTTTATGGTAAGAGATGCCGCCATGAGGGGATAGTTGCATATATCTCGATCTTTGTTATGTGTAAACTATGGTTAGGTTGAAAGAATTTCCTTGTCTATTTTCTAAACTCAGATCCTCACTAAAGTATATGAAGCATAATGTACCCAAGGATATGAATTTTCAAGGTCATTGCGGGTCCCATATCTTACCTTACCTAGATTCTGATATAGTAAAAGGAAGGTGACTATTTTGTTATCCTAGCTTCTATGCTTTGATGCCTAAGTCTATTTCTGACATTTCATCTGATAAACATAGTATTCACACTTTCATAGTATCAGTGGGTATTAGTGATTGTTGTACTATCAGGTGGTATCCATTCCAACAAGTTCCCAATGATGATAAAAATGATCCAATATCTGTAAATCAGTGACAAGTCCTAAGATTTTGTATATAGTTGCATTTAGAGATTGCATGATGCATTTGTTAAAGGAATGTGAGCTTAAAAATGATTTCAATTTTCTTCTAATTCCAAGTTAATTACATCACATATTACTGATATCAATGTCATTGCATATCCATAACATACATTCTTCATTCATATATGAGAAAGAAAAAACACATATTCTGCATTCATTTATGCATTTCATTTTTACATCCTAAATACATCCATACATTTACATGCATAAAAAAAACTCAAAAATATACATTTGCAAATTCACATAGTATCATTTGAAGCACATTTATATCAGTAATAAATCCAAAACTGCATAAATGATGTCATCATCTACAACTCTAACACATCATAAAACCAAGATGCAATCACATGTGCAATAACATCTAAATCAAAGCAAAGAGAACTCATGAAACATGTTAGACTTAGAAACAACTGCATCAGATATATATCTCAAAAACATGGTACAGATCAAAAATATGGCACAAGTCTACACAATGAGTATCAGAGTATAAGGGTGAACCATACATGTATAAAGTGTCATTATACAATAAGAATGATCTTAGCAGGATCCATATATACAATGTGATCTCAAAAATATATATGACAAAAAAAAATCAACTCTGGCTTCCCCCCTCTCCCTGATCTAGAGGACAAGGAGGTGGTACAAAAGGAGCTGCTGGAGGAGGCATGGACCCCTCTGATTGCTGGACCAATCATGAAAATGATACATCTCTCTACCCCTCTCCCACTAAGGCATGATACAAAGCATAATAATATGTGGCTCTCTGGCCCTGGTGCATAGAAGTACGAGCCTGAGTATCTCTCTTGACTTTAAGTATCTCTAGTTGTTTGTCCCTATCAGCAAGAAATGCATCTGATATAGTGATCCTTGCCTCTGCTACAGTAAGTCTAGCCTCTAATGCTATGATTTGTGCCCTGAGCTACTCTCGCTCCTACTCACACTGAGATAGTGGATCTTGATCTCTGCCAGAACCCCTGCCAGAATCCTATCCTGAAGGTCTATCCTGTGACCTATCTGGCTACCTCTATTGCTGCTGCCTCTGTTGTCTCTGCTTCTCCCCTATAAGTAAGGGCCCTAGATATATCCTAGGAGAAACAAATCTAAACTAGGTGCACCGACCCTCTCCACTACCACTCACCACATATCCAACCCTACCTACAGCTCCTCCGCCCCTGTCATCTCCACCGTCATCGCCATTAGCTGGAGGAGGATGTCTCCCATCTCTCCCTCCATCTCTACCTTCATCCCTCCCTCCATGTCTACCAGAACCCCTATCCCTTTGGGCTCCTCCTTGGCCTCTAACTAGATGATCCTCTGCAGGATCATAATCTAATGGGTCCTCTATCCAAGGGACCGCCTCTACTAGATCTATGAACCGAGGCTCCAGGTACTATCTCATCTTTGCAAGATATCCTGCATCAGCTACATCTGGCTGAAGACCCACAACATGGCCACCATCTCTGCAATAGCCCTTTGCACAGTCTCATATCCCAACTAATGCCCCCATAATGGTGTCTCATCATGAATACATGCATATACCATCAATTCTTGAGAACGGCCCTGTAATCACCCATATTGTCGTAGTACTTGTGTCACTAAGAATCTCTCAATGACATATCTCGTCATGCCAATAAGGTACCTACTCTAGAAGAAATATGGCATCTGCCGCCTATCTACTGCCCACTCCTCGCAATCGAGGTATGATTTCCATATCACTACGGTAACATCATCTAAAATGCGACGCCAGTACTCTACCTTGCCCAGATGGGGCTTCTGAATCCAACTAGCATACATAAATACATAGGGCTTCTTTAGTGCCCATTGTCTATCAACTATCGACCGTGTAACCAGGATGTGCTTGAAGGCCTAGATCTAAAGAACTAATATACCTACTGTCATGCTTTGGGTGTGATGGTATACTATCTTGTGTATCTCTCTATACATATCTGCCAATATATAGCTGCCCCATGCTGATGTAGGAGCATCCTGGGTGTAAGGGCAATCTTGCATCACCCAAAAATATGTGTTTTTCTATTTAATAAGGGCTATTTTGTACAAAGATGCTATTTTTGGAAACTTACTATTTTTAGTAAGTTGGTCATTTGAAATCAGAATGTTCTAATTTTCCAGGTGAAATTTCATCTTAGTCATATAAGAATGCCAGTTGAATTTCATTACTAGATCATCTGTATTGGCAAAGTTATTAAGGATTTACTGTTGAGATTTTAGGGTGCAAAACCTTTGAGCTCAATTTTTAGGACCTTAGAGGCTCTAGATCGAGGTCGAACCCCTGGCTGACTGGCACTTTGTGAGTCGAACACTGTAGATCACGATCTCCCCTTTTTGGAAAGTGGTTATAATAGCCAATCGGAGCTACGGTTCAAAAGTTATGGCTTTCGGAAGTTGGGCTACCTAATCTTATGTTTTGTAAATATTTAAAGCCGACCCTTTTGTAATAAAAGTGAAAAATAATTAAATTCTAAGGGTAGTCGACCTTAATGGCTAGATTTTTGGAACCTTCTCGGGCAGTAGAAAATTGCCTATTTAAGGAAGGCCCGTGGTGTTTTCTAGGGCAGTTCTGGGTGGTTATTTCAGGCTTTGTCCTACAGATTATTGTAAGGGATGTCCATGTGGCTTTTGATATTGTAATTCTGAAGTTTGTAATTCCACATTTGTGGAGCCAATAAGAAGTCAATTTTCTGTTCTTGAAAATTTTTGTTGTTTATTTTTGTTTTTGTCATGTACTTGTGGTATTAAGGGGAGTCCCCTTCATCAAGTGGTATCAGAGCGAGAAGTTCCTGAGTGTATAGACAGATCACCGACTGTGAGGCAGTTTGCACTAGGACCGTGGTTAGGGTTTCAGTAATAAGTGTGAAAATGCCTCCACAAAGGGAGCGTGGCGGAAGAGCCAGAGGTGTACCACCTGAGGTTAGAGCCCTCTAGAGACAAGTGCAAGCATTGCAGGAAGAGATTCGCAGAGGCATGAATCTTGCCGTAAGAGAGGAAAGTGAGGATGAAGCTGACATAGAAGGAGATTTTGATCAGGAAGGTGAAAATTTGAACCAAGAGGAGGAAAGGCTTTTCTAGGCCATTTCAAAGATTGGGAAAAGACCTAAGCTTGAGGTTCCCACATTTTTAGGAAATCTTAACCCAGAAGAGTTGATCGACTGGATCAATGAAATAGAAGAATATTTTGAGTATGAAGATATTGAGGATCTTGATATGGTCAAATTTGCAAAGGCCCAAATGAAGGGTCATGTGAAGATCTGGTGGTAGGAGATTCAGTTGGAGCGAAATAGAAGAGGAAAGGAGAAAATCACAAGATGGGATCAGATGGTGGATAAATTGAAGTGATAGTTCATTCTTGTTGATTATGAGCTTGATCTACTAAAGAAAATGCAAGGTTTGAAGCAAGCAAGAAAATTTGTCCAAGAGCATATGGAGGAGTTCTATCAAATCCTCATCCGAACAGGCCATGCGGAAGCTATCAAGGAGAAATTTTCCCATTACCTTAATGGGTTGAGGTTGAGCATTCAGGAGGAGTTGAACCTGATCTGAATGAACAGTATTGAAGAGGCCTACCAGTTTTCCCTAAAGGTAGAGGAAAAGTTGAACAAGAAGTTTGAAAGCAG
>MU224437.1:7343161-7356034 GCA_018584345.1 Thuja plicata
ACATTTCACTGATGCTCGGTGAACACTGCTGATTCTGCAAAAATCCTTCGGTAACCGACTGAACTCGGTAAGTACTGCGAACTCGGTAAAGACTGACCTTCCTTCACATATTCTTTGATGACCGACTAAACTTGGTAAAGACTAACTTCTCGATATAGTATTCTGGAGCACTCGGTAGACTTTGTAAATTGCTTCTCTTACCGACTAAGCTCGGTAGACTCTGTCAACTGTCTTGTTGAACATTCTGAGCTCGGTAGACTCTGTCTTATGGCTGATATGACATTTGTGTAACATCAAGGACAATACACAATTAACAATTGTTTCCAACACTTAGAGGCTCCATATCAAGGTCAAACCCCTGGCTAACTGGTGCTTTGTGAGTCAGGCACTGTAGATCGTGATCTCCCCTTTTTAGAAAGTGGTTATAATAGCCAATCGGAGCTACGGTTCAAAAGTTATGGCTTCTGGAAGTTGGGCTATCTAGTCTTATGTTTGTAAATATTTAAAGCCGACCCTTTTGTAATAAAAGTGAAAAATAATTAAATGATAAGGGTAGTCGGCCTTAATGGCTAGATTTCTGGAACCTTCTCGGGCAGTGGAAAATTGCCTATTTAAGGAAGGCCTGTGGTGTTTTCTATGGCAGTTCTGAGTGGTTATTTGAGGTTTTGTCCTATAGATTATTGTAAGGGATGCCCATGTGGCTTTTGATATTGTAATTTTGAAGTTTGTAATTCCACATTTGTAGAGCCAATAAGAAGCCAATTTTCTGTTCTTGCAAATGTTTGTTGTTTCTCTTTGTTTCTGTTGTGTACTTGTGGTATTAAGGGGAGTCCCCTTCATCACATGAAAAGCTCTGTCTTGCCACGACCATCTGCTCCAACATATCAATCTAGCCAACCATGAATCTATGCTAACCTTGGTCAGGCATAAGGATGCCCCCAATCAAACTGGCCAAGTATACAAGAAGACTATCATAATGATCACACATGTAATCCCGCGTCAGATATCACTGCACAATGCTATCATCTAGGAAAAATTGGTGAGCAGTCACAATGTAGCTCATTGATGTAGAATAAAAATGGACCTCTCGACCCATCACTGGTATTCTTAGAATCTACCACATATCCTCCAGTGTAATGGTCATCTCTCCAGTAGGGAGATGGAAGGTGTTGTGTTCTAGATGCCATCTCTCAACAAGAGTAGTCAAAAACCATCGATTTACACAACGCCATCACTTGGCCAGGATATGGACTCCAAAATGACACTACCTCAAAGGGGAACTGTTCAAAACCAAACACAAAGAGAATTTTGTTACAAAAACATTCAAGATCGGTGATCTATCTAAGGAAGTTACAAAGACAACCTATCAGCTAAGTGTTTCCATGGTCAACAAAAGCAAAATCAGTCTAAATGAGAAGATAATTGTGTTAAAAACTAGAAACAACTTTGTCTTTATGGGTTGCAATCCTCTTTACTAGATGTGATCCCTAATTTTTTGGATATGAAGGGTAATCCAAGATGAGACCCTATTTTTACTGGACGTGACACGGTATCCGACGTGCAACTCTGTTTTGATAGGGTGCAAAAAATGACAAAAATTAAACAAATTTGATAAAAAATGACCTAGTAGGGTACGATCCTAAAATTACTGGACGTGACCCACAAATTTAGTCAAAGACCGGAAACAATGCGGGATTGACTAGATGCGATGCAAAACACCGAATGCGACGTAGGAATAAAATGACCATATCTTGCATGAAAATACATAAAATTGAAAATAGGATATTTTAAATGGTAGATTTTCATGTACTTACCGGAGGTGGGTAGTTAGTAGGCCATTAATATCGATGACCGATCTTGAAATGATGCCTGTGCATGGGGACCAACTTTTTCTCTATAGACCTCTCTGAATTGCCAAGGATGAAAGTGAAATGAATAATAAAAAAGTCAAATTTGAGATATATATTGGACTTTTTGAGATATTTAGGGGTTCTGCAACTCCATTTCTATTCTCTATTTGATCAAATGGGAACCAAATCGAAGGTTCCTAAGGTGTTTTATGTCGTATAGTAAAATTTTTGTGACAGTTTCTAAAAATGCAGAATTGCTCCATATGTTCTGAAAATTTGTCAAATTTGACATTTCATCATAAATTTTAGTCTGACATCATTCTATTGGAATCAAAACACTAACCTTTTCACGTAATTCACTTGGTACTTGTGTGTTTAATATTAAACACACCTTCTTTCTTCACTTATTCTACTATGTTCTTTCTTTCCCCACCCATTCCTGCAAGTGATACCTCATTTCAATAGAGGGATTTCATTTCTTTCCTTCGATTTTGTTCCTGAGGGGGCATGATCACACTATCATCAATCAAATTCTTGCTCAAAATAGCATTAAAAATGACTTTGTTATCTAACAACTAAGGGCATAATAGTTTCCTTGATTAAGTTGGAACTGTTGGATAGAAAGCTTTGGTTCTCATAAGATGGATGTCTTGTGTTCCCTCATTTTAAAAGATTCATACTAAGCTCCTGGCAGCATCATACTGAATTTTGGATGGCAACCTAGTTCGGAATCAGTATTAACAATTTTTGGATGACAACCAAGTTCAGAATTGGTATCTTTAAGATATTTTTATTGACCTTTGGATGACAATCAAGTTCAAAGTCAATTATATTAGTTTAGTTCAATCAAGTACGAGACTCATCTCATCAGGCATTTTGTTCGATCATGAGTGAAATTCTCAAAATTTTTGAAGCCAACATCAAAACTTTATTTGAATCAATGCATTTCTTGCACATCTATTCAAAGAGGAACAAATGTAACCACCTAGATCTGGTATGCTCTGACTATAGACCCTATTTTCCCTAAGTGTGATCATACCCCAAATTATGTCCAGACAACTCTTTGATCGACTAGTATAATTCATTCAAATAAGATTTAATCTCCTAAGTGATTTAATCACTCAATTTTATTAATCACCTTAGCCAATCAATTCAAATTAATACCTACCTAAGGTAATTAATTTAAAATGAATTAAATAATTCCCAATTATATTCCAAATCACTTGCAAAGCTTATCTTCTAGCCTAAATTAATCTAATTAATTGGCTATAGTCCTATTTAATTATCTAAAGAAATCAAAGGCTTAAATAATTAATATTCCTATTTTTGAATGAATATGCTAATTATAATTCATTTCATTAATATTCCCCTTAACCCCTAACCTAACCTACCTCAACCACCTTAGCCCTGGGTTCAAACCCATCCCAACCTATTTCCCCCATGCTAAGTCTAATCCTAATCTTAATCCTATCCTAACCCACTTCCTAATGATGTCACATTCCTAAATTTATGATTAGGAACTCAACTCACTTTAGAAAGTCAACTTTCTCAAGCTTGACTCCCTCTAAGTCCACTTTCTCAAGCTTGGACTTACACTCCTCACCATGCATCTTTAGTGCTCTCATTAATGCATTATTAATGGAGATTCCTCAAGCCCATGACACATGAATTCCTTTGGAATTTATGTCTCTTACACCTCATTAATGATTTTTACACCTACATTAATGGACCTTGTTTCCCTCTCGCTCCTCATTTCTTCTATAAATAGAATAAGTTTTTGTGCTCAAATGGCCCTTAATTTTCAGAGTTGAAAGTATTGTTATGTTGTTAGGATTAACATAGATTCATATTGCATTTTAGCTTCCATATTTATGAATTGTTATAATCTTGATTTTTAGAGCTAGAATGCATGTTTATTGGATATATTTCTTAGTTTTAATTGAATCTTTCATACTAGGTTGTATATGTCACTGAAAAAGGCATAATCTGAGGGCTATTATGTTATTTTTCACTCCTCCTAGTTAGAAAGAAATAGATCAATTTTAGTGGATTTACATGCTTTACTAACCCTATTTTCACTAACGCAATGATCTATTGAAGTGTTGTGTCACAGGTAACAAGTGCACTATTTCACACACACATCTTGGTCTTCTTTCTACCCATTTTCTCAAATTCTAGTCTAATAGATATTCTATTCTTAGCTTCATGGTGCAGGAGCACCTAGGTTAGAAAGCATTTTAGGTTTGAAAGTTGTTTTTAATGTGTTTTTTTTACCACTTTTTTATTGAACCAGGTCAATTCGGTGAACAAACACCATAGCTGTTTAAATTGTTTAATTTTTAGTTTAGAGTGTGTTGAGGTAGGTTGTAAACCTCTATAAATCTAAACAAGGCTCTAGCAACCAAAGGAGGTGAAATAGCACTAAGATGAAGTGCTTGGTTTACACTGGTGTTTGGGCAGTACTGGTGCTCGGGTTACACTATATTTCTCGGGGATGCTGCTTGGGTTGCTTGGTGATATTGCTCAAGGTTGTCACTTGGGTTACCCTAAGCCACTCACGGATGTTTTCTTAGTGATGATTTCTTGGGGTTGCTGACTAATGCTTGATGTTGATGTTTTCTTTGTACCAACAGTTAGTCTGATGCTTGGTAATGTCGGTTAACGGCCTGCAAATAATGACTTTGTCTTTTATGACCAGCCTAGTCAATTGTAATGGCTCCTTACATGTCACCTCATCTTAAATAGATAGTTACACCTATTTGAAGTGATGGGAGGTAATGATCGCCAATGCCTACATTCTTGAGGTTGCTAAAATTTGTTGAAGAACACATGATATATACTAGGATGCATGTTATTTTTAAGTGTGTGTGAGTGTGTTGTAAGAGATAGAAGATTTTAATAAAAGTTGTAGAGTGTGTTCTTATTCCATATTTGAATTTTCATTGTCTATTTCAAGCACAATTAGATTAGGTTGTTTTTTTTTTCAAAGTGTGAGGTTTGGGTCTATTTTGGGTAGTAATATTTCTTGGCTCCTCGAGGTTCTTGAATCCATGGTGAGAATCATGTGCCTAGATAGGATTTGAGAGGAGCCCTTGTACATATTTTTATCTTTTGTTTTTTTGGAGAGGTTTCTAACATGAAGGTGGAGTTCTTACCCTAGGAGAGCTTGGTGATAGTCCGGTTAGGGAAGAAAAGTGAAGAAATATGTTGTGAGAGTGTTGGCTTAATGAGTTGGTTTAGTCAAGACAAAGAATCTACCCTTGTAGGTTCAGTGAGCATGGAGAGATAACTTATTGGTGGGGAACTAGGTTTTGAGTGAGAGGTGAAGATCTTAGTGACTTCCTTTGGTTAGGGTTTAGAATACCCTATAAGGTGTGAGAGAGAGACCTAAGAGAAGAGTCAGGATGAATCTCTAGAAATAGACCCTAGACTAGCCAATAGATTGGTATCAGAGAAAGAATATTTGGGCTTGTGTTGTTTGACTTTTGTCTTAAGATGATTTTTAAGATTCACTCAAAATGGTGACCAATGTAGAGCTGGCAAAGAATGTAGAAGAGAAAAAAAGAGGAGAATAGACTCCTGAAGGAACAGTTGGCCGAAATGGTAACTAAGTTAGAAGAAGTGTAGCTTAGGACTGCAACTTCCAGTGAAATTATGAGAGAAGATGATGGAGAGGGTAAATCAATGGCCGAGGAAGACATAATACCAAAGCTAGACCCTGTGCTTCAAGAAGATCCAATTCTTGAAAGCGTTGGAGGAAATGAGTGGTAAGTCCTTAGAAGGTGTGCATATATTTAGTGGCAAGATGGAACTAGAGTTAATCACAGAGTGGATAGAAGGTCTCGAGAATAACTTTTATTGTGACAGTGTGACCGAATCTCAGAAAGTGAGAATAGCTAAGACAAGATTCAAAGGAACTACTCTCATTTGGTGGAAAATTGTCCAAGATGAAAGGACTAAAGAAGGAAAGAACCCCATAACCAGTTGGATAGGTATGGTGGCCAAAATGAAGGAAACTTATGTCCCGCATGATTATGAAGTGTAGTTGCACAAGAAGAGAAAAAATATGAGCTAGAAAGACTTGTAACTCAGTGCCTACATAGAATAATTTCACAAGCTATGCTTAAGGTCGCATGTAATGGAAGAGGAGAGCCTAAAAGTGGCTAGGTATTTGAATGATCTAAAGTGAAGTATCCAAGAGTAAATTAGTGTCTTAAGCCCAAAGATAGTACACCAATGCTATCAGTTAGCCCTCAAGGTAGAGGAAAAGTTCAAGAAGAAATAAGATTCAAATAGAAGAGGAAGAGGAAGAGATGACAGAGGTCATAGAGGAGGATATGGAGGAAGGACATTTGAAGCTAAGAATTAGAGTGAGTCCAAACTCACTGAGAATCAAGGAGAGTCCAGTAACACAACAGGTTGTTACAACCGAGGAAGAGGTTCAAATGATAGTTCAAGAGGAAGAACCAATAACGAGGGAAGAGGATCATGTTTCTCTTCAATGAAGTGTTACAATTGTAAACAATTTGGGCATCCTACATATTGGTTTCCTGAGAAGAGTCCTACATCAAAAGGAGGAGAGAAGAGAGTCTACTATGTACAAGAAGAGTCTTCTAGTAGCAAGACAACATAAGTTTCACTAGGTTCTAAGATGGGAGAGAATCTAATGATTTATAGAGCACTCCGCAAAGAACCCAACAAAGAAGAGCCAAGCCAAAGAAGATCTTTCTTTTGAGTCAAATGCAAGGTACTCGGCAAGGTCTGTAAAGTTATCATAGATTTAGGTTCTACTAATAAAATTATTTCTTTAGAACCTATTAAAAAGATAAAGTTAAAAATGATTCCTCATACTAATCCTTATAGGGTTAGTTGGTTGAATAAATATCAACATGTGATAGTTAATGAAAAAAATTGGGTAGAACTTTCCATAGGGAGATATAAGGACCAAGTGTTGTGTGATATCCTGCCCATGGATGCTTGTTATCTATTATTGGTTAGACCTTGGTAGTTCAACCAAGTTGCAGTGCATGATGGAGTTAAGAACTCCTATTCCTTTAAGAAAGATGGAGTGACTTTCAAGATACAGTAAATCTTGGAAGAAGGTGTAGAGAAGAAAGGGGTTCCTAACCTACTATTGGTCACTGAGAAAGAATTCTTTAAGACATTATAGGAAGAAAATGGGGTGGGATTTACTTTGGTTTTGAAACCAAAGAATGAAAAGGGAAATAAAAGAGAAGAGTTACCTTTAGAGATCCAAAGGTTATTTACTCAATACCGGACCATAGTTAGTGATGGTCAACTAGATACCCTACCACCTAAGAGGTCTATTATTCATCAGATTGAATTCATCCCAGGAGCCTCACTTCCAAACAAATCTTCTTATAAAATGAACCCACAAAAAAATGTAGAAATTGCTAACCAGATTGAGGAGCTAATTGACCAAGGGTTGATTAGAAAGAGCATAAGTCCATGTGTTGTTCCCACAGTCTTAGCCTCAAAGAAGGATGGTACTTGGAGGTTGTGTACCAATTCAAGTGCCATAAATAGGATCACTATCTGGTATAGGCATCCCATACCAAGGATAGAAGATTTGATAGATTGTCTCATCAGAGTGGATATCATCAGATAAGAATCAAGGGGGAGATGAGTGGAAGACTACTTTTATGAGTACCCAAGGACTTTATGAGTGGCTTGTTATTCATTTTCACTGTCAAATGCCTCAAGTACATTTATGAGATTGATGAATGAGGTTTTGAAGGACTTCATTGGAAAATAGGTTGTAGTGTACTTAAATGAAATTCTAGTGTTCATAAAAAAAAAAGAGGATCATCTTAGACATCTGCAAATGGTAATGAAAAGATTGCATGACGAGAAGTTGACAATCAACTTGGAAAAGAGTGAGTTCATGAAGAAAGAATTGGTATACTTAGGCTTTGTTATCTCAGCGGGTAACTTGAGGATGGATAAAAGCAAGGTGGAAGAAATATTGAATTGGCCTACACCAAAGTTAGCTATAGTAGTAAGAAGCTTCCATGAGTTAGCATAGTTCTATAGGAAATTTATCAGGAAGTTTAGTGAAATCAGTGTACCTCTTTTAGACAACATAAAAGGATGTAAGAAATTCAAGTTCCAATGGAATGAGCAGGATGATAAAGGATTTGAGAATCTGAAGAAAATAATAGCAACTCAACGGATATTGACACTTCCTAGTTTTGACAAGTTGTTTACTGTGGAGTGTGATGCTAGTAATATTGTTGTCGGTGCAGTTTTGAATCAAGAGGGAAATCCAGTAGCTTTTCATAGAAAAAAACTTAGTGATGCAAAGAGGAAGTATTCCTCATATGTTTTGGAATTATATTCATTAGTGCAAGCACTAAGGAAATGGAGACATTATCTCCTTCCCAAAGAATTTGCAGTCTTACCGACAACCAGACTTTATGTTTTCTGAATTCAAAGGATAAACGTACTAAGCCATAAGCATATGAAATGGGTTGAGTATATGCAAGCCTAAACCTTCACCATAAAGTATAAGAAGGGAGTATAAGAAAATGTAGCAGATGCATTGAGTTGAAGGTTTATCATGGTACAAAAATTTCAACTAAGAAGTATTGGCATATAAAGCTAAAAGGATATGTATCCAGTAGATAAAGACTTTTCAGTAGCATATTAGGTATGCAAAGAATTTACAAACCATTTTCACAGTGATTATTCTGAGTATACTCTTCAATAAGGTCTTCTATTTAAAGAAGAGAAACTCTATGTACTGAGAGGTTCAATGAGAGAGATCCTGGTAAAAGAGAAGCATAAGGGTTCATTGAGTGGACATTTTGGGTTGAATAAAACTCTAGAGCTGGTCAAGAGGTACTACTATTGGCCAAAAATGAGTGGAAATGTCCATAGATATGTAGAGACTTGTATATTCTGTCAAAAGGCTAAGGGGATTTCATCCAATGCAAGATTGTATCAGTCCCTTCCAATCCCAAATAAACCTTTTGAATGCCTTTGCATGGATTTTGTAGTTGGACTTCCAAAGACCAAGCAAGGAATGAATAGTAAACTTGTTATTATGGATGGGTAAAAGCACAAAGCTGTGTCACGTTTCAGGACCATTTATCAGCACAGCTAAATTTGAGTATTTCTAAATAAAAATTATTTTTTGTCAAACATATGGTCTAGCTAAATTCATTCTAGCTAAGCTAGATAAGTGGTTAAACTTTTCCAATTGGCAATGTCTATTAAATGCATGTTTTATACCAATTACCAAAGAAATAAAATTATTTCAGAAAATCAATGTTTCAATAACCCCTACTCTTTTTARTGATATTTTAAAAAAATATAAAAAATACCCTTTTGTAGAGCGCAGAGTCGATATTATTGTCATATAAAGTTTATAGTATTTTGATTATATCTAATATATTATAATTCCAAATTACAACAAGTAGGTATTTTAACATTTGAGAAGATGTTGCTTCAAATAAGTAAAAAAATAGTAAATCATATCAAAAAAAATTAAAATTTATATTTAACACTAGAGGAGCAAGTCCTCTTCAAGAATATGTAATTTTTTTTCTGAATAGTGGAGATTTGATAGGGGAAATTTGGTGGGAGATGAAAACTGTCAATCTCAGAAGTTCAACTTTGAGCAGTTATAACGGAGAAAATATACATTGAAAACCAATCTTTCTTCTTTTCTGCACTAGCTATACATTTTATCTATAACATATTTTGAAATCAGAGGAAAAATAGATTATTTGCATATACTTGTTTGGTGGGAACTAGACCCCAGATTTTCAGCAGTTTTCATCAATTGAAAAATGGACTTCAAAAATTAAAAAACTATGTCAATTCTTGTTCAAATTTTTTTTTAAAAATTATAGGCATAAACTTCATGCATTTTTACACATTTCATCAGTTTACATCATCCTCAAATTCTAAATAAAAATGCCACTTTTTATGTTATTAAAGTTGAACAGTTTGCATGTTGTGGTCCTTTTCCTTTATAAAAGTGTGACACAGGTTTGTACTTTTACCCGGATAGGTTCAGCAAGATGGCTCACTTTTTACCATGTAAAATCACACATGATGCATGTTACATAGAAAATTTGTTCTTTAGAGAACCAGGAAGGATACATGGATTACCATTGAGTATTGTATCAGACAGATACTAAGTTTATGAGTCATTTTTGGAAAACCTTGTGGCAGAAGCTTGGTACTAATCTTTCCTTTAGCTCAACATATCATCCACAAACCTATGGTAAGACTAAAGTGGTGAACCAAAGTTTAGGAAACATTTTCAAATGTCTCACAAAAGAATATGGACAATCATGGGATCGGTTACTTTCTCAAGAAGAAGTTTCCTATACTGACACAGTCAATAGATCCACTTAAAAGAGCCCTTTTGAAATAGTATATGGAACTCATTTCAGGGGTATAGGTGAACTCAGGGATCTTGGAATTAATGTAGAAAAGAGTGGGTATGCTGAATATTTTTCTCAATCCATGAAATAAGTCCATGATACAGGTAAAGAAGCATTGGTGGAGAGTACAACTCACCAAGCATAAGGCAGATGTTAAAAAGAGAGATGTTCAGTTTCAAGTTGGAGGTTTGGTCATGGCACACCTAAATAAAGGAAGCATGCAAAAAGGTGTTCTGATTAAGCTTCAGATGAGGAAGATAGCCCCTTGTACAATTTTGGCAAAGTATGGGTCTAGTTCTTATAAAGTTGATCTTCCTGCAGACACTGGATTATCTATAGTTTTCAATGTGATAGATATGGTGTCCTATAACTGATCATTTATAGAAGGAGGTCATGATCTAGTAGTAGATATAGAGGATCTCAAAGCACTAAAACTTCAAATTTCACTGAAAAGAAAGGCTGAGAATATTCTCAATTCAAGGGTTGCCAAGCAGATTAGAAGGTAAACCTACATGGAACATCTGGTCAAATAGAAAGGACAAGCTGATTTGGACGCTACATGGGTGCAAGAGACTGATTTCAAGAATTTAGGCATTGATCCTAACTTGATCCAATCACCTAGAAGTTTATTTATCTCGTTTGGGGGAGTATGGTGCAGAAGCACCTAGGTTAGAAATAATTTTAGGTTTGAAATTTGTTTGTAAGGTGTTTTGTTCTACCACTTTTGTAATGACCAAGGTAGGTTGTAAGCCTATAGAACTCCAACCAAGGCTCTATTGGTACTCCTAAATTTGGAACAAATTTGGAGTCACCATGTTAAAATTTTCAGATAAGCAAAGTGAGTACCCTTAAAAATTTGTGTAAGAAGGCTCAGTTCGAGTGATTGAAAAAGATGCACGAATAATTTTCATAAGATACAAATTGGGTAGAGGCTTTAATGCCTTCCATTTGATATATGCAGTGGTTCCCAGCTCCTGAATTTTAGTTCTGACATGTTTAGGGTGTAGTCATTTTGAGGGGGTCACCTAATTCTGCACTTTGCTAATTGTCAATTTGTTGTCCAGAGCCTACTTTGCTGCTGAGTATCTTACACCCTGTTGAGTTTCATAAACCATCACTTTGGGAATGTTTTCCATGCATATCAGAGAGCTTATGTTTTTAATCTCAGGTCATTCCCAATCCGTTTGATAAGTTTTCATACTTCCCAAAGTTGGTTGTTCATAAACTGTCTACATTTTTGTCTTGTCTAGAAATCTGAATAGCCCATTTTGACATGTTATAACTTTTGACCAGTTGTTTCAATTGAGAAAATTCATTTTGTACTATGTTCTAGTGGTCACACACTCCATATTTTCCAGTCTGCAGATCTTTATGAAATCAGATGAAAAGTTTTCAAGAACCATTCTGATAGTGATTAACTCTGATTTCTTGTGTATTCAAGTTCAGAATTGCTAAGTGACCTACTTTGAGGTCTTCAAAATCTATAACTGGGTGAACATTTTGGATAATTGAGTTGTCCTTCATATTTTAAACATAGGAGTGTACCTACCTAAAGATTTATAGACTCCTACCAATCCATTTATTCACTTTTCCAGAGCCTTTCCGTTTCCAATTTATTAAAAGTTTCACTAAAATAGCAGAATTTAGAATTAAATGACATACATTGTGGTTTCCCCATTTGCACCCTATCTGAGGTCAAATATAATTGAATATGGATTTGCATTATAAACCTAGAAATGAACTCATATGCAGATTCCCAAACTTTGACCAATCCGGTAGATCACTTTTCTTTGCCGATTCCGAACCCGATTTCTGCATATTTATTGTGTTTTAGTCCAGAAAAGTGTTAAAGTGATATCTTTGCAGATTGGTATCAGTTCAGTGGTTTGTTTTCAGAGGAAGAAAACTAAGGGGTCATGTTCTACATATGAAATTCAGTCAGGCTCCAGAGGTTGAGCTTCTGAAAGAGCTTTTTGATGACCCTATGAATTCAGTTTTGGAGGCAATTTGTTCAGTTTGCAGTGCGGAAAAGTGTTAAGTTTCAGACTGGCCATGTTGCAAAAGTGATAAATTTTTGTCTGAAAGATGTTTTTAGGATCTGATTGTGGGACCATCTTCATTACATAAGAATGTACTACCTAACTTGATGGTGAAGCTTCAGAATGTCATCTAGTGACTTTACGATAACTGATCCAAATGAGATTTATGCTGATTCAACATTTCACACGTGCATAGTATTCTGGAAATGCAAAGTTTCATCAGTTGCATATTGTGCCAAAGACTAAATCTAAAGGAGCCCTTTCACATACATAGTCATTATACATGAATGAATCTTTTTGCCGGGTGTCGGGGTCAAATTACTTGTTTCAGTGAATTTTTGAGACCAGTCCTGGGTGCCAGTTTGGTGCAGGAGCACCAAGGTCAAGGACAGGACCTAAGGAGTGCACCAGGGTCACTAATAGATCCTTGGGTGGATTTTAAGACAACATGGCCCTCAAGGGTCCTTTGATATTGTAATAGACCTTAATGGTCATTTGATGACATTTTGTATTGATTGATAATCCTTGTAAAAGATCATGCATTGTAAGCCATTAAATGGCATTGGG
>MU224437.1:7359170-7410363 GCA_018584345.1 Thuja plicata
TTAATTTGGCTTTGGAATGAGCAATTTTCATTGAGTATAGTGAAAGTTATTATTGTTTTTCTGAAAACTGCTATAAACCCTCAACTAGGATAGTCCAGGGTGATTTGATGTGAAAATCATAGTTCCATGTTGAATAAGGTCTCCATCCTTGGGGGAAAGATGGTGGAAATAATTTATATTGATTCCCCCATGTGTGCAGGTGTTCATACCAAGTTTTGGCATGCACTACATTGAAGGAAAGTGTGTTAACAGTCAGGTTGAAGGAATAACTGTCTAGGAAAGGACAATTTCAGTACAGGGGGTATATCTTCCAAATGAACCGTTGGATCGGGCCAAATTTGAAATATGTTGGAGAGGACCAAGTTATACCAAACCTGACTAGAGCGATTGATGAAATTTGATCATGGTAAAAAGTTATTAATGACTGTATTCGGGTCTATGTAAGGGACAGCGACAGGGCAATTTGTAATGAATTTCCTTCATGAATGTATTGGGGAAGTTTTGTGAAGGGATTAGGTATTGTGTGGGGATAAAAGGAAACTATTGAATGGATGGAGGGACATTGGGATGATTACAATGATTTAGAGCCTTTGGTGGCATAAGAATTTTGTGTGCGCTCTGAGAGAGATAGTGTGCCTTGGATCAAGAAGAATGATCCTAATGAAGATGCTAGTTTGGTATTGCTTCAACACTTGTAAAGTCCCTCATGACATGACTGATTGCAAGTCCACCTAGGGCCTCTGCATCACAGTTACCATTCAAGGGTTCAGTTCATAGAATTGTACTGATCAGTTTGAAATGTTCATCAAATCAGTATTTTCTCATCCACATCTTTTAGTCAATCAAATTTTGGTAATAAGAGTTGTAGAAATAAACATCTCAGAACATGTTTCAAAGAATGCGGCTCTTCCAAAAGAAGCGAAAAGTCATGTTAACTTGACAGTTAGATTAACACCTGGATAGGTTCTTAGACATCGGCTCATCAATTTATCAAGTTTACCTTATTTTCAAATGGGCAAGTGATGATGCCGTAGAAATTTGCAAAGATGTTTATCATTCTAAATAATAATGGGGATATGTTCAAGATATATTTTTCAATAAAGCTCTAAAGAACAAAGCTTTGTTAATGCATTTGGCAGATAAGAAGTCAAGGCTTCCAACTATTCCCATTTCCCCAGGTTGCATGGAAGTGTTATTTGTATACGCTATGTAGAAATTAAAGGCAATGAATGGCAACAAGAAATATTGTGCATGATAATATGAAGGTTGTTTTTAAAACTTTTGAATTGCTAAGACATTATTTGCTGGTCTGCGCTACTTTTTGGAGGCTTTACAGTGAAGTCTGTGCAATGGAAGCTATTTGGAAACAAAGACAGGGCACATGAACTGTTCAAACAAGATGAGGCATGATGTGATGCGTAGAAAGGGAAGGTTCTTTGCAGTTTTTAAACATTATAACTATAATCTTCATTGCATGAAGTCTGCGCAAGTATTAAGTGGGTGTTTGCAGATTTTTTAAACATTCATTTAATGATTACATTACATTCCCAGAATTGCGCAGACAATGAAGATTTGGGGGGGGGGGAAGTTTTAATATATTTCTCTGCTACTAATCAGCGCATCAACCATAGGCAGAGGGTGTGAACTGTTTAAACATAAACTTCCAAGCTAAGACAACCAGCAGCCACCCTTCCAGTGAAAAACACAGCAAACAGAAGGAGGTTTTCGAAATGTTTTCAAGTTTAAATCTATAATTTTGACTCCATACAAAGCGGTGCCTTGATTCATGGAGGCCATTGGTGCTGTTCTTTAACGCCCAGATAGCTCCATTAAAGAGCAGTTTTGATGTGAAGAACCCAGAAACATTAAAAATAGAGAATATGCAATAGTTTTTGGGAAAAGGTTTTGAGTTTAATGAAGTTTTTGAGTTTAAATTTGTAGATTTGATTCCACAGCAAGGGGCGTTTTGAATTTTGGAGCATCCTCATGGTCTTCCTTTGCAGAGTTTCAATGCCATTTGTGAGCAGTTCTATTCATACTCCCAGCCAAGGTGAAAAACAGTGATTTCATTTTATCCCACATGGTGTCTACAATGGCATTTTTTGGTATTTATATGCAAAAACACTAACTCTTAGTCTAAGAATGAGATCCCACAGGCTCTTGGCAGGCCTTTGAGGGCTGGGGGTTGAATTTCAGAGGCTCTACATAGTATTTTGAAGTGAAATTTGAAAATGCTTCTAAACTCATATGGAGATTTAATCCCACATTCATGCCTCAAGTGCATTTCAAAATATATATAAGAAAAGACAAGAACATATGAGTTTGAAGTTGAAGAGGAGGCTATCCATGTGTGCGCCCTCATCCAACGACCTTGGTTTCCATGCCCAAAAATGAAGGAGATTAAATTTTGATGAAAGTGAGCACTTGTTGTTGGTCACGAATTCGCGAGATGTGCATGGTCGCCCAGTCACGACATGGAAATAACCACTGGTCGCGCAGTCGCGAGATGGAGTTAGCCACCGGATGCTGGTCACGAGGTCGCCCAGAGTTGAAGGAAGAGTTAAAAAAGGCTCGCGACTTAGAGACTGAGATCGTTGCATGGTTGCCGAATGAAACTAAGGTTAAAAATGAGTTAAGCACAATTTGTGACAGCCAATAGGAGCATGCCATGTGTCAAAATATGGTGTTTTCTGGCTAAAATATGCATAAATCTGAGATTTTCAAAGACTTTGAATTGTGCACAGAGATAATTTTAATAGGGAATTTAATAGTTTAATTGCAGATTTTATATGTTTATTCCCGGAGGTTTTGGAAGGCACTGGAAATCAGATTTTTGCCAGTGAGATCAGATTTGGAATGAGAAATAAAGGTTAAATTTGCATAACTCGAAACAAATATGTTTATTTGTTTTTAAAAGACTTGACAGATGAGTTTATGGGGAGATATTTATCAGAGGATAAATCAAATTTTCAAAGGGAAATGTGACAGATTTTCAAAGATATTTTGTAGATGAGATCAGATTTGATGGACTTTTCAGTGGGAGAATGAAAGAGATATTTTAAAGATATATCAGATATTTTATCAGACAAGTGGAGTTGAAAAATTGATTAATTAATCAGATATTTTGAAAAGAAGGAATGAGTAAGAATCAAATTTGAGAGAAGGACAGGTGTTTTCTAGACAAAGTTTTAGGGTTTCTTCTCTTCTATATCTTTCTTTCTTTTCTCAGTTGTAAGGGTTCCTTTCCTCTGCTCTGTTATGTTTTTTTCCTGCAGATGCCTAGAGCAGGTCCCTGTTGGTCTTGTGGAAATTTTATTGTAAGTTATACTTCTGTGTCTTTGTATATTCATGAAAGATTATTGTCTAGATGTGTTGAAGTAGAATACAATAATAGAATACAGTGTGGTTTTCCCTCTTTCATATTATCCTATCTCTTTGCATTCTATTTGTGCTCTAGTGTGTTTCACCTGTAAGGCATTTGAAATACACCAGCTACAAGGTAGTTTGTCTAATTATTTATGAGTTCCTTTCAAGGAGAGGACTAAGTTTCATAGATGATTTCAGAGAGAAAAACATTCTGATAAGGATTTGATGCAGATGTATGTATATGAGAGGATAGTTTGTAAGGCACTCTATCTCAGCCGCATGTAGTTTGTAAGGCACTCTATAGTATCTCTGTTAGTTTATCTCTGTTGATTCATGTTTTCATTCACTCTTTTCCCAAGGGATAGGCACTGGTTTAGAGTATAGTTTGCAGTCTGTTCCTCATCCAATATAAAAAATCATTTCAATTAAAATACTTTTGTTACTAAGAACAAACAAACTGAACTCAGTAAGGACCTATGTCAGCAGGACAATGTCCATTTTAGTGATTCCTTGGAGAGTGAATCATTAGGTTATCCCTCCTATAATAAAAGGAATAAGGATGAAAATCCTTGTATCACTGGTTTTTTCTATATTTAAGACCATGGTTTGTATGGTTAAATCTTGCATCTGGTTATGCTTGGTCATTTGCAAGGTGATTTATCAGTTGGTTTAACAAAGGTACATAGAAAATTCATGTCCACACTATAACATACTATGTAAACAATAATCATAAAAGGTAAAACCTGCCTGAGTATATGTGGAGCTCAAAAATGAAGAAGGACCTTATCTAGTCCTTAGCAATTAGGCTTTTCTTGTTCCTGAATCAGTATTAGAAAGCATAGTATTCAAATAGACATTTCAAGCACTGTGGTTCATACAAGAAAAATCCCTAAAAAAATGGTGACTCTGCTGGGGAATGTTATTTAAAAGATCATTTTTAAAATTCTCCCGAAATCTGGTTGCAAACAAGTTTTCATAAGTACCAGAGAAAGAGTTTGGCCCATCTGAGTACGCCAACAAAATGGTGACTTTGCTGGGGAATCATTGAGATCATAAATCATATCTAAGGATCTTCCTAGAGTCTGGTTAAGTGGAACAGTCATAGAGTCATATTCTACAAAAGGACATATTCCTCAAGTTTCACAAAGTAAGTCAAGTCTGTCCATTTGTTGCTGCAAAGTGTCTGAAAGTTGCAAGTTTCTCCAAGATAGTATCAAAAGAATCTCACTAACAGTAAGTGGTGACTTTGAGCTCTGATTTTCACCAGTGTGCATGTGAAAGAAAGATTACAAAGAGAGTAAGCTTGCAGCGACAATGACAGCAGATATTCTACATGTTTTGATGTTGATTTAAAGGTGTCTTCAAAGCACACATGTTTTGCAACAGCTCAAATACATCCAGGTATTTTCAAAAGTTTTTATAATTTTCCTTATCAAGCATTACAACACTAAAGAAAAAAGGAATTAGTTAAAAAAGAGGTTTACATGTTTCATGTTTTACTTGCATCTGTGCAAAATTTGAAGGAAATATGTAAGAGTGGCAGTTTGTAATATTTTTTAACTGCTAAGATGTCATATTCTTGTGATTGGAGGGGTGCTAATTTGTATGGGGCAATTAGTTTTGTGGGTATCCCTGGATATCGGAATCATATCCCATCTAAGGTTAAGGAGTATGTGCCAAAGTTTACTAGTTTTGGAGAACAATCAGCTGAGGATCATTTAGAAAAGTTTGCAGATTTGATTGATGATCATGACATAACACATGAGGATGTACTAATGAATTTATTTGCAATATCTCTAGTCAATAATTCTATGGAGTGGTTTAAGGATTTACCTCATGATTCAATAGGATCTATGGCTTAAATGGAAAAATGTTTTGTTGAACAATATGGTAACACAGAGGACAGTAGTGTTTCTCATGCTATATCCTATGTTGAAGAATCTATGTCATATTTAGATCAGGATAAAAAGGATCTTGAGGAGGAACTTATTAAGAAACTATCAGTCATTCGAAAGAAAATGAAAAGAGAGGAGGCCAATAGACAAGCTCAAATCAGAATTGACCAATTAAAATTGGAATTGCTGAACCAAATGGCAATAAGTGATGATGAATCAACTGATTTTGAGTCTGAGATTGTTAAAGATGTTGATGATAAATCTGACAGTGAATCTGAATTTAATGATATTCAAAGTGATGAAGATGAGTATATACTTAGTGATGATGAAGAATCTATTGCTGGTGAAGATACTGCTGACATTGATATTATGAATAAGCTGTATGAACAGCAAGAAGATGAAAAAGATATATGCCGCCAGCAAGATAACAATTATGATGCAGACATAAGTGTTTGTAGTGAAGTCATTATACAAAGTGATATGTTTTCAGAGGTTTCACTACAAGACTCCAACAAAGAAGAAATTTGCAGCATCATGCAAGAAGATAGCAAAAAGATAAATGAAGAAGAGGATTGTTGTTCCCTGCACAGTGAGCAAATTGTAGAGATTTTATCTTTTGAGTATCTCAGATATTCAGGAAATAGAACCTTTGAAATTTCATGTCCAACACATATTAATTTTGACAAGGAAAGTGAATCAGTGCATTCTGATTTGGACATATGTGATACTGTTTCTTCTTGCACTCCTTCATTCGGCTACAATAAAGTTCAGTTTGACTTATCAGATGATGATATTTTCAGTGTGATTTCAGATTTAGTAGAGGTGGAAAATCCAGATATGTAGTTGAGTACTGATTTAGAGAATAGTGTGGATTTCAAATCTTGTCTTGATTCTAAGTCTGCCTTTGAACTATTTAAGAGTGGTCAATCAGTGGCTCAAATTTCAAAGGAAGACATTCAATGTATTGGTATTTTCCCTCCCACCCACCACTTTTCGTTGAGCTTGTTTAATAATGATAAGCTGCAAGATCCTCCTATTTTTGATGCTAAGATTGTTGCTCCATATCCTAAGATGATTTATCATGTTATATCTGATGAGTGTCCTAAGTTTGATGATCATTTTCCAAATGATGAGGTCACTAAAGTTTTGCATAAAGATCAAGGTATGTTTTCTCTTGAGATGCAATTGATGGATATGAAGGAAATTAATGATGTTTTCCCAAACAATATGACAAAGATTGAGTTTCCCCCCTTTCATTTGAATGGTGATTTTTTAGGTTGTGGTTTACAGCTGAAAAATGATAAATGTCACACATATCAAAGTATGTTTTTATCTAACGAATGTGACACATATATGCCACAAATTTTTCATGATGACAATTTGCCTAATGTTAATGGAAGTTCATCTAAAGAATATGCTGATTTGTTGTCATATAATAAGTTGATACATGATGATAGTTGCTTGAATCCGACAGTTGAGAGTAGCAATGTTATCATATTTTTGAAACATGGGGCAGAGAGCTTTGTGTTTGACAGAGGTAAGAATTAATCTCAGTTTGTGGGGTTTTGGGCCTCTTGTAGATAATATACATATTGTACAGTTGCTTTCCCTTTTAGTTGTGTGTTTTCTTTCAGTTAGAGGTTTCCCCGTTTTTGAGAAGAGAGAAAAGTTTTGAGAAGTGTTATTGGAAAGATGAGAAGAGAGAGAAAAAGATAAGATCTGATTGTTGAAGTTCTTGTTTTGGGGTGGTCTGCTACTCCAGAGATCTGTGGTTCTCAGTGTAAAATTGCATTTAACCATCCTCAGTCAGAGCCTATGTTGGTACTCCTAAATTTGGAACAAATTTGGAGTCACCATGTTAAAATTTTCAGATAAGCAAAGTGAGTACCCTTGAAAATTTGTGTAAGAAGGCTCAGTTCAAGTGATTGAAAAAGATGCACGGATAATTTTCATAAGATACAAATTGGGTAGAGGCTTTAATGCCTTCCATTTGATATATGCAGTGGGTCCTAGCTCTTGAATTTCAGTTCTGACATGTTTAGGGAGTAGTCATTTTGAGGGGGTCACCTAATTCTGCACTTTGCTAATTGTCAATTTGCTGTCCGGAGCCTACTTTGCTGCTGAGTATCTTACACCCTGTTGAGTTTCATAAACCATCACTTTGGGAATGTTTTCCATGCATATCAGAGATCTTATGTTTTAAATCTTAGGTCATTCCCAATCCATTTGATAATTTTTCATACTTCCCAAAGTTGGTTGTTCATAAACTGTCTGCATTTTTGTCTTGTCTAGAAATCTGAATAGCCCATTTTGACATGTTATAACTTTTGACCAGTTGTTTCAATTGAGAAAATTCCTTTTGTACTGTGTTCTAGTGGTCACACACTCCATATTTTACAGTCTACAGATATTTATGAAATCAGATGACAAGTTTTCAAGAACCATTCTGATAGTGATTAACTCTGATTTCCTGTGTATTCAAGTTAAGAATTGCTAAGTGACCTACTTTGAGGTCTTCAAAATCTATACCTGGGTGAAAATTTTGGATAATTGAGTTGTACTTCATATTGTAAACATAGGAGTGTACCTACCTGAAGATTTATAGACTCTTACCAATCCATTTATCCACTTTGCCAGAGCCTTTACGTTTCCAATTTATTAAAAGTTTCACTGAAATTGCAGAATTCAAAATTATATGGCATACTTTGTTGTTTCCCCATTTGCACCCCGTCCGAGGTCAGATATAATTGAATTTTGATTTGCATTAAAAACCTAGGAATGAACTCATATGCAGATTCCAAAACTTTGACCAATCAGGTAGATCACTTTTCTTTGCCGATTCCGAACCCTATTTCTGCATATTTATTGTGTTTTAGTCCAGAAAAGTGTTAAAGTGATATCTTTGCCGATTGGTATCAGTTCAGTGGTTTGTTTTCAGAGGAAGACAACTGAGGGGTCATGTTCTACATATGACATTCAGTCAGGCTCCAGAGGTTGATATTCTGAAAGATCTTTTTGATGACCCTATGAATTCAGTTTCGGAGGCAATTTGTTCAGTTTGCAGTGTGGAAAAGTGTTAAGTTTCAAACTGGCCATGTTACAAAAGTGATAACTTTCTGTCTAAAAGAGGTTTTCAGGATCCGATTGTGGGACCATCTTCATTACATATGAATGTACTACCTAACTTGATGGTGAAGCTTCAGAATGTCATTTAGTGACTTTACGATAACTGATCCAAATGAAATTTATGTTGATTCAACATTTCACACGTGCATAGTATTCTAGAAATGCAAAGTTTCATCAGTTGCATATTGTGCCACAGACTGAATCTAAAGGAGCCCTTTCACATACATAGTCATTATACATGAATGAATCTTTTTTCCGGGTGCCGGGGTCAAATTACTTGTTTCGGTGAATTTTTGAGACCAGTCCCGGGTGTCAGTTACCATTCAAGGGTTCAATTCGTAGAATTGTACTGATCAGTTTGAAATGTTCATCAAATCAGTATTTTCTCATCCACATCTTTTATTCAATCAAATTTTGGTAATAAGAGTTGTAGAAATAAACATCTCAGAACATGTTTCAAAGAATGCGGCTCTTCCAAAAGAAGCGACAAGTCATGTTAACTTGACAGTTAGATTAACACCCAGATAGGTGGTTAGACATTAGCTCATCAATTTATCAAGTTTACCTTATTTTAAAATGGGCAAGTGATGATGCCATAGAAAGTTACAAAGATGTTTATCATTCTAAATAATAATGGGGATATGTTCAAGATATATTTGTCAATAAAGCTCTAAAGAACAAAGCTTTGTTAATGCATTTGGCAGATAGGAAGTCAAGGCTTCCAACTGTTGCCATTTCCCTAGGCTGCGTGGAAGTGTTATTTGTATATGCTATGTAGAAATTAAAGGCAATGAATGGCAACAAGAAATATTGTGCATGATAATATGAAGGTTGTTTTTAAAACTTTTGAATTGCTAAGACATTATTTGCTGGTCTGCGCTACTTTTTGGAAGCTTTACAGTGAAGTCTGCGCAATGGAAGCTATTTGGAAACAAAGACAGGGCACATGAACTGTTCAAACAAGATGAGGCATGATGTCATGCGTAGAAAGGGAAGGTTCTTTGTAGTTTTTAAACATTATAACTGTAATCTTCATGGCATGAAGTCTGCGCAAGTATTAAGTGGGTATTTGCAGATTTTTTAAACATTCATTTAATGATTACATTGCA
This sequence comes from Thuja plicata, assembly GCA_018584345.1. NCBI lineage: Eukaryota > Viridiplantae > Streptophyta > Pinopsida > Cupressales > Cupressaceae > Thuja > Thuja plicata. The sequence continues at coordinate 7,368,667 of MU224437.1, forward strand.
TTCCCAGCATTGCGCAGACAATGAAGATTTGGGGGGGGGGAAGTTTTAATATATTTCTCTGCTAATAATTAGTGCATCAACCATAGGCCGAGGGTGTGAACTGTTTAAACATAAACTTCCAAGGTAATACAACCAGCAACCACCCTTCCAGTGAAAAATGCAGCAAACAGAAGGAGGTTTTTGAAATGTTTTCAATTTTAAATCTGCAATTTTGACTCCATACAAAGTGGTGCCTTGGTTCATGGAGGCCATTGGTGCTGTTCTTTCATGCCCAGATAGCTCCATTAAAGAGCAGTTTTGATGTGAAGAACCCAGAAACATGAAAAACAGAGAATATGCGATAGTTTTTGGGAAAAGTTTTTGAGTTTAAATTTGTAGATTTGATTCCACAGCAAGGGGCATTTTGATTTATGGAAAATCCTCATGGTCTTCCTTTGCAGAGTTTCAATGCCATTTGTGAGCAATTCTATTCATACTCAAAGCCAAGGTGAAAAATAGTGATTTCATTTTATCCCACATGGTCTCTGCAGTGGCATTTTTTGGTATTTATATGCAAAAACACTAACTCTTAGTGTAAGAATGAGAGCCCAGAGGCTCTTGGCAGGCCTTTGAGGGCTGGGGGTCAAATTTCAGAGGCTCTACATAGTATTTTGAAGTGAAATTTGAAAATGCTTCTAAACTCATATGGAGATTTAATCCCACATTCATGCCTAAAGTGCATTTCAAAATATATATAAGCAAAGACAAGAACATATGAGTTTGAAGTTGAAGAAGAGGCTATCCACGCGCGCGCCCTCATCCGATCGCCTCGGTTTCTATGCCCAAAAATGAAGGAGATCAAGTTTTGATGAAAGTGAGCACTTGTTGTAGGTCGCGAAGTCGCGAGATGTGCATGGTCACCCAGTCGCTAGAAGCTCCGGTCGCGTAGTCGAGAGACAGTTTGACGATAACCACTAGATTGTTAAGACTTGGCGACTAACCGCTAGCGGTTAGTCACAAAGTAGCCAGATGCTGCGGATAGCTATCTTGACATGGAAATAACTACTGGTCACGCAGTCGCGAGATGGAGTTAGCCGCCGGATGTTGGTCGCCAGGTCGCCCAGAGTTGAAGGAAGAGTTAAAAATGGCTCGCGACTTAGAGACTGAGATCGTCGCATGGTCGCCGAATGAAACTAAGGTTAAAAATGAGTTAAGCACAATTTGTGACAGCCAATAGGAGCATGCCACATGTCAAAATCTGGTGTTTTCTGGCTAAAATATGCATAAATCTGAGATTTTCAAAGACTTTGAATTGTGCACAGAGATAATTTTAACAGGGAATTTAATAGTTTCATTGCAAATTTTATATGTTTATTACCGGAGTTTTTTGAAGGCACTGGAAATCAGATTTTTGCCAGTGAGATCAAATTTGGAATGAGAAATAAAGGTTAAATTTGCATAACTAGAAACAAATATGTTTATTTGTTTTTAAAAGACTTGACAGATGAGTTTATGGGGAGATATTTATCAGAGGATAAATCAGATTTTCAAAGGGAAATGTGATAGATTTTCAAAGATATTTTTCAGATGAGATCAGATTTGATGGACTTTTCAGTGGGAGAATGAAAGAGATATTTTATAGATATATCAGATATTTTCTCAGACAAGTGGAGTTGAAAAATTGATTAATTAATCAGATATTTTGAAAAGAAGGAATGAGTAAGAATCAGATTTGAGAGAAGGATAGGTGTTTGCTAGACAGAGTTTTAGGGTTTCTTCTCTTCTATATCTTTCTTTCTTTTCTCAGTTGTAAGGGTTCCTTTCCTCTGCTCTATTCTGGTTTTTTCCTACAGATGCCCAGAGCAGGTCCCTGTTGGTCTTGTGGAAATTTTATTGTAAGTTATACTTCTTTGTCTTTGTATATTCATGAAAGCTTATTGTCTGGATGTGTTGAAGCAAAATACAGTAATAGAATACAGTGTGGTTTTCCCTCTTTCATATTATCTTGTCTCTTTGCATTTTGTTTGTGCTCTAGTGTGTTTCACCTGTAAGGCATTTGAAATACACCAGCTAAAAGGTAGTTTGTCTAATTATTTATGAGTTCCTTTCAAGGAGAGGACTAAGTTTCATAGATGATTTCAGAGAGCAAAACATTCTGATAAGGATTTGATGCAGATGTATGTATATGAGAGGATAGTTTGTAAGGCACTCTATCTCAGCCGCATGTAGTTTGTAAGGCACTCTACAATATCTATGTTAGTTTATCTCTATTGATTCATGTTTTCATTGACTCTTTGCCCAAGGGATAGGCACTGGTTTAGAGTATAGTTTGCAGTTTGTTCCTCATCCAATATTAAAAATCATTTCAATTAAAATACTTTTGTTACTAAGAACAAACAAACTGAACTCAGTAAGGACCTATGTCAGCAGGACAGTGTCCATTTTAGTGATTCCTTGGAGAGTGAATCATTAGGTTATCCCTCCTATAATAAAAGGAAGAAGGATGAAAATCCTTGTATCACTAGTTTTTGCTTTATTTAAGACCATGGTTTGTATGGTTAAATCTTGCATCTGGTTATGCTTGGTCATTTGCAAGGTGATTTATCAGTTGGTTTAACAAAGGTACATAGCAAATCAGTGTCCACACTATAAGATACTGTGTAAACAACAATCATAAAAGGTAAAACTTGCCTGAGTATATGTGGAGCTCAAAAACGAAGAAGGACCTTATCCAGTCCTTAGCAATTAGGCTTTTCTTGTTCCTGAATCAGTATTAGAAAGCATAGTGTTCAAATAGGCATTTCAAGCACTGTGATTCATACAAGAAAAATCCCTAATAGGATCTAGTAACCAAAGGAGGTGAAATAGTACTAAGATGAAGTGCTCAATTTACATTGGTTTTCGAGCAGTACTAGTGCTCAGGTTACACTATGTTGCCCGAGTTTCTAGGTGATATCACTCGGTGATGTCACTTAAGTTACCTTACGCCACTCAAGAATGTTTTCTTGGTGATGATTTATTAGGGTTGCTGACCGACACTTGGTGTTGATGTTCTATTTGTATCAACGCTTAGTCTAATGCTCAATAATGTCGTTTAACAACCTGGAAATCATGGATTTGTGTTTTATGACCACCCTAGTCAATTGTAATGACTCCTTACTTGTCGCCTTGTCTTAAATAGATAGTTACATGTGTTCAAATTTATGGGAGGTTTCTTAATGATCACCCATGCCTGCATTCTTGAGGTTGGTGAAAGTTGTTGAAGAACATGAGATATATACCTAGATGCATGTTGTTTGTAAGTGTGTGTGAGCGTGTTGTAAGAGATAGAAGAAGTTAATAAAGTTTTAGAGTGTGTTCTTAGTCCATCTTTGAAGTTTCATTATCTATTTTAAGCGCAAGTAGATTATGTTATTTTTGTTTTGCAAAGTGTGAGGTCTTGGCCCATTTTGGGTAGTAATATTTCATGGCTCCTCTAGGTTCTTGAATCCATGGTGAGAACCATGTGCCTAGATAGGATTCGAGAGGAGCCCTTGTACATATTTTTATCTTTTGTTTTTTAGGAGAGGTTTTGAACATGAAGGTTGAGTTCTTACCCTAGGAGAGCTTGGTGATAGTCCAGTTAGGGAAGAAAAGTGAGGAAAGATGTTGTGAGAGTGTTGGCTGAATGAGTTGGTTTAGCCAATAGAATGAATCTACCCTTGTAGGTTTAGTGAGAATGGAGAGATAACTTGTTGGTGGGGAACTGGGTCTTGAGTGAGAGGTGAAGATCTTAGTTACTTCACTTGGTTAGGGTTTAGAATACCTAAGAAGGTATGAGAGAGAGACCTTAGACCAGAGTCAGACTCAATCTCTAGCAATAGACATGAGACTACCTAACACTTCATCATATGTGCCAAACCTCATGGTAGATTTGTTAACTGGTTCATTTAGTAGTTTCTCTATAGCCTAAGAAGCTAAGTCTATGTCAAGTTCATAATCCATATGAGGTAGCCATGCTTTCCTTGGTTGTACTACTTTGATGAGTGTTTTGTATGTGTCAACTACAAAAAGATGTCATCTTTATAATTCTCTACCAACTACATTGGTATTCTTGTCCTTTTCTCCATTCTTTCTTTGAACTTTGTAAAATAATCATTTATAATGGGTTCAAATTTTGTGCCTAGGCTTGCAATGAATTCGCCAATTTGGAATGTGATCGGACAGTTTATCTTCCATTTTACATTACCGACGAAGGGGAAAAAGTTTTGTGGATAGAAAAATGTACACCACATTAGACAACCAAAATTACATGTATTTGATCTTGTTGATCTGATTGTCCTCATGTTTTCTTCTAGTTATCTATGCAAGAGCTCAGCTTGGTCAAGTTGTAAACCCTTCTTAACAATTTTATATGCAATATCAACAATTCTACATTTAACGTTGTTAAGTTTGTTTGACTGGGATATTTTGTATGCAATAACATACGCACCAAATCTTAGTTTAGGATCACTGATAGTGTTGAATCATAGACCTCTACCATCCCACTTGGCTCCTGTTAGCTTTTCAATTTATGATCTGAGAGAGTGCCTTAGGGCTTTTGTTTTATTTGGTGTAGGATACGCAGTTACTACATGTATCACATCTTTTCTTATCTTCTTTGTTTTATCTAGCCAAAGCTTTCCATCATGTACTCGACTCAATACAATGCGTACCCACTATTTTTTGAATTCCTTGAGGAAACTTATGACATTGGTTAACCCTTTCACTTCTAGGTGTTTATGATCAACCTTTATTTTCCCATTAGTGTAAAGTGTTTGATATGTTGATATTAGCTCAAAATCACCTATTTCACTAATCTTGTAGGGAATGTATGCCCTTACATCATGAACCAAGAGAACCTTATGCTGTATTGCAGAGAACGTGCCTTTGTCGTTGGGTTGAGCTACAACCTGTGGATGAATCTTGTAATGGGGTTATGTGCATGTTGAATTCTTGATAAGAATTTCTTTTTTTCTTTAAACCATCTTTGCCTGCATGGTTTGTGATGAGGATGCCATCATATTTTAAAATTTAGGGCTTCCAACAAAAGAACTTAGTTAGCTCGGTGAGTACAAGTTCTTACAGGTATAACCTTCAACTGCTCAAATATTCTTTGAATCTCTATAAAATCTTTCGAAGTGCTCTGTTGTGAAATCACTATCAATCTCTCTTCTCTTCTCTATGATCACTGTGTGAAAATATTAGTTCACTTCCCTTGAATTTATAAAAAATAATTTTAGTCGGTGTAATAAATGCATGAAAAAAACCACTCGATAGACAAACAAATCACTCAGTTGACATTAAATATATCTCAGCTTGGTGAGTACAATAGATGCTCGGTTGCATTAGCAACTCAGTTGTCTCTCACATTTTCACCGACTGGAATTACTAACTCAGAAAAGATCGACTGACTCAACTAGATCAAATTTATCAAAATTATAATACCATAGTGCATCTTAATTCATGCTAATTTTGGCATTTGTACAATAAATATAGGAATTGATGTAAAATATGCCCTTACACAACATAGTTCCATACTTGCTTGTATTCCTTATGTGGAGGTGGTGGAATCACCTAATCCATCGGATGAGGTGCCACCAACTATTGTTTTTGGCACAACATTATCATTTGATTCTCTCCTCCACATTTGATTTCTAATTCTCATGATTTATTTGATTCTATTCCTATTTCCTTACGTATTTATTTGGTCTGCACAATCTCTGCTTAAGTGACTGATCTTATGACAGTGTGAGCATGCCATTCTAGAGTTTGACCAATTTCTAGACTTAGTTCTCCATTGTCTCATACAATTAGATGTTATATGTCCATATTTACCACATGTTGTGCAACTTTCCCAAGTGTTATAATCCCAACCATAAGCATTACCTTGTCTTCTCGGTTAATTTTCTTTTCTTGTCCTTTAGGTTTCCATATTTGCTTCATATTAGTCTTGCATGCTTGTGATGTGTGACCAGGCATATTGCAAGTGTTACAATATTTATCCATGTAGGCTTTCCTCTGTGGTTTGTTCAACTTAGATATACATTCATGTGCTTGGTTTCCATGCTTATCATAGTCATAGCCATTGCCATTGAATTTAGGAGAGTTTCTAGAAGTACCTTTTTCTTTGCTCCTGCAAACTTTTGATGTGTAGCCAGATAGTGATGGTTTGTAAGGCTTTGGATTTGAGTAGAAATTTGATTTGATTATTATCCTTTCTTGGTATACCCTAATCTGGTATTATTGTCCAGTCTTCATTGATAGTTCATAAATTCATCCATTCTCTTAGTACTATCTTCAAATCTCTTAATCTCCTCATTATGTTGTTGTAGAATCTTCAATTCATTTCTCAGTTTTTCATTCTCTTCTTTTAGTTCACCAATATCTTCTATTTTTATCGCAAGCTCAATATTCACTTGGTTGGCCTCATGAATCATAGAAACCATTTGATTGGTGATCTCAAAGTAATGTTCAATAAGTCTCATTATCTCAGATTCCTTTTCTTGTAAATTTTCAGTTATTTGTGTCATGTCATCAACAACCATGTTTCTATCTTGTTCATCTTTCTTAGCATCATTCAATACTTCAACCATTATAAGCATTTGTGTATCTTGACCGATCTGCGGTGCTTTCACTTATTCAGTAAGTTGTTGATTTGTCTAAGATAGCTTTGATATAATTCCTTTAGATGCATCAAATATGCTACCAAATTCTGATCCATATGTATCAAATGGGACATGAATCGCTTCTTCGTGATAATTAGTCTCATGACAGTGAGATGCCATGTCTTTTCTCTTAATCAACATATCCCTGAGTTTCTCCTTGGATTCTTTGTACTGTTTAATGTAGATCTGCAACTATAACTTTTGATTCTGAATAGTTTGATCAAGTGTATACTTTTCCATTGTAAGATATTTTCTCTCCAGTGATTAAATTTTAAAAATAATATAACTAGCTCTGATACCAATTGTTGGAATAATAGAAAGGTGAGTATTGAGAGAGGAGGGCTGAATCAATACCCTTACAAATTTTTCAAAAAAATCTTTGTACTCATATACTATTATAACCAACTGAGTAGATTAATTTCACCAAACATGTAATGTCATTGCTGAAATGTAAATGCATGTAATAAAAAAAAATATTCATGAAACTTAAATACTCATGAAACTAGTATTTTGGTATCATAGAAAACCCCTATTAGAAGGTAAAAAATGTGGTGGGGATGAGACTCACAAAGCTTCACTACTGTTAGGATATTTAAACAAAGATGGTTAATTCTACTCTATTTGGAGATTTTGGGATTGTTAAAATTGTCAGAGAGTAACAAAATATGTGATATAAAAAAATTACAATCTCAATATTGTGGATACAGATCCTTTAAGTACAATGAATATATCACCTTACTATGACTGATAATACCCTTTGTACTGCTCGGAAGCCTTGTTTGTGTTCTGAAAACTAAATGGTGCATTGTAGTCCTTGGTTTAAAACCCTTGTCTGATCTTCTGATGTCCTTAGTGTGGTGGCTATTTGATCATTACTTGATCATCATACATTCCAAAATGACATCTTATCCTTACATGTATCAAACCTCTTGACCTAGTTAGGGTTTTACAATATCTTAGAAAACCTAAGATCAATGGTGTACAAAATTTACCTTGATCATATATACAAAGGAGATATAAAAAATTAATGAGTGCATGCATAATTAATGTACTCCTTGATCAATGTAAATTTTTATCTATCTCGGCAAAAATTTGTTACCAAGATTGATGTTCCAATTTAAACTTATATGTAACTACTAGTTTACATCATAACTAATGCCTCTCGGTGCTTGGTGTTCCTTGTGTATCTTGTTTCTTGGTGTATACTATGTGCTTGGTAATTCTATTGCTTGGTGATTGTTTTACTTGGTTAACTTTGTGCTCGATCATTGCACTCGGTTAAGTCTACACTTGATCACTGCACTCAGTGATCATTACCAACTAGTCTATTTTTGACTCTTTTACAGACTGGCAAATTGAATACTTGAATAATAATAAAAAACTTCAAGACTTATATTGAGTAACACCAATATTTCATCCTCAAAATGTATTACCAATATTAGAATTTATATGTCATCCTTAGATCCACTGCCTTAATCAAATTAATATGAAACTTTGAATGATGATTAAATATGTAAACTTCCTTCTCACTCAAAACATAATTCAATCAAAACTTGAAATAAACTATTTGCAATGGGAATCATGGATTCCACATACCCTACACATACTATATCTTGGATCGCAACATCTGAATGTTTCCTCAACTTCACCACTACCACAATATTTTTTTGATAATGTTCTTCCTAAACACTAGTTAACATGCATAGTTGATCTTCCCTTTAATGCTCATGCACAATTCTTACTTATGACTGTAATCATGATAACTGAATACATTTCCATTAGGGATAACCAAATATGCATCCACTCATGACCGCTCCGCATATCTCCTCCAAAAATATCATAATGAAACCAATCTTCCCCTTTGGTATTGATGGAAATAACTTCTGATAATCATTTCAAAAATCTTACATTGCATACATATGTAGGACAATCTTGAATTCCTAAAAATCCCTTATCAACCAAAAATATGTTTATTTTATTTTGGTAGCTTATTGGAGACTACTCAGTGAAGTGATCAGTAACTATCTTGTTTGGTTGATTGAAGGTTTGTTAGTTCACCACTCAAGCTCGGTAACTTATCTTTGTTGGATTTCTAGATGGGGTCTCAGTGGTGTTCTTGACTGCTCGGTGGTTTCACTCATTGGTCTCTATGCTTGGTAGTCTTTCTCACCGAGTTGGTTTTTGGATGTTGGATCTTCTGGCTGACATGTGTATTTAATTTCCATATAATAATTAATGTTGGGGTCTCTCCTTGGGATGTGTGTGGACCTAAATCTGGATCTTTGTTGTTTCCTTTGTTGGATCTTTAGGATCTTTTGTGCTGACCTCTTTGGTGGACTCTTGTATATGTTTTGTTTCTATTCTTAGATTTAGGGAAGTAGTTCTAGGTAGTGAAGAAATTGGAAGATTTGAATCGCAGGTCTGTGACCTCGCATGTATGAAGATTATTTTTCAAATATTTGAATGTATATGGTTGTAACCATGAAGGCCCTATAGCTTGACATGTATGATGTTTGATGAAATAATATAAAGTTCTACTTTATTTCTCTTTCATTATGTGTATGTTTCTTATGAGTTGTGTTTGCAAGCTAGTTTAGTAGCTGGGAGTTCCTTGGGCCCTAGTTATCCATCCCCTCCTTGTCTCATGTGGTATCAGAGCAAAGGTGAGATATGGGGTTCCTTCTTGTGAACCTGATTAATGTTTGTTTTAAGGTACAATATTGCGATCTCAAAGGTAAAATTGTAGAGTGTTTCAAGATGGTTCATGGGAGAGGAAATGCAGATATAGGTCTATTTGATATGCTAAGATAGATTTATGCAATATTGGAAATTGTTGAGAAATCCCAACACTGAGGAAGACATCTTGAGGATGTTAGTGATGATCAATTTAAAGAAGTGCAATTAGAATCTGCACCTGCACCTCTGATGGATCAGAAAGAAGAGAGGCATTAACAAGTTTGAAGTCTACACCTCTATTTAATCCTCTTGAGTATAGTGGAAAGTTGGATTCTTATGATTTTATAGACTGGATAACCGAGATGGAGAAATACTTTGAATATCAGATTATAAAAGAGGAGAAAAAGGTAAAGATTGCAAGTGCAGAGTTGAAAGGTCATGCATCCTTGTGGTGGGAGCATCTGCAATTGTATTAGAAGAAGAAGGGTAAAGACAAGCTCAAGGTATGGGATAAGATGATAAACAAGTTGAAATGAAAGTTTATGCCTTGTGATTACTTGATTAACCTAGTTAGGAGAATGTGAAGTTTGAAGTAGATAGATAGCTCGGTAAAAGATTACATTGAGGAATTTTATAGATTAGACATCATATCTAGACATGCTGAAGACGAGGTGGAAATAATAGTAAGATATGTGAGTGGATTAAGAATTTATATACAAGATGAGATCATCTTGGTAAAGATGGAAAGAATCGAAGAGGCATATCAGTTTACCTTAAAAGCTGAGGAGAAATTGAACAAAAGATATGAACAAAGGAAAAAAGGAAGAGGAGGTAGATTCCCTAGAGGAAGAGGAAGATCTTATTGTGAAAATAGTAGATCTGATCAGGACAAGACAAATCAAGACACACATCAAGACAAAGGAAAGACTAAGTGGAATGGTGGAATCTTAGTCTGGGGAAGAGGCAACTACTCCCTAGGTGGATATAGCAGAAGAGGCTTCCAAGGAACTTATTATAATTGTTGTAAAGAAGGACATAGATCTTTTGAGTGTACACATAGAAGAAAGAAAGTTGGTATTAAAAGAAATGCTTTGGTGCCAGAAGATTCACCAAATGAGCTTGAAAAGGAAGGAAACCTAATGGTCAGAATAATATTATGGAGTTAGACTAATAAGAAAGATCATGTAAGGAAAATTTTGTTCAAGACCAGATGGAGAGTTGCAAACAAAGTTTGGAAGGTTATTGTTGATAGTGGAATCTCAGAGAACCTATAATTAGAGGGGATGGTCACAATTTGCAGTAGAAAATAATGAAGCACCCGAAGCCCTATCATATTTCATGGATCAAGGATAAGCATACATTAAAGGTGAGTGAACAATGTTTTGTGAATCTTAAAATTGGAAATTATTATGATAAGGTGTTGTGTGATATTATACCAATAGATTGTTGTCATATTTTGTTGGGTAGACTTTGGAAATATGATATGCATGTTATACATGATGGAAGAGTGAACAAATATACTATTTGGGTTGATGGTAAGAAGAAAGTCTTGTTACCTTTGGTTGAAGAATCTATTGGTGAGATGTGTACATCTATGAAAGTTAATTTGATGGAAGGTAGACAATTTTTTAACTATTTAAAAATGAATGGTATATTTTATGCTTTGATTCCTAACATACTGAGTAAGATTAAAGAAGATTAAATTTCCTAAAGAAGTTAAGAAATTGCTCACCAAGTACAAGGAAATAATTTTAGATAATGTACTTGATAGTTTGCCATTGATGAGAGATATTAGTCATTGTATGGATCTTATTCCTGGAGCTAGTTTTCCAATAAAGGCACCACATCGGTTGACATCGACTGAGAATGAGAAACTCAGCCAACAATTTCATAAGTTATTTAACAAGGGTTTGATTAGAGAAAGTTTGAGTTCATGTGCAGTACTAGCTGTGTTACCACCTAAGAAGACTGGAGAATGATGAATGTGTACTAATTCAAGAGATATCAAAAAGATCATAGTTAAGTATATATTTCCTATACCAAGGATGGATTTGAGTTGAGAAAAATATTTTACCAAAATTGATTTGAAGAGTGGATATCATGAGATCAGAATCAAAGAAGGTGATGAATGAGAGACTTCTTTCAAGACAAAAGAATGTTTGTATGAGTGGTTGTTTGTGCATTTTGGTTTAACTAATGCACCAAGTACATTTATGTGGTTGATGAATGAGGTTTGGAGGAAATTATTGAATAAATGTGTGATTTTGTACTTGGATGATATTTTGATATTTAGTAAGACTATAGAAGATAATTTGATGCATATAAGACAAGTGTTGCTGAGATTGAAAGAGGAAAAGTTGTCGATTAATTTGAAAAAGTGTACCTTTATGAAAGAAGAGCTTCTGTATTTAGGTTTTGTGATTTCAATAGATAGTTTGAAGATGGATACTTATAAATTTGAAGCTATAGTTAGTTGGCCTACACTTGAGAGTGTCAGTGGGGTAAGATCATTTCATGGATTGGAAATATTTTACAGGAAATTTATGGGAAATTTCAGTTATATTTGTAATGTTATGACTGAGACAATGAGAGGACAAAAAATAGAATTCAAATGGACACATGGAGCTGATAAATGTTTTGAGATTTTAAAGTAGAAGGTTGTTGAATTACCTTTATTATCCTTACGTAATTTCAATAAGTTATTTCAAGTTCAATGTGATTCAAGTGAAAGTGCAATAGGAGTTGTGTTTGTTGATTAACTGATGGGGATGATGAATATTGAGTGATAATGAGTATAAATGTTTTTAGAAATGATTAGATCAGTTATTATTTTGTCGTTGATGTCAAGTAATTGATTTACTCATATTTATCAAGTTACCATATCATACAAAGAGAACTTAAATGGGTGACAAATACAGATCAAACAATGACTGATTAATGTTGATATGGTTTTTTATTACTCTTTATTGGATGTTATTAATTTGGTACACTTGATTGATAAATTTAGAAATTGCAAAGATTTAATTTATGAATGAAAAGAGTTACTCTACTGAGGTAGACCGAGTCATTCAATATAGAGTTGTGTTGATCAGTTTTCAACTATCGAGCCCTGAGCAGTGAACAAAGTTAGTTATTGAGTTGCAAAGCTATTACCGAGTACATAATATTGATTGTAAATGATGATAAGATAAAATTTAATACAAGACTATGATGATCTAGATGGAGATAAGAATTAAAGGAAGTTTTTTAGAAGATCTACAAGATAAAAAATTCAATGCAAAGATCTAAGGTGAAGATCAAGCGGTTAAACCTGATTATGTGAGTTCTAAGAAAAGTTCAAGTTATGAGGTAAAAGTGAAAGAGTTTAGAAAGTTAAGATTCATGAAGAAAATGATCAAATGAATGAGAGGAAATGATGGAAAACCTAAGAAAGGAGATTAAGAGGAAAAATTATGTCTATAAATAATGATAAATTTATAGAGATTATGATCTTGGCGAATTGAATAGAGAAGTAAAAGAAGCTGAAGAACAGTGTTACGGAGTAGAATAGATAAGAATAAAGAGCAAAATATATAGTCTAAAATAGAGACAAATAAATTATGTGATGCCAATATTCATGTGAGCATAAAGGATTTGACACAAGAAAAAGGTAGTTACTATATTTACATATCAAATTTTTACTATTTCTTATTAGCATTTGTAATAGAGAAAATCTCTTATCCGAATGGATTTAACATTCCTATTTGTAAATCCTAGACATAGGTGACATTCCGAAAGAGTGTTTAAAGTCCTCTAGTAAGGTCACTCCTCATAGGATGAAGATCTTAAATTATCTAAGGAAAATCCCTTAATAGGGTCATATTTAGCAAATGTGTTTGTAATCTTTAACATGATAAGTTCTTAGTTGAGCCTACTTTAGAAAGGTATATTTTTATTGTGGGTCATAATTCCCATAGAGGTTTATCCAAAATTGGGTTTCCTCATTAAATATAGTGTCAACTGAGTTAAATCCGTGTTTACTAAGTTATAGATTTGCATATTATGAGATGTATGGTTGTTTAATTTATTAAGTTATTTGGTGAATCAATTATTACTGTATTTAGTGTTGCCGAGTGAATCAGTGAGTTGATTTTTAAGTGTTTAAGTTTGATTTGGTTTGATTCACCACCCCCCCTGAGTGGGACCAAAAATTGGTACTAGAGCATCAGTTCTCTGAAGTGTTAAGTTTAAAAGGACTTGAGTCAATATCTAAAGATGTATAAGAGGGAAGCACCAAAGTTGAATAGGAAATAGTTTTCTACATGGAAAAGTAGAATGAGATTGCATATCTCTGGTATAGGAGAATATGGACTTCATTTTCTTGATAATGAATATGTTCAATTGAGTATTGCACCTTTGACAATCAGTGAGAAAAGAAATAAGAAAGAGCACACACAAGTTATGATTGGGATAACTTCTATACTTACCGACTAGGAATATGAACTTGATGGATGTACTACTTTTAAATAAATGTGGGATAAACTTATTTTGACCTATGGTGGAGATCAACATGTTCAAAAAGAAAAAAGCATAAATTCTAAGAGGTAGATTTGATTCGATGAGAATGAAAGATGGAGAAAACATAATATAGTACAATACTAGACTTAAAGAGATTGTAAATTCTATAAGAGGAGCTTGTGGAGCCAGAAGAAAGGAAGATGTTACACGAAATTTTTTGAGAACCCTACTACTGTGTTATGCTATTAGAGTATCTTTTATACAAGAGTTGAGATCCATTCCTAAGATGAATGTTTCTCTTGATGCTACTATTGGTAAGCTCATTGCATTTGAGATTCATGATTGTGATAATAGTTTACATGCTACATCTAAGATTGAGTCTACATTTAAGTCATCTTTGAAGATAGGAAGTTGTAAGGATTCTAGACCTAGTGATGAAAATTTGAGAAGTTCTAGCGAGATATTTTAAATTTATCAGAGTGGTTTGGAAGAATTATTTGTTGCAGATGAAGAGAATGAGAGAGATTTTGAAGATTTTTTGGCTATAAGGATACAAAGAGGAAAACGAAAATACCAAGGTAAGTTACCCTTGAAATGTTTTAACTTTAACAAGATTGTTCATTTTTCATCTAACTTCCCTAAGAAAGATAATGAGGAGAAGAAGGACAACAAAGATAAGGACAAAAGAGAAAACAGATCCACGAGATTTAGAGACTACAAGAACAAAGGTAAGAAATATTGTCATAATCCTAATGAAGATCTAAGTGATGATGATTTAGATGATAGTGATTTAAAAGAAGTTGTTTATGATTCTATTAAAGATGATTCAAATGAAGAATAACCAAGAGCCCTAATATTGCAAGTAATTAAGAATGAACCATGGATTATAGATAGTGGTTGTTCACATCATATGACTGCTGACACACTTAAGTTTATTTCCTTGGGAAATCATGATGGAGGATATGTTAGATTTGGTAATGATTCTCCATATACTTTGAAAGGAAAAGGTTCAATAATACTACTGAATAACACAAGATATGATGATGTTTATTGGGTTGAAGGATTAAAGTATAATCTATTGACTGTTGCATAGTTAAATAACATAGGTCACCGACTAGAATTTAACATGGACGAGTCAAAGTTTTTTGATAAGAAGGAAAATTTGATTACTACTGGAGAACAATCTAAAGGTAATTTAGTTTATCTTGATACTTCTATAAATAATTTCCTGCATGCTAAAGTTGAGGATGTCTAGCTATGGCACAAAAGGATATGTCATGTTAATTTTGACAACTTGATCAAAGTGAGTAAAAAGAATAGAGTAAGAGGATTTTTGGGATTAGAGAAACCTAGGAATGCTATGTGCAAAGAATCTCAAATGGGTAAGATGACTAAATCTAGTTTTTCAAGAAAAAATTATGTTATAGAAGGAATTTTGGATTTAGTTCATAATGATTTATGTGGACCCATGAGAACTCAATGTAACTATGGATACATCTATTTTGTTCTAGTTGTGGATGATTATTATAGAATGATGTATGTAATGTTTTTAAAAGAAAAATTTGATGTATTTCAAATGTCTAAGTGGTATAAGGCCTGAGTTGAGAAAGAAACTGGAAGACAATTGAAATGTTTAAGATTTGATAGAGGAGGTGAGTTTAAATTTGATGAGTTTACACTACTTTGTAATGAAAATTGAATTAAGAGACAAATGTCAGCGCCGAGGACACCATAGCAGAATGGTATTATTGAGAGAAGAAACATATCTATTGTTGATTATGCTAGGACAATGATGATTGTGAATGGTATTTAAAAAAACTAATGGAGATAAGTGGTTAGTACAACTATTTACACACTTAACTGAGTACAAATTAAAAAAAATACCAATAGAACACCTTATTAAATCCGGTATGATCACAAACCTAATGTTAGTTATTTCAACATGTTTTGAAGCAAATTTTATATACGGAAAGATTCTAGAGAAGGAAAGTTTGATTCTAAAGGGATTGAAGGAATATTATTAGGATATTCTACAAGGAGTAAAGCCTATTAGTCAATGAATAAAGCTACTAACAAAATGGTGGAAAGTCCAAATGTGAGAATTGATGAGTTTACAGAAAATAATGATGAAGAAAGAAAAAAGGAACCTCAAGACTATGATAAGTTTATATATGTAAAAATTGATGTTCCTAGCACCTTACCAAGAGCACTGAGACCTACTGAGCCTATTTTAGCAAAGTATATGAGGATGCACCACTTCCCTAGAAAGATTATTGGAAATAAAGATGCTAGAGTGTTGACTAGAAGCAAGGTAAGAGATAATACATGTTTGATATCTTCATTTGAACAAAATAAAGTTAAAGATTCACTAGGTGATGAAGACTGGATGAAATAAATGAAAGAAGAGTTTGATCATATAGAAAAGAACAATACATGGACTTTAGTACCTAGGCCAAAGGATAAAAATGTTATTGGTACTAAATAAATTTTCAAAAATAAGTTGAATGAGAATGGTGAAGTTATCATAAATAAAGCTAGATTGGTTTGGAAAGGTTATGCACAAGAAGAAGGCATAGATTATGGAAAGAATTTTGTACCTATTTCTATATTGGAAGGAGTTAGAAAACTTCTAGCTTATGTGCCTTACAAAGGATTCAAATTTTATCAAATGGATGTCAAGTCTACATTTTTGAATGAGATACTGGAAGAAGAAGTTTACAATGAATAGCCTAAAGGATTCATCAAGAACACAAATAAGAATAAGCTATGTAAGTTACATAAATCTCTTTATGGTTTGATGCAATAACCCCACGCATGTTATGAGAGGTTGGACTCTTATCTAAAAAAAATAGGATTTCAAAGAACAAGTGATATTAGTAATGTTTACTTGGAGTGTAATAGGGATAAAAGTGTTTTGATTGCCGAAATTTTTGTTGATGATATTATTTTTGGAAGCAATAACACCTTATGTAAGACATTTTCTAATGAAATGAGAAAAGATTTTTAAATTTATATGATTAGAGAGATTAAGTTCTTTCTAGGACTATAGATACAACATGTTGCAGAAGGGATCTATATTACACAAGAAAACTATATCAAAAAGATCCTCAAAAATTTTGGTATGGAAGATTCCAAGCCTATTGGAACACTGATGGTCACTGGATGTAAGTTATCTAAAGAAGATGAGACAAAAAAGGTGGATAATACTCTTTACTGATCCATGATTGGTAAATTGTAGTATGTTGTTCATAACAGACTTGATATAGCACACATTGTTGGGATTGTTTCAAGATTTTCTTCTAATCCAAAGGAAACACACATGTCTACAATCAAGAGAATTTTTAGATATCTAAAAGGAAATGAAGATTTTTGTTTATTGTACAAGAAAGGAGGTAATTCTGATCTGCAAGTCTACACTGATGCATATTGGGATGGAAACATTGATGACATAAAAACTACTAGTGGAGGTGCATTCTTTCTAGGTGAAAGATTGGTCACATGGCTAAGAAAAAAGTAGAGTTGCATTTCACATTCTACTGCCGATGTAGAATATATTCTTGTTGCCACGAATTGTATGAATATTGTTTGGATCAAATAACTAATTGAAGGTATGCAGGAGATTATTTTAGATCCTATAACTAGTTTTTGTGATAACACAAGTGCTATCAATATATCAAAGAACTCGGTTATGCATTCAAAGACCAAGCACATTTATTTCAAGTATCACTACTTGAGAGAACAAGTTCAAGAGAAGAATGTGGTATTTGAATATGTGAATTCAAAGGTAGAATTGGCTGATATCTTTACAAATCCACTACCGATAGATTCTTTTGAGTATCTCAAAGGTAAATTAGGGGTTCTTTCGCTATCCAATATTCACTAAGTAGGATGAGGAATGTTGCATCAATTCTGTAATTTATTAGAATATCTATTCTTAATTAATGTTAGTGTGACACACTTTAGGTGATTCCTGAAGTTGTGAAGAAATTTCTACATGTAATGAGTATTTGTACATGTAAGGTATAATCCACTGCTAAAACAATGTTTTTGGAGTACAACTTTTTGGCATTGTTGTCAAAGAGGGAGAGTATAAAATTGATGAAATTTATCCATAAGGGAGATATTGATGAAAGATGGAGAGAATGAATTGTTATGATTTACTCATGAAGGATAATCAAAATGTATGATACAGTATAAGAAGATTTATCCAAGAGGGAGAACAATGAATAGTGTGAAGATCAGAAACAAAATATCAACTCAGAGGGATTAATGACAAAGATTAATACAATTGAAAGTTTTCATCATCAATTTCTATAGTATGATCAACTATAAGTGATTAAATGTTTGAAGATGTTAAGTTGATGATCATAGAGACACAGAAAGTTAATGCACAATATTAAATCAGTTAATATATTGTATTGTCATTGATGTCAACTTGATATAATTTGTATGGTCATGGACATATTGCTAAAGACATCAAATAAAAAATAAATCAAGGGCTATGCTATCAATAATGCATATAAGTCAAGTATTCACAAAGTGACTATATACACCAACAGAGTGCACATCAACGGACAAAGTAAACCAATGAGAGAAAAGTCACAGTGTTACCCAATGAACAAAAGTACAGTATTACCAATGAGAAAAGTCATAGTGTTACCCAATGAGAAAAGCACATTGTAACCTGATGGACATAATTATAATGTTGCCCAATGGATAGAGATATCAAAGACAACTAAAGTCACACCGAAAAAATAGTCAGTTGTCACCGATGACTAACTTAAGTATGGATCAATAGAACAGAGAGTTCAGAAATGACAAAATGCTTAGCTGTCAAGAGCTAAAAATAGACTTAACTGGTACTGATAATTTTTTTAATTGAAAAGATAAAGCCAAAGATAAGTAAATGATTTAAATTTGCTTTGTCCATTTGGCAAGAAGATCTCTATGAGATAAAACTAGAGTTTTTCTTTAAATCTAATTGAAGAGAATTCTGGATCACGCCAAGATCAAGAAAGCTAAGAAATGGTGAAATAATGTCTATATAAGATACAAGATTATTCAATATGAATAGGGGGAGTGAGAAGAAAATAGATACTGAAGAGATTCTAAAGGAGAAGAAAGTATTCATTCAGACCCGATCAATCAAGATGAGGAAAGAGATAAATTCTGTAGACACCGACGAACCATGATACATTATCACAGAGCAGAACAGTGTGGAGCAAAGGTATTGAATTGATAACATTGATCAAAAAGGTAATGCACTTTCAATAGATCTGAAAATCTACAATTCAAGTTGTATATGTGAACAGATCAATTTATTATTTTAGTTTAACCACTGAAGCATCAATTCTATTAACCGAGCAGGACTTAAAAGTATTTTCTAATTGAGATACATCCCAAGGAGTATCAAAAAGTTTGATCATACAAAGTAGCATTGGATATGCCCGATACCTATTGATAGGCCAAGAGAGTGTTTCATCAAGGATGGTAGCATTAGATGCCAGATACTAAGTGACAAACTATCTATTTAAATCCTCTAACAAGGTGACACCTAACAGTGTGTTTCTATCCTTTAACAAGGTTGGCTCTTAACCGAGCTCACTTCAGAAGAGTAAAAATTTGGGGTACCGATCCCAGTGGTTTTTCCCTTAATAGGGTTTCCACGTTAAAAACCCATGTGTCATGTGTTTATGAGTCATTAGTTTATTGTTTTGCATTTCATATAAGTAAATTTGGATTGATTGGTATACACTAGTTATTTACTGTGTTTTGGTAAATAGAAAGACTTATTATTAGTAAACATATAGAAGAAGGTTTTAGAAAGCATTCTGACAAGTAGTAATTTGATATAAGTATTTCAAGGAATTCATCTTGTAGGACTAAATATAACTAGAGGCTTATATATGTTATAATAAGTTTTAAGGGTTGATTTAAGGATTAATGTTTGAGGCCATTGATTCATGCCCATCTCAGTTATCACTAACAATTGGTATCAGAGCTTGTATGCTTAGACATGAATTTTAGCAGCTCAAGATAAATATCACAAGATGAACAGACGAGATGTGCCCAAGTTGAACAAAGACAACTTTGCTTCATGGAAAATCAAGATAAGACTCCACTTATCAGGTATTGGAAATTATGTTACTCAATACTTAGATACTGAATATGTGTTGCCCACATGAGCACTCACAGTTGAAAAAATGAAAGAGAAGCATGAGCACAACTGCATGATAATAGAGTTTTCTTCCTCACTCTCCAATCCTAAATTTGAAGATGTCAAAGCATGCACAACTGCAAAGCAAATGTGGGAAAAATCAAAGCTTGTGCATGGTGGTGATAAAAATGTTCTGAGAGCCAAGGCAGAAATCCATAGAGGGAAGTTTGATGATCTTAGAATAAAAGAAGGTTAAAACATCACATAGTACAACACAAGAATCAAAGAGGTAGTCAATGCTATCCAAGGATTTGGAGGTGTACTAGCAAAAGAGATAATGGTAAGTAAAATACTAAGAACCTTACTACCTACTTATTCTATTAGAGTATCTGCCATACAATAAATGAGAGTTGTAGCAAATAACAATGTTACTCTAGATAGTTTGATTGGAAGACTGATTTCATTTGAGATGAATAACTTTGATAATAGTGTCTTACCAAACATAAAGTCTGCATTCAAATCTTCTTTGAGAATAAGTAAATCAAGTCATAAACACACTATGAGAAAAAATAGTGATAGTGAAAGTGAAGAAGAAGATCTTGATGAATTTGAAATACTTGTGGCTAGAAGAATGGAGAGATGAAAAGGTAAATACAAAGGTAAATTACCACTTGTATGTTTTAATTGTAAACATATTGGACACTTTGCTGCAAGATGTCCTAACAGAATAAAATATGACAGAAGTAATGACAGGTCATTTGAAAAGAAGTTTGATAGAGGTGATATCTGAGATTACAGAAGAAACATACAATCAGAAAGAAGAGACACCCAAGACTACAAGGACAAAAGAAAGAAGGTCAGTTACCTATCTAAATGCAAAGATGAAGATATTGACACCAAATCTGATGAAGACATCAAGATGGTGTTTGTGGCAGTAAAAGATAATTCAAATGATGATGAAGAAAGGTATCTAGAAACTTCACTCATATCTAAAGTTAGTAAAAATGATGTCTAGATTATAGATAGTGGCTGCACTCACCATATGACTGGTGATAAACAAAAGTTTGAGACTTTTGAATACTGTAATGGTGGTTCAGTAAGAATGGGTAATGATATACCTTGTCCAGTTGAATGTAAAGGAACTATAAAGTTGAATAACCTGATAAAATGTGAAAATGCTTATTGGCTGAAAGGATTGAATTATAATCTATTGAGTGTTTCTTAGTTGAATAATTCAGGTCATAGAATAGAATTTGAAAATAAGAAGGAAAAGAACTTCAATAAATCAAGAAGTTTGACTGGTACCAGTCAAAAGACAAAAGGTAACTTATTCTATCTGAATGATACAGACACCACTTGCTTAATTGCTAGAAATGAAGACATATGGTTGTGGCATAAAATATTGTGTCATGTAAACTTTGACAACATGATAAAGATAAGAAGAAAGACAAATGTAAGAGGCTTAGCGATGATGATTAAGCCAGACAATATCGTGTGCAAAAATTGTCAAAAAGGTAAGATGACTAAGTGTATTTTCAAAAGAAAAACCCATACATCTGATGCCATTCTAGAATTAGTCCATACTGATCTATGTGGACCCATGAGGACAAAGAGTTACTATGGTGATAGATAATTTATTATGTTTGTTGATGATTACTCTAGAATTATTACAATTATGTTTCTAAAAGATAAATTTGAAGCATTCAAGATGTTTAAATGGTACAAAGTAATGGTAGAAAAAAAAGTGGTAAAGAATTGAAATGCTTAAGATCAAATAGAGGAGGGGAATTTATTTCAAATGAATTCACTAAATTTTGAAATGAGCATGGAATCAAAAGATAGGTCTCTGCATCGAGAACACCACAACAAAATGGAATTGCTGAAAGAAGGAACAAATCCATTGTTGATTATGCAAGGACACTAATGATAGAGAAAGGAATCACCCAAATATTTTGGAGGGAATCTATGACTACTACTGTTTACACATTGAACAGAGTACAATTGAAGAAAGATACCAAGAAAACACCCTATGAGCTATGGTATGGTTACACACCCAATGTAAGTTACTTCAAGATCTTTGGTAGTCAATTTTATATCTTAAAAGATGACGGAAATATAAATCTTGACTCCAAAAGTGATGAAGGAATCTTTCTAGGGTATTCCACCAAGAGCAAGCCTTATTAATGTCTTAATAAAGCCTCTAACAAAATTATTGAAAGTGCAAATGTAAAGATAGATGAATTTGTAGAGAAGAATGAAAAGGAAAGCACAAAAGAACCAGAGGACTGCAACAGGTTTGTATAAATGAAGAACCTAACACTCTACCCAAGAAACAATGTATAGCTCCTGAGCAATAGATTATTGCACCCGAGCATTAGGCTGCAAATACTAAAAATTAGTATATTTCTCAAGATGATGTACCAAGTGATGGAGATTAGAATGAAGGACAAAATGATGATCAAGATGATAGACAAAGAATTAAACCTGTACTTTCTAGATATGTCAGAAGGAACCATCCACAGAACCAGATCATAAGAAACAAGAAAGTTTGTATGAGAACCAGAAGAAAGTCTCTAAACACAAGATGTCTTATTTGTGATTTTGAGCCAAAATTTGTTAATGCTGCACTTGATAATGAATAATGGATTAGTGCTATGAATGAAGAAATTGAGTAGATTGAGTAAAACAAGACATGGACACTTGTACCAAGACTAGATGACAAGAATGTCATCGGTACAAAATGGATATTCAGGAATAAACTAAATGAGAATGGAGAAGTCACCAGAAACAAAGCAAGACTAGTATAAAAGGGGTATGCACAAGAAGAAGGGATTAACTATGGAGAAACCTTTTCACCCATTTCTAGGCTAGAAGGAGTGAGAATATTACTTTCTTATGCTACATGTAAAGGATTCAAGGTATACCAAATGGATGTCAAGTTTGTATTCCTAAATGGAATACTTGAGGAAGAGGTATACATTGAGCAACCATAAGGGTTTGTTGATCCAAACAAGAGAAACATGGTATGTAGACTACACAAAGCCTTGTATGGATTGAAACAAGCACCAAGAGCCTAGTATGAGAGACTTCATTCCTATCTCATAAGTATTGGATTTGTAAGAACTACTGAAAACAATAATCTTTATTTGAAGAAAGATATTGATGCTAACATTTTGATTGTTGAAATATTTGTTGATGACATCATATTTGGAGACAATGATATGCTATGAAAATAATTTCCAAATGAAATGAGCAAAATTTTTGAGATGTCTATGTTTGGAGAGGTCAATTTATTTCTTGGTCTATAGATCAAGCATCTAGATGAAGGCATTTTCATTACACAATCCAAATACATCAAGGAAGTACTAAAAATATTCAAGATAGAAGATTCCAATCCAATTGGAACACCAATGGAAATTGGATGTAAACTAAAAAAGGAGGACATGTCACCTAAGGTATATCAAACTTTGTACAGATCAATGATTGGAAAACTTATGTATGTTGTACATACTAGACCAGATATTGCACATGTAGAACAAATAGTTGCAATATTTTTTGCTAATCCCAGTGAATCACATATGACTTCTATGAAAAGAATCCTAATATCTCTGAAGAATACTGAGGACTATGGCTTATGGTATAGAAGAGAAGTAAAATTTGAACTTAAGGTCTTTACCGACACTGATTGGGCTAGAAACATTGATGACCGAAGATCACAACTGGAGGAGCATTCTTTATGGGTGATAGAATTGTCACATGGATCAACAAGAAGCAAGGATGCATCTCTCACTCTACTGGAGAAGTAGTGTATGTTGCTGCTGTTGCTGCAAACTACTCAAATATTGCATGGATCAAACAATTATTGGAAGGTATGTATATGAAAATTCTTGAACCAGTAATTATCTATTGTGATAATACCAGTGCAATAAAAATTTCCAAGAATCCAGTCATGCATGCTAAGACAAAGCATATTGCTATCATGTATCATTATTTGACAAAAAAAGTTCAAGCAAAGGAGGTGATACTTGAGTATGTGCAACCAAAGGAACAATTAGTTGATATCTTCATCAAGCCACCGCCCAAGGATACATTTGAGTACTTGAGAAAAAGACTAGGGGTCAAACCCTTGTTTACTAGTCATTAAGATGACTAGAAGGCCACATCAACCTACATATTATCAGAATATCATTCATGTTGATGCAAGCAGAGAAATGGACTTCAAAGATAAATCTATACACAGCAAGGTATATGTCTACTCCAAAGCTCTAGAGTTGTTATATTGTTGATGGATTGAGAAATTCAAGGAGTATATTATGGATAGAAAGGATTTGTTTGGCATTATTATCAAATATTTGTTTGGAATTTCTATCAAAGGGAGAGATTATATCAATTATCACATTAAGGAGAGATTATATCCATGACATTATCCAAATGGAGGGATGTAACCAGAAAGGGAGAGTACATAGAAAGGGAGAGAATTGATGACAAGAGACATCAAAAGAACAAAGCAGTCAAAGGGAGAGAGTTTGACACAAGAAGAGAACACATCAAATAAGAAGAAGAAAGATTCTACATCTATCTAGTGAAGGGATTGAAGAGAGAAAGAAAGATGCAAGAATCAAATCAAAGCTATGAGAGCTTACCAAGGACCAAATATTTGTATTGCTTATAGTACATAAGATTGGTAGTTTGATGAACTTCAATTGTTATATTTTATATTGTATTAGTGATAATATAGTGTGATAAGGTAGTGTGTTGCCATAAATGCCAAAGCGAGAAATTGATGAACTATAACTGATTAAATGTTTGAATATGTTAAATCGATCATCAAAAAGACATAGAAAGTTAATGCAAGACATTAAATTAGTTAATGTATTGTATTGTCATTGATGTCAACTTGATATAATCTGTATGGTCATGGACATATTGCTTAAGGCTTCAAAGAACAAATGAATCAAGGGCTATGCTATCAGTAATGCATATAAGTCAAGTATTCACAAAGTGACTATATAAACCGACGGAGTGCAAACCAACAGATAGAGTAAACCTACAAGAGCAAAGTCACAATGTTACCCGATGAACAAAATAATAGTATTACGGATGAGAAAAGTCACAATGTTACCCGATGATCAAAGCATAGTGTAACCTGATGGACAAAATTATAGTGTTTCCCGATGGATGGAGATCCTGATGACAACTAAAGTCACACTGACAAAATAGTCAATTATCACCGATAATTAACTGAAGTATTGAGTGATAGAATAGAGAGTTCAGAAATGGAAAAATGCTTAGCTATCAAGAGCTAAAATAGACTTAACTAGTACTTATCATTTTTTAATCGACAAGATAAAGCTAGAGATAAGTAAAGGATTTAAATTTGATTTGTCCAGTTGGAAAGAAGATCTCTACGAGATAAAAATGGAGTTTTGATATAAAACTAATTGGCTAGAATTGTGGATCACACCAAGATCAAGAAAGCCAAGAAATAGTGAAATCATGTCTATATAAGGGACAAGCTTATTCAATATGAATAAGGGGAGTGACAAGAAAATATATGCTGAAGAGATTCTGAAGGAGAAGAAACTATTCATTTAGACCCGATCAATCAAGCTGAGGAAAGAGCTAAATTATGCAAACATCAATGAACAGTGATACAACATCACAAAGAAGAACAATATGGAGCAAAGGTATTGAATTGATAACATTGATCAGAAAGGTAATGCACTTACAATAGATCTGAAAATCTGTAGTTCAATTTGTATATGTGAACATATCAATTTACTGTTTTAGTTTAACCACTAAAGCATCAAGTCTCTTAATCAAGTAGGACTTAAAAGTCTTTTCTAATTGACATACATCCCAAGGAGTATCTAAAAGTTTGATCATACAAAGTAGCATTGGATATGCCCGATACCTATTGATAGGCAAAGAGAGTATTTGATCAAGGGTGGTAGCATTAGATTCTAGATACTAAATGAAAAACTATCTATTTAAATCCTCTAACAAGGTCACTCCTAACAGTGTGTTTGTAACCTTTAACAGGGTTGGCTCTTAACCGAGCTCACTTCAGAAGAGTGAAAATTTGGGGTACCGGTCTTAGTGGCTTTTCCCTTAACAGGGTTTCCACATTAAAAATCCATGTGTCATGTGTTTATGAGTCATTACTTTATTGTTTTGCATTTCACATAAGTAAATCTGGATTGATTGGTATACACTAGTTATTTACTGTGTTTCGGTAAATAGAAAGACTACTTATCAGTAAACATATAGAAGAAGGTTTTACAAAGCATTCCAATGAGTAGTAATTTGATATAAGTATTTCAAGGCATTCATTGTGTAGGACTGAGTATAACTAGAGGCTTATATATGTGGTAATAAGTTTTAAGGGTTGATTTAAGGATTAAATTTTGAGGCCACTGATTCACCCCCCTCTCAGTTATTACTAACATAGTACTACTATATTTTTCATTAATGCTAAAGAGGGAGATTGTTGATTAAATGATGGAGATGATGAAGACTGAGTGATAATGAGTATACATGTTTGTAGAAATTATTAGATCAGTTATTATTTTTTCATTAATGTCAAGCAATTAATTTACTAATTTTTATTGAGTTATTATATCATACAAAGAAGTTAAATGGGTGACAAATACAGATTTGATAGTGAGGAATTAATGTTGATATAGTTGTTTTATATTATATATTTGATGTTATCAAGTCGGTAGACTCGATTGGTTAAGTAATAAATTTCAAAGAGTTAAGTTATGACTTAAAAGAGTTACTCTACCAAGGTAGACCAAGTCACCCGATATAGAGTTGTGTTGATTGGTATTCAGTTACCTAGCACCGAGCACTGACCAGTAAACATAGTTAGTTACCAAGTTGCAAAGCTATTACCAATTATAGGATATTCATTGTAAATGATGATAAGATGGAATTTAATACAAGGCTATGATGATCTAGATGGGGATAAGAATTAAAGGAATTTTTTTATAAGATCTACAAGCAATAAAATTCAATGAGAAGATCTAAAGCAAAGATCAAGTGGTTAAACCTGATTATGTGAGTTCCAAGAAAAGTTTAAGTTACAAAGTAAAAGTGCAATGGTTTACTGAGTTAAGATTAATTAAGAATATGATCAAATGACTGAGCGCAAATGATGGAAAGCCTAAGAAAGGAGATTAAGAGGAAAAATAATGTCTATATAAATGATGAGAAATTTATAGAGATTATGGTGCTGGCGAATTGAATAAAAAGTAGAAGAATTTGAAGAATAGAGTTACGAAGCATAACAAAGAAGAAGAAAGAGAAGAATCTAGAGTCTGAAACAGAGAAAAATGGAGTATGTAATGCCGGTATTCATACGAGCGCAAAGGATGTGACACAATAAAAAGGTAGTTTCTATATTTATAGATCAAAGTTTTACTATTTCTTATTTTTGTTTCTAAGAGAGAAAATATCTTAGCCAAGGGGATTTAATAGTCCTATTTGTAAATCCTAGATGTAGGTGACATTTGAATCGAGTGTTTAAAGTCCTCTAGCAAGGTAAATCCTAATAGGATGAAGATCTTAACTGGTCTGAGGGAAATCCATTAATAGGGTCTCATTTAGAAAACATGTTTGTAATCTTTAACTAGATAAGTTCTTAACTAAGTGTACTTTAGAAAGGTACATTTTTATTGTGGGTCACAATTCCCATTGAGATTTTTTCCAAATTAGGTTTCCTCGTTAAACTAGGTGTCAACTAAGTTAAATATATATTTACTAAGTTTTAATGATTGATTTAAATATTATGAGATGTATGGTTGTTTAAGTTATTAAGTTATTTGTTGAATGGGTTTTTATTGTATTCATTGCTACTGAGTGAATCAGCGAGTTGAGTTTTAAGTGTTTAAGTTTGATTTGGTTTGATTCACCCCAATCTCAATGGGACCAATAGTGTTGACTCAAGAAGGTAAACATGTTTCTTTCTTTAGTGAAAATTTTAATAATGCCAAAATTAAATATTATTTTTATTATCAAGAACTCTATGATATTGTTCAAGCCTTGAAGAAATAGAGACATTATTCAAGATGCTAGTGAAATTTTTGTTATAGACTAATCATAAGGCTTTACAATATTTGGGAAGTTAGAATATGTTGACTCAGAGACATATAAAATGGGTAGAGTATTTGTAGAGTTTCACATTTGTGATCAAGCATAAGAGTGGAGTGTCTAACCGAGTTGTTGATGGATTGAGTAGAAGAAGATCTTTATTGACTGAAATGAGAATTATTATTCTTGGTTTTGATGACATGAAGAATTTGTATGAAAATGAACCTAACTTTTCTAAGCCATGGAGAGTTTGTAGAGAACCTATTCCAAATCAACCGAGTAAGTATGAAGACTATTTCATTCAAGAAGATATATTGTTTAAAGGTATTCAGTTATGCATACCAAGAGAATCAATGAGAATCAATTTGATAAATGAAAAACATAGTAGTGGTTTGGCTGTAAATTTTGGAATTGATAAGATATTGAATTTACTTAAGGAAAGGTATTTTTTTCCTCATTTTTATAAGGATATTAATTTTTTTTTGAAAATTTGTATAGTTTCTCAAGTTGCAAAAGGAGTAAATCAGAATAGTGGAATGTATACATTGATTTTTGTTCCTGAGAAAACTTGGAGTGATATCAGCATGAATTTTATTCTTGTCTTACCAAGGACCCCAAGAGGTAATGATTCCATATTTTTTTGTGGATATATTTTCCAAGATGACACATTTATTCCCATATAGAAAAACATTAGATGTAGTACATATAGCAGATCCTTTCTTCAAAGAAATTATTTGATTGCATGGATCATTGAAGAGTGTCATCTCTGGCTGAGATAGTATGTTTGTTAGCTATTTTTGGAAAACACTTTGGAAGAATTTGAAAACTGAGATGAAGTAAAGTTCTACATTTCATCCATAGACTAATGGATAAATAGAGGTTGTAAACTGAATTTTGGGTTGTTTATTGAGATTCTTGGTTGGAGACACACCTAGTAATTGGGTTTTGATCTTAGTACAAGAAAAGTTTCCATATGATAGTTTAGTAAATCGAAGTACTGGAAAGAAACCTTTTGAGATTATTCATGCCACCAACTAAGAGGTATCAGATTTGAGAGATATTGCTAGAGAAGAAACAGGAGTGATGGAGGAGAAATATTTTCTAACCTTATGAAGACATTGCATCAGGAAGTGAAACATATGTTGGAGAAAATTAATCAGAAACAAAAGGATATTTTCAATAGATCAAGAAGACATAAGACTTTTGAAGTTGGTGACATGGTTATAGTTCATTGGAAAACACTTTGGAAGAAGTTGGACACTGAGCTGAAGTAAATTTATACATTTCATCCATAGAGTGATGGATAAACAAAGGTTTTAAACCCATGTTTGGGTAACTTATTAAGATTCTTAGTTGGAGACACACCTAGTAATTGGGTTTTGATGTTAGCGCAAGCAGAGTTTGCATATAATAGTTCAGTAAATAGAAGTACTAGAAAGACACCTTTAGAGATTATTAATGTTAAACAACCGAGAGGTATTAGACTTGAGAGATATTTCTAGAGAAGAAAAGAGGAGTGATGAAGGAGAAATATCTTATGAGTTTATGAAGACATTACATGAGGAAGTGAAACATAAGCTGGAGCAAATTAATCATAAATACAAGGATATTGCGAATAGATCAAGAAGACATAAGACTTTTGAATTTGGTGATGTAGTTATGGTTCATTTGAAGAAAGGTAGATTTCCTATTAGAACATATGGTAAATTGAAGATGAATAAATCTTGTCCTTGCACGATATTGAGAAGGTTTGACAGTGGAAATTATTATGAAGTAGAATTACCAGATGACATGGATATATCACCAATATTAACTTTTTAGACTTGTCTGAGTATCATGAATATGATGAAGAAGTGACAGCATTGAGTGATTATCCTAAGAATAGATAGAGGAAGTTGAGAATAATTTGAAACATAGAGTTGGCAGAATGATAAAAGTAACCCCAAGGTCTGCTCACACAATTCTCTAGAAAGGACTTTGTTTTCCCTAGTCCACTTAGGATCCTAATTCCTCTTCTAGTATCTCAATAGCCTCAATAAAATAAGGCTAATACTATTCCCAAGTCTTCTCTAAGAGTCACTCTTCTTGTGTTTCACCTTCAAGCAAACCTACCATTAGTTTTATCTCAATGCTTCACACTTGCCTTGAAGGATTCCAAACCTAAAGTATTCATGCCAACTTGTATGCTCATTTTTCATCCATACATTCTCATTTTCATAGGTATTTTAATCCCAATTTGGTCGAGTTCCAAAGGTTCTCTCAAAATGGTCTAATTAGGCCTAATTGACCAATTAGCCCTATCTAGAGGGTTTTTCTAGATTTAATTCTAAATATTCCAAACAATCCCTAAAACTAACCTAGGATCCAAATACCCTTTTTGAAGACCTAAATTATTTTCAAGGTCTAGGGTCCCCAAGCCTTCCGTACACCTCTATCTTGAGTTGTAGGGCTATTAGGCCTATTTTGTCTCTTCACAAGCAGTTCACTAGATTTTATGGAAAAATATATCCAAATGGACTGGATGAGCTTTGAAATCATTACCAAGGATCTATAAGACTCTAAAGACTTTGATACCACACTTGGTTTAGAACTTTCATACACACTGTTGTCTCTGCATTCATATTTTCTCGTGCCATACACCTAATCAGACAGTCCTAGCTCGCCTAGGGCATGGCTATAAAAGTAGAAAATTGACTCCTTTGACCTCCTACTTGCATATGTATACTATAAAGAGGCTCCCCTAACTCATTCATCCAAATTTTTGAGTTTCCCATGGTTTGATTTCATGGGGAAGCCATAAAACCAAAATTGCATTGAACTAGACCAACAGACTCCCTAAAACTTAAACAATTTCCTATAGATAACAAATTAACACTAACCTACTTTATCTCTGAATGAAAAATTCTTTAATATGTTCCTGATGCACAAATACACCAATATATCAAGTATTTCAATGCATTAAAACACAAAGAACATTCTAATGAGTTGACTATACTTTGTATCTCAGAACACTTGCTCTATTGCTTTCAAAACCTTTCTTACAATATAATATACCTTGGGAAATGAGCCATAGAGTATCATAAGATTCTTCCTCCACCATTTAAAGCCACTAGCATTGATTTACCACTGATAGAATGTGGGGAATCCAAAGTTTTTGACTTGCATGCAACATTTGCAAAAAGTTGCAAATGTTGTCATGAAAACTTTTGAGCATCTTTTGCATTTATGATGCAAACTATCTTTTAGGGCCTCTAACCCATGAAAATCAATGAAATAACATCATTAAAGCCTCTTTAAGCATCATTTTCACCTTAAATAGGTATAGAACACATTTAGACCCCATTTCCCAAATTTAGGCCCATTCTAAGGACTAAGCACTTAAAAGAAAACTAAACTAAAATAGAATGAAATTAGCACTAACCACTAATACACCTAGTTACACACAAAAAAAAACTTCTAAGGTCTAAGAAAAAACATACAAACTTGGCTAGATTCAATTACAAGCCAAAACTAACTAGGGCTTTGAGGATAGCCTAGGTGCTCCTGCACCATCCTCCCCAAATTAAAAGACTTCAACCCACCCTTGGATTGAGTAAGTTGACGTCAATGCCCAATATTTTGAACTTTATTTCCTTTATCCATATTTCATCTGCATCTAGTTTCCCATAACACTTTACTAAGTGTTCTTGGTATTCCTTCTTCCTTGTCTTCTTTTAGACTCTGCAATCCAGTATGTGTTCTAATTTCTTGATTGGTGTAGATGGAAAGTTGAGTTCTTCTACCTCATGTATGACCCTAGTAAAACTCTGATCTATATCTAGGGTTGGGCCTTTGTATAAAACTAAGTCTACAACATTAAAAACTGGAGATAAACCCATATCCTCTGGAAGTTCCACCTAGTAGGCATTTGCTCCATATTTGGCTAGTATGACACATGGGCCAATTATTCTCATTTAAAGCTTATGTGTTTTTCCTTTCTGTAATCTTTCCTTGTTTAGGTGAACCATCACTAGATCCCCAAATTTGAATTGGACATCTCTCTTCCTCTCATCCACTTTTCTCTTAATCCTCTCTATATTTTCAATCAGTTTCTTCCTCATTATTTCATGGACTTCTTACATAGAATGTGCAAAGTCATTAGCATAGCCACTTCCCTTGGCTCCATCCTTCAGATCTCAGAGCTCATATATGTCTCTTGGATGAAGGCCATATACTATTTCAAAAGGACTCTTACCATTAGTCCTATTCACTGTGTCATTGTAGGCATATTATGTTTTCCCAATGATTTGGTCCCAAGTTTGACAATACTCCTTAGTTAGACACCTTAGGAGATTGCTAAGACTCCTATTGACTACCTATGTTTGGACATCAGATTGTGGATGGTATGCAAATCCAAAAGATAAGTTTGTTCCCAAATTTTTCCAGAGTTTCTTCCAAAAATGACTCATAAACTATGCTTAGTGGAAAACCATGTATTCTAGCTACCTCCTTGAAAAATAGGAAAGTTTTCTAACTTGTATCATTTTTTTTCTTGCACGGTACAAAGTGTGCCATCTTGCTAAATCTGTCCATCGTAACATAAATGCTATCCATTCCCTACTTTGTCTTGGGAAATCCCACTACAAAATCCATACTCAGACACTCACGTGGTCTGGTTGGAATGGTTAAAGGCTGGTATAGGCCTGAATTAGTAGATTTAACTTTGGCCTTGTGACATATAACACAAACTTCTACATATCTCTTAACATCCAAATTCATCTTTGGCCAAAATTAGAATCTTTGAACTAATTCTTGAGTTTTGTTAACACCAAAATGGCACTAAGTGCACCATTGTGTTTCTCCTCTATTATATTCTCCCTAATAGATCCCCTAGGGACACACAATTGACTCCCTTTAAACAATAGACCACTCTTTAAAGTATACTCAGAGAATTGACTATGAAAGTGGTTTTTTAATTCTTGGCATACCTTGTAAATGTCTGCAAAGTCCTCATCTTCATCATATAGGTCTTTGAATTTATCTATCCCCATGCTTTGTAGTTGAATATATTGAATGGTCAAATCTATTCTACTTAAGGCATCTGCTACCTTATTTTGCAACCCCTTCTTGTGTTTTATGTTTAAGGTGTAGGCTTGTAGGTACTCAACCCACTTCATATGCTTGTGACTAAATTTATCTTAAGAGTTCAAGAAACTTAATGCTTGATTTTATGAATGGACTATGAACTCTTTTGGAAGAAATTAATGCCCCCACTTCCTCAGTGAATCTACTAGAGTATACATCTCTAGGTCATAAGAAGAGTATTTCTTCTTAGCTTTACTTAGTTTCTCAGAGTGGAAGGCCACTGGTCTTCCCTCTTGACTCAAGAAAACATGAATAAATACATTGTTGGCATCACATTCTACTATAAATATCTTCTCAAGGCTTGGTAAAACCAAAATTGGTTGGGTAGCAATCTTCTTTTTCAATAGTTCAAACCCATGGTTAGCTTGTTCATTCCACACAAATTTAGTCTTCATCCCACCCTTGATAGTATCAAGCATAGGAGCACAAATTGCACTGAATTATTTGATAAACTTTATATAGTACTGTACTAAGCCATGAAAAATTCTTACCTCAGTGCTTGTTGTTGGAGTAGGCCAGTTGATGATGGCCTCCACTTTGCTAGGATCCATCTTTAGGTTGCCTTGAGATAAAACAAATCCAAGGTACACTAACTCTTTCTTGGTGAATTCACACTTCTCCAATTTTATCATCATCTCCTCCTCATGTATCTTCTTGAAAACCATTTCTAGGTGTCTAAGATGTTCTTCTTTCTTCTTACTATAGATGAGTATATCATCCAAGTAGACTACCACAAACTTTCCAATATAGTCTTTAAGGAATTCATTGATCAACCTCATAAATGTTGATGGGGCATTGGTTAACAAAAATGGCATGAAAATACACTCATAGAGTCCTTATGTGGTCTTGAAGGATTTTTTCTACTCATCTCCCTCATTTACCCTGATTTGATGATACCCACTCTTTAGGTCTATCTTTGTAAAATACCTCACTCCTCCTAGATAGTCCATTAGGTATTCTATCCTAGGGAGAGGGAACCTGTACCTAATGGTTATTTTGTTTATTGCTCTAGATTTAATACATAACCTCCATGTTCCTCCCTTTTTAGGGGCTAATACACTGGCATGCCACAAGAGCTAATGATCTTCCTAATCAGACCTTGGCTTAGTAATTCTTGAATCTGCCTATCTATCTCCTCATTTTGTTGAGGAGCCATCTTATATGAAGCCTTATTGGGTAGGGTAGCTCCAGGGATTAGGTATATTTGGTGACTTACTAACCTCTTAGGTGGTAGGGATGATGGTTTTCCATAACTGACTATGCCTTCATACTTCTGCAGTCGCTCCTGCACTTCTTTTGGAAACTCTGTCTTCTTTACTACTCCGTCTGCACTTTCTTCTTTTGGTTTCAACACCAATGCAAAACCAACCCCCTCACCTTCTTACAAGGCCCCTAAGAACTCTTTCTCAATCACCATGAGAAAATTTGGGCCAGATGACTTCATCTCAGTGTCCTATAGTCGTGACTAGATTTTGAACGTAATATTTTCCTTCTTGAAAGAGTATGAGTTCTTTGCACCATCATGAATGGCCTTTCTATCGAATTTCCATGGTCTACCTAGGAGTAGGTGACATGCATCCATAGGTAGGAAATCACATAATAATTTTCCCTTATACCTCCCAATTGAAAACTCCACAAAAGCTTGCTCATTGACAAGGACATGTTGCCCTTTGTTTAGCCAGGTGACCTTGTAAGGATTGGTGTGGGGTATTCTTGTCATCTTTAACTTGCTGACTACCTCCTCTAAAACTATATTGTTTGTAGACCCTAAGTCTATAATGACTCTACAAAATTTTCCCATCATCTTAAACTTCAATATAAATAGTGGCCTCCTCTGACTAGGCTCTTCTTTTACTATCTCCTTAATCATAGTTCTTCTCATCATAAGGTTCTCGCCTTCTTCTGATTCTAAGGGAGCCTCACAGTGTTTGTTTCCACCATTAGTGTCTTCTTAGAAATAGTTCACCCTCTTGTCACTTCATGAGAAGTAGAACCCTTCTCTTGACATATACATGTAGGATGTCCCATCTGATTTTAGTGGTAGCATTTCATAGTTGCAAAGTAATTACCCCTACCTTGATTGTTTTGAATAAGTAAAAGTAGGATTTGAAAGGTCCTAAGACCCTGTATAGAAGATCAGAAGATAGAAAAAGATGATCAGTCAAGCATAAAAAAAAACTAGACAAAAGAGAAATAGGGACCCATGGCCCTATAAACCAAAAGACAACACTGGAGAAAAGATAGCCTAAAGAAAAAAAGGGAGAAAATAAGGAGTTAGCTGGTCTCCATCATAAGTTTTTCCTACTCCGCAAGGAGCTCCATATTATCCATTGTCAGCCTAAGATCATCAGTGTCTTTCTTCTTTATGCTTGATTGAGTATAGATTCCAGTGCCCATCCCCTCTTTGGGGTCCTTTCTCTCCTCTCCTCTCATTTATTTGAATCTCTCCATC
The DNA here is from genome assembly GCA_018584345.1 of Thuja plicata. Lineage (NCBI taxonomy): Eukaryota > Viridiplantae > Streptophyta > Pinopsida > Cupressales > Cupressaceae > Thuja > Thuja plicata. The sequence continues at coordinate 7,404,332 of MU224437.1, forward strand.
AGGCTCTTGCATTTCTCAATAGACACTCTCAAAATGTTATAGCTCTGCTCGCAAATTTTTCTAACCATCAGGTCCATTTTTTCTATTTTACCTTCCTGTGAGGACAAACGCTCCTCAATCTTGTTGACTTCACCCTCTTTTCTATTTATTTTATCCTCCATAGCCAACACCTTCATACCCAATTCCCCAAAGGCTTCACTTTTTTAAATGGCTTCAGTTCAGTTCTTCAGATTGTTAGCCATGGAGTCTTCCCCAAAGCTAGCAACTTTTATCATACCCACTATCTTAGCCTCTTCATTGATATCAGTCTTCATTTTGTTAATGTCCTAAGAAATAGTGGCCATGAACTTCCTAAAAGAGAGGATGCTATCTTTCTAATCCACTTCAATATTGAAGCTCTCTTTAGCATTCCCAGTGTTTTCAGAATTAGTCTTACCTTGAGGACTAGCCTCTTTTTCCTCAACCTTTGTTTTAGTTTTTTCTTTTCTTTCTTCATGTTCTCTTTATTATCCAAACTCTCATGACCTAGGGTCTCCTCTTCAGATGAAATAAGGATACCCTAGTTCCTCTTTGATTTCTTGAAGGCAGAGATCTTCGGCCTGAAGTTAGTGTGTGTAAGAAAATACACCTTCATGAAATTAAGAATGTAAGCAACAATTCTATGGAAAGATAAACAAGTTACTCTAAAGAATTGAAACTAAAAAACTATATCATCTCATGGTTCTCTATCCAAGCTTTGTTAAGAGAGCTCTTAGTCTTAATCTCTCTCAAGGACAATCCTAGAACGAGATATGTATGAAATTTAAATGCTCAAATCTAGCTAGAATGCTAAAAAATGCTCCAAGATCATAAGAGAAAATAGCAAATGCTCCTAAACATGATATGCTAAATGAAATACAAATGCTAAAACTCTCTCAAAAGCTCTCAAATGCTCCTCAATATGCCTATAATAAGGATGCTTTGGCTCTTGAATTCTTGGATTCCAAACACAAAGGAAATTGCTTGTATTTATAGAATTTTCCCAAGGGTGGGGGGTAGAGTGAGTTGATCATGATAAAAGCTTGGTTAAGTCAAAAGCTTTGAGGTGTTTGCAAATGGAGGGAACGTTGGTTGGTTGTCTCAAAGAATTAGGAATTAAATAACTCCATCATTTAATTAAATTAGCCATGGAAGGGTGATTGGGTTAGATTTGATCCTTTTTTATTTGAACTATACAATTGAAAAATCAATTGCATAATTTGATTAATCCCTTTAGGCTTGAATTTAATTATTTGATTTCATGATTATTTGATTGTTTAATTTGATTTGAATTTTGTTCCTTTGATTTGATAAATGTCTAGTTGATTTGCATTGAGATGATATGTTGAAGTATTTGGCTGAGATTTATAATTTGGAATGCTTGAGATACACCTGGTAAATTTTAGGTGTCTACAAATGCCCCTCTTTTAAGTAATGTGTGAAGCGCATTGATTCACAGAAAGCTTGATTGTCCTGATCATTGAGCTGATACTGATGAGCTGATATGAAAATCTTGATATGAAAATCCTGATATGGAACTCTGATATGAAAATCCTGATATGGAACTCTTATATGAAACCCTGATATGAAAATCCGATATGAAACCCTGATATGAAAATCAGATATGAAACCCTGATATGAAAATCTGATATAATGCTGTGATTGATAAAGTTAGAAATTTTAATATCCCAAATTTGATACAAGATATGATGCAGAATCCTTGTTTGATGATATGATGATGCCCCCTTGAAAATGAAATCATATTGATCTTAGATGTGAATATTTTGATGAACAATGCTGATAGGATAGATCAAAGATGATAGCATTTCTGATAAATGATGATGTGAAAAGATGTCGAACAAATGCCCAAGTGAGAAGAATATGCAGATTAGGTTTGACTGGGGTAAAAAATATCAGAAAATAGGTTAAAATAGCTTAAATAGGTTGAAAAACCCAAATTTACTATTCATTTTCACTTTTTACTACTAAGAATTTTCTCTAATCCTCTGACGAGTAATAGTTATGGTGGTCCCGATTCGAGAGCACATATTTAAGCGAGTGCACAGATATCAGAGACCTCTAGACTACGGGCCTCTAGTGAGTGGTTTGAACCTTCTTGGTGTATTTATTGCTCTCAAAATTGCATTTATTACATGTTTTTAGTGCATTTTAAAAAAAAATTAGCTAAGAGCCGTGTAGGATAGGTAAAGTGCAACATAGGCCTGCTAAAAGCCACGTCCACATTGTGAAAAGTCATGTACACGCAATCCTTAGCCGCATAGGAGCTAGGTTAAAATTGCAACCCAAAATAGGTAATACGCCGCCTAAAAATTCCATGTTTTAAAAAGTCACGTATGATGATTTAAAAGCCGCGTAGGCTTGCAAAAGGCCACCTAAGAGGTAAAGCACCGCCTCCGCATGGTAAAGAGCTACTTTTGAAGATTTAAAAGCCGCCTAGCTTTAAAATCCACGTACACTTAGATAAGTGTCGCCTAGCATAAATGTGGAATTTGATATGGGGAAAAAAAAGACGAACTCAGTTTGATTGATCATCTAGATGATTTAATTAGGTTCCATGCTAGAAAATGTTCATCTAGAATGTCACATTTTGTTTAGGATGGTAGAAAAGTCATAATGACGATTGTTTGATAGGTCAATCAGGTATGATTAAAAATGATTACAAATTGTCATTGTGTCTCACGATTGAGAGGTTAGGAGCAATAAGTTGATATGCTCAAGTTAGAACAAAGATAGATTTAATGTGTTATGATTGACTCAAAATGGTTCATCAAGAGAAAAACTAACATGATGCACTTTGTTTCAAAATGTAGGAGCATTACCGCAAGCTGCGGGTGTGAGAAGTTGTGCTATGGATTTTCAATTTAGTCAATGAGCTGACGCCACCTGAGCGGCATACTATTGAGACTTGTGGTCTTAGTTTCCTTTTAGATCTCCCTTGGTTTTAGCTGAACTGAGGTTTATTGACAGCTATGGCAGAGCATTGGCACTCTGACCATAATACCTTCCATTTACCTCTCAGCGAGATGATGATTACACCAGAGGATGTATATAGACTTTTGAGGATCCCGACTCATGGAGAGTGGGTATATTATGATGTAGTATATGATAGTAGTGTATGCAGATGGGTATTTGGAGATAACACCATTGTAGATGATTGTATTACTTGGGCGTATTTTGCCTCATTTCCTACCCTACCAGCATTATTAGGAGCTATGATAGGAGGATTATTGTTGCCAAATAGGCGAGGATGTGGGTTTGCAGTCAGATGGGGCCAGATGATAGAGGACCTAATAGCTCATCCATAGAGATTGGATTGGGGTTCCTATGTGTTGGCACAGTTATATCATGATTTGCATGAGATTGTATATCAGCGCAGTGAAGCTATTTCTGCAGGTGCAATTTTATTATAGTTGTGGACATGGGAGCATATCCGTATTACTAGGCCAGTGTTAGCATGGATCTGAGCTCATGGGTATCCATATGAATCTTTATATGATGGCATGATTGTCCAGCATCGTCTAGGCAAGGTTGATTTTTGGAGACGCACTATTGATGACATGGATCAGGTGGTTTGGAGGCCATACTTACAGTGCAAGAGGTGGCAGGAGGATGACAATGAGTTACCTTACATGTTTTCACCTCAATGGATGATAGGTTGGTCATCTTTGGTTATTGAGAGATTTTTCTTTGGCAGAGTATTACGCCAGTTTGGCCGGATGCAGAATATACCACAGGGTATGGAATTATATGCTAGAGTACAGGCATAGAGGTCAATGTGGGGCGGACAGGTTGACTACCAGTCAGCTTGTTTACAGATTGGTCATCTCGGATATGGTGTGTGGGACATATTACCACAGGTTGTTGATGCAGGGATGTCTGATGAGTATCAAGAGTGGTTCATGCGACATCGGTTTATGAGATTCACTGATCTGGCATAGCCTATCCCAGATGTTGATGAGTTGTCTAAGGATGATGGAGATGGTGGAGATGATGGTGATAGACCACGCTAGCATAGAATATAGAGAGTATCTAGAGCCTCATGGGCACAAAGAGCAACTGGGCCTCAGATGAGAGGCGATCATGTGAGAGGCCGAGGTAGTGGTTTTAGACAGCCAAGGCAGAGATTAGCAAGTGCACAGGGTCCACAGGGTCAGGCTCCATTGAGAGTAGATGCAGATTGGGCTAGACGGAGGCACAGATGGGTTCAGGAGGTGAGACAGGTTCCTAGACAGATACCATAGGTTGACCCATAGGTCAGCACAACACAGGTTATAACACAAGTTCATTTAGCACCACAGGCTCTCCAGCATCGTAGGCTCCAATTTTGGATATATAGTGTGGGATGTGTGGGGATTATAGGCTAGTATGACTACATTGATAGCCAGATTAGATCAGGTCATGACTATGTTGTAGCAGTTTCTGGCCAATTTGGCTCAGCTACCGACCAGTGCGAGCACTAGTTAGGCACCTCCTGGTTCACAGGATAGAGCAGGTGATAGAGATCCTGATGGCGCAGGTGGGTCAGGCACAGGTTTGGATGGATCAGTTGCCCCTACTGGGTCATGAGACAGATATGGACCCAGGATTTGTACCATATGTATCAGATGTATTTGTTTATCAGGACTTTGATGTACCATTGTTATTGACGTACCTTTGATGTACTGATTATGTTATAGACATTATTGATGGACTTGTATCTAATGATGATCTTTGATTTCTCCTTTGATGATGTTATGAGATTTCCTTTTATGCATGTCTATATGTTTCTATGATGCATTTAATTCTATTGTACAATGGATGCAAATGTCTGAGAGTAGGACATAGATATGTGGATACAAATGATGCAAATGCAATTTATCTCTATATTTTTTTTGATTTAACAATGTATGGATTATGCAATGCAATGAATGCAATACTTAGTGCTTATGGTAAATGAAATGCATCTATATTTTTGTGTTTTTGAATGTATGCAATTTTAATTCATGATTTGCAGTTCTAAATGATGATATGGATAATGATTTAATGAATAATGTATCTTTTTCTTGTTTTTCTCTTGACATGAATGTATAATGAATAATGATAAATGATGATGAATGCAAAGTAAAATCTCATTGTGGATGACTTGAAACCAATTTATTTGATGAATTATTGCCAACCCTTTGTCCCGCTTTTGAACTTGGAAAATTGCTAGAAAGACAAGCCTTTTTGAGAACTAAGCATTTGAGAACACAAGCAAAAAAGCAACAAGCAACTAATCTAACATGCAAAGTGCAACTAGTCTGACATGCAAGAAGAAACTAATCTAACATGCAAAATGCAATACAACTAATTGTCCTTGAGGTTTGCGAAAGGAATGCAAATTGAGATATATTTTCATCATAGAGTGTTTTGTGAAACTAGGAGTCCATACAATCCTTACTGGTGCCACTGTGACCATAAGAATATGAATATGACTTTCTCACGTGTGGTAACCCCTACCTGCAAAACCAAGTACAACCCTCACTAGTTGAATGACCAACTATGGGAGTATGAATACCAGTTTAAATGGATTCAATGTTGCAAGTGGATGTTGGTATTAAGATATGGAAAATCTAAATAAACAAGGTATCATTTTGCGTAAACAAACAAAGGTTAACCCTTCATCCTGTATGAATGTCCTCTATGGTTGTTTGATGACCATGTCTTTAGACTAATTCACACAAGTTTAAAGAATCTTCTTCAAAATAGTCACTCAGAAGCTTAAGAAAACATCATGTCTTTTATCCTTGCCAATCTAGCCGAAACATCATTGATTAGCTAAAAAGAACAAGAATCGAAAAAGTTAATGAAAAACTCATCAAAATTTCAAGTGTTTGTGAAATGTATCAAGATTTTCAAATAAGAATTCTAGACAATCTGATCATTTAAGGTTGTAAGATAAAATAAGTGGGGGTAGGTGTGTGTGTGTGTGTGTGTGTGTGTGTGTGTGTGTGTGTGTGTGTGTGTGTCTATAT
>MU224437.1:7427915-7455088 GCA_018584345.1 Thuja plicata
TTGATATAGAAAAACAAGTCCTTGTAAAAATATGGGTAAGCTCCAGTCTGAGGACTTATATGATCTCTTATTTCCTGTGGCATATGCTTCTTCAATAAACCCCTAGCAACACCATGCTTATTGGTATATCTTTTCTCTTGCTTTTTCATGTCAATTTAAGTTGACATGGTACTAAAAAGACCGAATGCTTGCATGAATGAATTTTTGTTTAAGAAAAGCAAGTTGATGCCATCATCTCTCTTGATGGTCTTTGTTAATACATCATAATGATTGTCTAGTTCAAGAAATAGGTCTACATCAAGGAACACAACAGGTACTAATAACCTACCCAATCCAGATATCCAAGGGTTTGATATAGGGATAGGCTTATCAGAATTCTTGTAAAAGTAAGTAAACAGAGAGTAACCTGTTGTTCCAGGGGTTACAACATCCCTGATGTCCTTGAAGTCGTCTTTGAAGGCACCAGCATCAATCTTTCTATTTTGAGTGGACCCTCGCAGCAGCTGCAAAAATTCATCTGAGAAGCTAGGTTTTCCTTTTGGATCGTCTCCACTGGCTCCACTGGTTGAAGCCATGCTCATAGCAGTACTCATATTTGTTAGCACTTAGAATCTCAGATCAGACAATATTGAAACAAATCTAAGACCAACTCTCTGTATCTCTTAGAAAATTCAATCACTTGAGAACACTGCTACAGCTCTGAATATCACCTTTTTCTCTAAAATAACTTTGCTCTGAAAACTCAAAATACGGTGGACATGAATGAATGCACACTCCCCTGTTTATAGCCGTAAGATTCAGACTACAGGGCTCAAAGTTCAGGAACGTCAGTTCTGCAATTAATTTCATATGCCATGAAATGTTCAAAAACCTAGCCGTAGCTTCTCGAGGTGACAGGAAATTGAATTTAAATCTTTTAAAATTTCGGCGCCATCATCAAACGGTTAAGACAGCTAACATGACACTTTGTGATTTTCCTTCTGTCATACATCTCAGCTACCTTTTGTACACAGTAATAAAAAATCCTTATATCTGATTAGCCGCCGGCTTGATACTCTCTGTCACGTCAGCCACTTGGCACCGCTTTATGGATTCTGTTATCAGGTGACCTTGCGACCTCATAAAGTCTCTTTGTCATGAATGTTTCTCCTTAACCATGGTTTGATCATAAGATTTGGCGACAACGGCCTTTCTTTACCTCAGCTTAACTCAAGTCTTCTAGCGATCAGGCGACTGTGTGAAAATCTTAGTCGCAGGGAGTTAAATTTAACTCATCATTTATCTCCAGACTACGCGACAAACCTCTTACCTTTCAACATGATTTCTTTGGTCGCTTAGTCGGGAGATCCACTTAACTTAATCTTTTACTGAAATCACGTGCCCTTTCCTATTTTGAGCGACTTCGCGATATACCTTAATCACTTAGTCGGGGGTACCTTTTACCTGGGGCACTTTTATCATGAGACAACGCGACCACCGTTAGATCCTTTCATCTGTTCATCGAACGGCTGTCTTTTAATCGCTTTACCAATTCACATACCCTTAAAATATCACGAGACTTCACGACTGAGGGTATAATGACTTAATTCTCCTTATCGCTTGATCCTTTTTCTTCATCAAGCGATCACACGACAACTAATAGCATTCTGATAGATTTCATCTAGTACTTCATCCACTTTATGCATTCTGGAAGTCTGACTCATTACTTCTGTTCTGGCGACATCCTGACTGAGGGAAATCACATAACATGTAACAGTTAGTCGCATGGTCGTGACTGTTATCTCTTAACCGTCTTTTTATCACCAGACCACGCGACTGAAGGTTAGCCTTAACTGTTTGACTATTCTGATCCAGCGATCACACGACATGAAGGAGGCGCAAGGTCGGAAGATATTTCATTGACTTGCCTTTTCTTCATGCGATCACCCGACTGAGGTGGGTCCCATTTACTTAAAATCTTCATAACACAAAGATCAAGCGATAACCCGACCAAAGGAAAATCGCTAAGTCTCGATACACTTATAGAATATTATGTTTTTTCACGAGACTAAGCGACACAAGGCAAAAGCGAAGTCGGGAGACATTTTGGCATATTCATTTTGATTCATGCGATCAAGCGACCTGACTTAAGCTTTTATATAGCACATGCCTTTAGTAACTTAAAAAGGTAACGAGGAAATAGAAAGACATGGCTAAGGGTTTAAAATGCATCGTTTAACATTATGCCTTAGGGTTTTTGCAGGGTTTATAACAAGATTTTGACAAGGAAAAGGCATGAAAACCTACAAATTTTCAGAGAGGAGAGCAAGGAACAGGGCAAAATAGAAAAAACATGAAATACAACCAACAGGGTTGAACAATGACAGTTATCAAAGGTTCAATAATGTCTCTCCTGAATTATAAAATCTACTTCTGATATGTGATCAAAATGTTGCACTATTGAATCTGGTTGGTACCAAAAATCTATGATGTGTGCCCCCAAGTGATAAATTTGGCCAATGTGATACTTAGGGAAACTAAGCCGAGAATGCGACAAAATGCAACTCTGAGACTTTATTAGGACAATGCATGAATGATGAATGCAATGAGGATATGGATAAGTGAGATGAGGAAACTGCAATATGTACAAATGCAACTAGGAAACACCTAAAGGACAAAAGGCACCTATTTCCAGGTTTTCACCTCTTGGGATTATTGCTCTTTTTCTCTTTTTTCTTTTTTTTTTACTACCAAGGTGCCTATTGCTAGGTTTTCACCAAGGCACTTTTTTCTCTTTTTCAAATGTTTTTGGCTTTTTTGAAATTTTTGATTTTTTTGGTATTTTTTATCTTTTCTCCTTTTTTGGTATTTTTGGAATTTTCTCATGTACAAGGGTGATGCTTGACTCATTTGATACTCTTCAACTTATACTCTTTATTCTGATACTCTTTCCTCTGAATCAGGTGTGGAACCTCTTAAGATGAATGCTATTGATAGGTTCTAGCAATTCATCACCATCAAAATCAGCCAATTTATAGGTCCCCATTCCAAATGAAGAAACAATGACAAAAGGACCAAGCCAATTTGCTTCCCACTTCCCTTTCTTTTCTCTATCTGCCTATTTTTTGGATTTTCTCTCAATACTAGATCTCCTATTTGAAAGTTTTTTGGCTTGATATGTTTGTTATAGTTCCTGGAAATTTGATTCTGATACACTTTCAAATGATCATAAGCTTGAGTTTGATGTTCCTCCAAAAATTCCAATTGTTGAAGGTGGGAAACTCTATAATCCTCATCCATTATTAATCCATGCAATGAAACTCTAAGGGATGGTATTTCAACTTCTAATGGAAGAACAACTTCGGCCCCGTAAAACAAAGAAAAAGGTGTAGCTCATGTTGGTGTTCGAATACTAGTCCTATAGGCCCATAATGCTAGATTGATTTTAAGGTGCCAATCCTTTCCTGATTTTCCAACCAATCTCTTAAGTATTTTCAGGATGTTCTTGTTAGTTGCTTCTACTTGTCCATTACCTTGGGGATAGTAAATGGATGAAGAGTGATGTGTAATGTGGAATGTGTCACAAAGTTCATCAATATCTTTGTTCTTAAATTATTTTCCATTATCTGTAATGATGGCATGAGGAATGCCATATCTGCGAATGATATGATTTAGGATAAACATGGAAATTTGTTTTCCTATTGCAGTTGATAAAGGGATAGCTTCAACCCATTTAGTAAAGTATTATGTTGCTATGATTATATACTTATGTCCTGTTGACAGGGTTTTGCTGACCGGGTCCGCCAACAGTCATAAGTTTTCACCGGGTATCGGGGGTACCGGCCAACTCCACCTACAAAGGTTATCTGGGGAAGTTAGATTCCCCAGGCCTCAAGCACATGGGTGTCAGGTCATGATAGTGCAAGGATTGGTTGGGAGAAGTGACTATTTTTGAGGGGGATAGCTGGTTTCTTCAACTCGTTCTCTCTGGAGATTCAGTGAGGTGAGGTTTCTCCTAGCATTCTACACTCAGCAAATAAAATGAAAAAGATCCTGTAGGGTTAGAATTACTTCATCTAACTATAGTTATGCTTAAATGTTTAAGACATCAACAATGCTCTGATATACTACACTAAATTCTAAAGAAATACACAACCATCAGCTAGTATTTTATCAGTAGCAAGGGAAAAGAGGTCGTTAATCTACTTGACACATCAGAGCAGAAGACATAAAGAACATGAAACATAAAATACCATTAACTCAGGAGTTTGAATTTCAACAACATCATTGCAAAGAATTATCCCTTCTTCATTAATGTTTCTTTCAGCAAGCACTGGTGCGTGATACAATGGTCACTCCAAGGGAGCATTTAACTATTGAAAATACAACAATGGAGCATTGAGCTTTGCAACTAAAATGGAAAATCACCTTTCTATTACTGTGGATAGAAAAATCATCAATTTTTCTGACCCTTAGAAATGGGCCGGTCTTACTAGTTACACACATTCTCTTCTAACACTAACCCTAACCTTATTTTACCTCTTGTTTCAATAAAATATAATATCTTTGGCTAGTACTACCTGCGCCACCCTATAAAATACCTTGAGATGGAATAGGCCTAACATTCCAGAAGAATGAGACAATAATATACAGTGGAAGAATTGGCCTCGAGAAGAGAGCCAAGAAGGAGAAGGAAGAAATTAGATCCCCATGGATCAAGGCTACATGCCTCATAAATGGAAAATGTGGCACCCTGTCTCCAATGTGCCAGGTGTTCCTCTGAAATGGCACCTTGAGAAGACTATCTTGTCAGAAAACCAACTGTTCAGTCGACACCCCCTTGATGTAGCCAACCACCTTCTGATAGCCTTTATTAACCACTCCTGAAAGTGACCGGTCAGCCTCAGGAACTAGGACACAAATCACTTGAAAGAATACAAAATTTGGGATCTGAGACTCCAGGATCCGGGAACTTATGTTCCAAAAGAATAAAGAATACCAAATGTTTGGGTTTTCTCCGGCATCCAAAGAAAAATTACGGTTGTTTGTTATCATTGAAGCCTAGAGGAGGCGGGAGATGCCATCTTCATCGATATCCTTCAGGCTGGCCCTTCAGTACTTAGCCACCTCAATTTGTTCCCCCAGGTCTGAAACATTCTCCTTAAATTCATCAGACATTTTTTCCACGTCGTGGCCACTAAGCACCATACAAGTTAATCTCGTCATTTAAGCACCATCTATTCCCTTCAGGGATTGATATCAGGACTTCATCATTTCATCAAAACTCCCTAAAACTGAATCCTCTAGTGTGCACGTATCTGTATTGAGGGGGTCAGCCCCATAAGTCTTTGTTACAAAAGACTTGTATAAATTAAAAGAATATTTCACTACATTGACCTTTTCCTATAGAGTCCCCACTAGTTGCTTGGTTACCTCCAATGTGAGGTCAAGTCTGGAGTGTTGGGTCCTCACAAAATCAAATGATTCATCCTCCAGAATTCTGGATTCATAAACTATTTCCTTTCCCAGGCCGAGGAGTTCTTCAAGCTCTACCTTCCATGCTTGATAATTTTCAATATCACCCTCCCATAGATCAATGAGATTCTCTACCTGGTGCAAAATATGTCAGGCTGCATATAATTTTGGGAGGGTGGGTACCAGGAAATGTTGGGTGTTTCCTATTTGCAGAGCGACCCATTTGTCAATAGCCTGGGCCTTCTTCTTCATTGTTCGCAGGGAGTCTATGTCACTCCGCGGTAGTGGATCTTCAGATGTGGAAGCCTCTGAAGGGGTGGCATTGATAGGTCAGGCTAGCTCAGTAAGCAACCCCATAAGGTTTTCATTTTTCTCCTTTTCTATTTTGAGCCTTTGGGCCTCTTTTTCATAATAGACCTCCACTGTCCTAGCTACCTCCTTTAGCAGGTTCACCTTACCCTATTTTCCTTGCTTCCCCAGTGATACCTCTATAATGTTATAATCTCTAGGCTCTGTGGTTGCTTCATTGGTGTTTGGGGGAGGTGTCGCCACAATGGAAACTGTTTCTCTGCCTGGCCCAGTTCAAAGAGTATGAACCATCTGGGATTTCTTGGCCTTTGGTGGGGCCTACACCTGAGCCATCATTTCGACCAGGGAGAGAGGAGTTCCGGGAGTGGACAGAGCCTTTCTTTTCTTTCTCTCCACTAACCACTAAGGTGATAGGGGTGGCTTATTTTCCAAATTCTATTCTCTTGGTTCTTCCCTGGTACCCTGCAGCTATTCTACCTCAGTGGTGCAGACCTCATCCACCCCTTTGCCTATGTCTTCTTCTTTATTGGTAATATCCTCCCTAGCGACATCCATCTCCTTAGCCTTTTCCTCTATATCTATTGCTTTGTCTAGTCTTTTGTTGGCTTCTTCGGGGATTTCCTCTTCATTTTTCTCCTCTTGTTGCTTGACATCTATCATCGGGGTTTCCTTTTCTGTTGCCACATCCTTTGGCAATAGTGGAGGTACTAGGCCGAGATTTAAATTCTGGGCTGTGGTAATTACTTGCCCAAAGGTTACTCCCAAGAGTGGCACTTGGAATGTGGTAGCTGGGGTTACAGTTATACTCGTAGGTCCAGTTCCCCCAGCAAATGTTGTTTGTTCATTCTGTCTTTGTTGGTCCACCCCCAGATTTTGCATCTTTGAAGCCTCAGAAGTGATCTTTGGCTCTACTTCCCTTTCCTCTTCTATCTGCTCTTCCTGCTCCTGTGCAGGCTCCTCCTCCACAACTTCCTCTTGGGCTGGGACTTCTACCTCTATTTGTTTGGTGTCGTCTTGCAGGTTCCTAAACTTGTCAGTTGCAAAGATATCATCAAATTCCTCCTGTGAGGGAGGACTGGCTGGGAATTCAGCAGGCTCTGTTTCTCTTTCCAGCTCCAGGGAACTGGAAGAGAGGATCTCTACTTGTGGGGTTTGGGGCATACCCAACCCTGGCTCTGCCTTAGGCTTTTGGTTAAGCCTCTTCTTTCTTTGTGTAACTAAGGGTGGCCCCGCATCCCTTAGTGCTGCTTGTTCTATTGGATCTACCCCCATTGCCTTTACCATTAAGGCTACCAATGATGGGGAGGAAGGGGGATGAATTGGTCTAGCCATGAGTACTACAGTGGCCATCCGTGTGATTAACTTCTTCCTCATTTGTTGGGAGGCTGCCACTAACTAATTTTTTTGTTCTTTTATAGGGACTTCTTGCACAAGAGGAGTTGTATCTATTCCTTTTCCTTTATCCACTCCCTGTGAAGAAGTCGCGGCCCCCAGAGTTAATTTTGGTACTAGCTGGGCTGCTCAGCAGGCACTCCTGGGGCACACATTCTTGAAGTATGCATGGCTTCGCTCGACCACCTCTCAATTTAAGTCCTCAATTTTTGGCCCTTCCTGGGCATCCTAATTTACTGGTGGGAGGGCCATTATATCGATCCCCTTGACTTTATACTGGGGATCAATCGTGGGGCCGGCATCTGAGAAGTTATCTAGGAACCTCCAGAGCTTCAACCTTTCCATTATGCCTGACATCACCCTAACGTAGTGTCAGCTCCGTACCTCTATGTTGTCCTAGAAATCTTTTCAAAAGTCCTCCATATGGTAGTGGTGGGGCTCTGAAGCCTGGGGAAGTGCCACTGCAATCTTGCCGTACGGATCAAAAATTTTCCGCGTCAAGTAGAATTCTTCCAGGTTGTAGCTTTTAAGTTCATTATCTACCTCTTTTGCGGTGGCCAGACTACATGAGTAGTTCCCACAAGTGATTGGGAATGGAATATTGGTTACCTTCTTTAAGGAAAAGAATGCATGCAACTCTATCATCTGCCTGCAGTATTTTAAGAGAATGATCTTGTCCCCATAGTGTTTGGGCAACAAGTAGGGTTTCACAAAGAAGCCGGTGACCCTAATATAAGTGTGTTGTTGGAATTGGATGTAATAATGTCCATAGCTCTGGACCAAATTCATCACCTCTGTGGATAGGCAGTATCCTACATCCCAGGTGGGTGTGAACAGGTGATAGTAAACAAATGCATCATTTACTCGGCAAAAACTTGGGAAGTTGGCCTCCCATTGAACCTGTGGGAAATAGTCCCATGGTGCCTTTTATCTTGGGCCAATTCCCAGCATGCCATATGCAAGTATCCCATGGGAATGGGGCCTCTGCTATGCTAGGGCCCAGAAAACATAAGAAGTCATGTAAAATTTCTTTTTCCTGGCTAGTTGGAGGAACTGGGAGTCGACGTGGTTTGAAATTATAGCTGTCCAGTCGAAGTACCCTCCCTTGGTGGAGATGCCAAGGAGGAAGTAATACATCCTTGGAGAAAATTTCTTGGCAGAGGGTTGCCCAAAGACCCAAGACAATGCTCTCATTCCCATCTGAATGCTCTCTTTGAACTCAGACTTGGGAATCTCTATCTTCATCTTCTTGGGGTCTCTCTTCAGGACCTTGAGCCAGTGAACGTTCATGTATATCTGGGCGGCCTCCTCTAACTGTATGAATTGGGCCAAGGCATCCGACCTTCTGACCACAGAAGGTTTGTCAAATTGAGGGATCCCCAAACCCACCTGGAATGTGTCAGGGTTGAGGGATACTAGAGGAGTAGGGTAAACGGTGGGTTCTGTAGTTGTGAGCATAACAGCCCAGACAGAAGAGTTGTAATTGGCAGCCATTGTCAGAATAAGCTCCGGAGATTGTACAAAGCATGGGAAACAAGCCACCTTAAGAATCCCAGAGTCTGTGACATTAATGGCCAACTGATCTCCAGCCTGTTGCTGGATGTACATCATTTTCACTAAGGCCTACATCACGGACCATGTCCCGACACTGGTGTCGGTAATGAGTTTAACCTTAGACTCGATCTTTGAGACCATGATAACACTTTCCTACAAAAACTTCATGGTTAGGGGAAACTTCTCCAGGGCCCTTTCTATTTTGAATTTAACAGCTGCTCTGGTAGCTATCGTGGAAGGTAGCTCTGGACTTCCAGGTGGTGAGGACGCAGATGCTTCAGACATGTTTGGAAGTGTACTCCAGAAACCTACAAGGAAAAGCAACTATCAGAATGCATTAACAAATAAATACTTTAGGATCCGGAAATCTTACCACCGTGATGTCTACTTTTCCTAAAAAGTTAGTTTCATTCAAAAAAAACTTGAAAAGCACATACATATCATGAACTTAAGATTTTGACTGAACATCCGATTCTGGGAATTTTATAGCATTTGGTAAGGACATGGGATGGATGGTGGTAGGAGACCTGGATCCTGAAGAAGTAACCATTGGTAGAGATGTGCAATAAGGCAAACCGTCAGGCCCATGTGGGCGCCACGTGGGTAGGTAATAAATTGGAGTTATGGTGATGATGGCGGAGCCAACTGTCTGAATGCGCAAAAAGTGAAGGCCACTTAGATGGTTTTAAATGTGTGCATGGGACATAAATGAGGGTCAAGCTAGTTTTATGGAGGAGAGAGAAAATTTCCTATTTGAAATTGGCCGAGAGCCGAGTTTCAAACATGTGGTATTCTGCTCAGAATGAGCTTACAGGCGGAAAACCAGTGACATAGGCAACTTGGCTAGCTTTCTAAACTATCTCGAAGGATATACATAAGATATACATTAGAGATAAGGGATATATACATGGGGAATGCAGGGATATATAATAAATATATACTAAAATTTATATATATACACCGTGGAATGACATCTGTGAGAAACCAGGAAAAGCATGAAATACATACAACTTTCTACACTATTTACAAGCTAACCACACCTGCACAGAGGGCGGACAACCCTCTGGTAGGGCTGACCCACCAATGGGTGGAAAAACTAGAAAGAGACAAAATGAACGAGACCGAAGGAAGAAAAGACAACAAAAATGGAGACAAAACACACCAGACACATGGAAAACTGACAGGAAAAGAGGCACCAACCTGAGAATGCTGAAAGGAGAAGGAAAGAAGTCACCACGAAAGCTTTGCAATAGCTAAAACTACCAAATGATCACAACCTACCACTACAAAGAACTCACAATCGCTCGAAAAGGATGGAAGTATTTAGCACTGATTATCATTAATTCTCTGCAAATCACTCCAAAATCGCTCTGAAATCACTCTGAGTGCTTGAGTGTTTTAATCACTGTAAATATGAAAATGATAGATAACTTCTATTTATACCCATAGTAAAAAAAGAAATCCACCTCCTTCTAGCAATCTCCGAACAGAAAAACCTCCGAACCCCGGCCTGGGGATTCCCTACAATGATATCACCTTAAGGAAAGAGAACATCATGGTGAAGAATCATGGAGTCCAGAATCTGGCTCCCGACAAAGGATGACAAACTCTAGGACCGGGGTCCTAGAGGCATGAGAAACCAACAAGAAAAAACACGACAGCTGGGAAGAAAACCCCGGAGAAAGAAAACAAAAAGAGAAAGGCAAGGCAAGAACCAGAAGCAAAAACAAAAAAAGGGGGATCCAACATTTTGCACACAAAATATAGGGACGGGGATGCAGGGAATAACAAATGGTGACTATTTGGGAAAAATGCCTTAGCACATTTGAGAACTATAGAATCTCTAGTTAGAAAAACTATAAGAAGCCATTACTCGAAGTATCTGACAGGAAAAGAGAAACATATCTAAGAGAATCCGACCACAGGGGATCCAGTCCATAGTCCTTCATCAGTGGTGGCATGTGTGCTTTGGAAGGAGATCAAGCCAATGACCTTTAGGAGGAGTAGAGAAGAGGCACTAATTACTTTGAAATAGTCATTCAATTTTTTCATTTCTCCTAGACACTAGAGCTTCGTCCCACTTTCCTTTTTCTTGTTATTTTGTTCATTTTTAGGTGGGAAGGCGATACTTCTTTCACCATTAAACTTAAGCTTAGCTAATTTCAATGGTGGTACTTCTTTCACCTTTCCACCTATATTTAGATGTTGAAGAGGGGATAAAACTCTAGATCCAGAAAGAATTCCTTAAAGTTTCAGATCTGGGTCAACCAACTAGTACAACCGATCTACCCTCGGCGTGTCCGATTACTTGTTCCTTATATTTTTTTGTTCACTGATTGCCAGACCTCCAGAGATAAAACCTGATGGAGATTTCTCAAAATGTGCCACTAAACCTGTGAAATAGCTCCAGAGACCGGGCCAGTTCCACTATGCTAAAGATAGATTCTAAAGTTCACCATGCTATAGACATCGTACCAGAGACCAGAGTTTATACAAAGCATTCCAATTCTTACAAGACAGAATAAAATGCCGGGACCCCAAAAGGAAACCAGAAATGAAAATGAAAAACACCAAAAGAGGACAACCCCAGAGGGTAGCTGACAAGGCTATTTATAAGACACAACACCTCCCAACAAGGAACTCAAAAGAAATATTTACAAGCGAAAGACCTTACATAAAGTACAATTTTGGAAAAACTTACCCTATTCAAAGTAGTGTTTGAGGAACTATCCATTGACAAGCAATGAGATAGGTTCCCCAGTCATGGTGTTAAGCCGATAAGTATTTGCCCCATAGATTTCTAAGATTAGATATGGATCAAGTTAGAGCGTTGGAACTTGGTATGCTTTCCTTTCTTTTCTCAGGCCTTGTCCCACAATAGGACCAAATCCAAAATCTAAAAAGCCTTATATTGGGCTCTATAGTCAAACCATCATTTTACCACTGCTTGATAATGCACAAAATGTTCAAGGGTTGCATCTCACTGTTCTTCTATTTGCACCAGATTTAAGAGCCAAACCTCCAGGATGTTGTCCCTGTTGTTGAAGTCCTACATAAACTGTTAAATTGGGATCTGTAAGTTAACTAGGAATACAGGGTTCTGGCCATAAACCAGATGGAACGGGGATGTTCCCAGGGTGGTCTTGACGTGAATGCAATTTTCCCAAAGGGAAAACTTCAAATTTTGATACCAGTCCTAGGGATTCTATTCTAGTAGGTGTTTGATCACTTCAAGTAAATTTTTATTCGTTGATTCAGCAACGCCGTTCCCCTAGGGGTAATAGTTGCTGGAAAACTTTAGAGTGATCTTTTGGTTGTAGGTCCATTCAAGTAATTACACTGAAGAAAATGCTAGACCATTGTCACATACTAAAGCAAAGGTCATTCCAAACCATGTGACGATGTTTTCTTCCAGGAATTTGATTACTATGTTTGTCATTTTATTCTTGCACGGTATAGCCTCAAACCACCAGGTGCAGTAATTAGTTGCAGTGAGAATGTATCAGTGGTTGGCAGACAAGTTAGGGTTGATTTCCTTGATGAATTCAAATGCCTATTGGGTGAAGGGCCTAGCCTCGAAGATTGGTTGCAAAGGCATAGCCAGGTTACGCTCATGATGCACCATGGTTTGGCAAGTGTGGCATTTTCTAACATGAGTGTAAATATCTTTGAATATAGAGGACCAATAGTATCTAGCCTGAAGGATCTGATGGGCAGTGGCATCGGCTGAGCCATGCCCGGTTCCAAATTGCCCATGAAATTCATCAATCACCTTTACAGATTGGTCTTTGTCGATGCACTGGAGGTACACTCCCTTGTAGTTCCTGCGGTAGAGCATGAAGTTTTTGATCATGAAGTGGGAACTTTTCATCCATAGGGCATGGCATTTATTGGGAGGTAACCCCTCCGGGCATTTGTTATTTAGTATAAAACATACCAAATCGGTATACCACGGGTCTCAGGTGATGGACTCCATTGTGTAAGCTTGACATTTGATGCAGGGAGTCTCTTCTGTCATCGCTCGACTCAGTCCCTAGCCCCGGACTATCTTCATGGGCTGCATTTCTAAGTCATATTCCTGGAGGATGGCCATCCATTTCCCCTGTCATTCACCCAACTCACTCTGCATCAGTAGAGACTTGACGGCCTGGTCTGGAATGATAGCATGTACCTTGCTCCAGAGAATATAATACTAGAATTTCTTCATGGCGTGTACTAGAGTGAAGGCTTTCTTTTCTAGTGATGAATATCAGACTTCGGTGTTATTGAAGGGGAAGCTCAGGAAAGCTATTGGTCATTCTTCCCCTTCAACCTTTTGAGTCAACACTACCACGACAGAATGCAGCGAAGCAAAGGAGTAATTGTAAAATAGAGGGGAATAGTTTGGACTAGCTAGGAGAGGTGCTTCCATTATTGTCTTTTTGATCTGGGTGAATGCCTACTTTACTTCAGGACTCCACTCAATCTTGGTATCCTTCTTCATCACCTCATTGAGTGGTTTGACTATTTCGGCCAATCCAGTCATGAACCGCTGGATGAAGTTGATCTTTCCAAAGAAGGATCGCATCTCTTTCTTTCTGCCGAGTATTTGTAAGTTTAGCAATGCTTCAACTCTCTCAGGGTCGATGGCTATGCCCTTCTCGGAGACAATATGCCTGAGAAACTTCGCTTCGGTGACCCTGAATATGCACTTCTTGGGGTTGAGGGATATTCCATACCGGTGACATCTCTCACAGATCTGAGTGAGATGGGCAGAATGGTCATGCCTGTCCTAGGAAAAGATGGTCAAGTCATCCATGTAGATGATTATGCACCAGTTCACACTGCCCTTGAACGCAATGTCCATGGCCTTTTGAAATGTGGCTCCTGCATTAATCAAACCAAAGGGCATTCTCCTATATGCAAACATTCCCCATTTGGTGGTAAACACTATTTTCTCCCTGTCTTCATACTTAACCATGACCTGATTATATCCAGAGTACCCATCCAAGAATGACATCATCTGGGATCCATTCACTATCTATAAAACCTCATCCAATGAAGGGAGAGGGTGATTATCTTTCTTGGAGGCTTTATTCAAGTTTTAGAAATCCACGCAAAGGCAAATCTCACCGTTCTTCTTTCTCATAGGGACTAGATTGGCAACCCATGTAGTGTGCTAGATTGGGAAGATTATCCAGGCTGACAGCAAGTTTTTTACCTCTTGATGAATCAGAGGCTCGATCAGGGGGTTGACCAGTCATTGCTTTTGCCAAAAGGGCTTAGCATCAGGTTTCAAGGGAATAGTATGAGTCATAATAGATGTGTCATATGTTTTCAAATCTTCATAACCCCATGCAATTACATCTATGTATTCTTGAAGAACCATGAGAATCTTCTCCTTCTCCTCAAGGGAACAAGAGGTGTCAATGTGGATCATCTTTTCTTCACCGGGCTGGCCGATGTTTACTTTTTCAAACTTTCCTCCCTCGGAGGAAGATGACACCTTCTCCCGGGCCTGAGGGTTTGAGTTGAATATTTTTTCCAGTGCAACCATCCCCTTTGAGATGGTGTTAGTAGCTAGGTCCATGATCCCATCATCTTCGTCACCCTGCCCAGTATCGTCATGGTCTTGTTCCTCCACTATCTAGTCTTCAAAGACGCCAACATTCACCATGAAGGCTAGGATATGCTGATCATTCTCAAAAACTTTAAAGTGGGTGACATTGTCTAGAATGGATGGGGTGGGGACCATCTCAACTAAAAATATCCAGAGTCGCGAGCCGTCCATTGGCTCAAGTGTGCTAGCAAAAATGGCAAGGGCATCCAGGACATAGTTCCGTCATCGGGGAATGAGGTCAATGCTAAAGGCATCAAAATATTCAATAAGGCTCCAAGCCTAATTTTGGTATGTGGCCAGTCTTTTATCATGGCATGTGTATGGACTTAGGACCTATTTGACAACCAACTCTGAATCACCCAAAGCCTGGAGGCGGGTGACACCTTTCCTCAATGCGAACAAGAGTCCAAGGACCAAAGCCTCATACTCTGTGACATTATTTGTATAGTTGAACTGCAGTCTGTAGGATGTGAGGAAGGACTTCCCTCATAGGTTGATTAATTCTACCCTAGCCCTACAGCCTTGTTTGGATTGGGACCCATCAAACTTGAGAGTCCACAAGTCATTGTTCGTAATCTAGGGCTGGGGAGTGAGAGTGGCCTTTGGATTATTGTTTGGAGACTTAGGAGGAGCTCCCTCCCAAACTACTGGTGTGAAGGTAGAGTTTACCTCTGGAGGAGTTTGGATTTGGGATTCCCGGGGAGATGGCACCAAAGGAGTGCATCTCATAGGAACACTAGGCTCTGGGGAATCAGCTATATGTTCTTTATTCTGGAAGGCATCGATGTGCTGGGTAGCGACTGAAAGGCAGGGTGCACACTCAAGCTCTGAATGTTTCTGAAAGTGTACTCGGCACCAAGTGCCGGATAGAAGTGTAGAAAGGGTCATTGTGGCACCTTGAGAGTCAATCTCAACTCTCATTTTTTCTTCTAGGTCCTAGGTTCTCTGTAGCACTACGAGATCCTCTCTAGGGATGAAATCGAATGTTAAGATTTTGAAGGGTCGGTACACCCCCAGGAAAGTCTCAGAGAAGAAGACCTCACTGAACCTCCTAACCTTGGTAAGGGCTTGCTTCATTTGGGGTTCACTTTCGACCTAGATCTTATTTGATTCTCCTTCCTAGGTGAGCCATTAATGGGTGAAGTCGGTCGAAAAGTATCTATTCAAGGACTTAGACCAATTCTGACTTAATAACATCCCATAAGTCTCTGGGATGTCCACCACTTGGATGTCAATTATGCTGGCTATCCCTGGGTCTTGTATAAGCTGTATTCGGATGTTCTTCAATTCCCCCACCATTTTTACAGTAGTCTTATCCAGCTAGATCACTGCACCATTAGATGGGGTGGGATGGAATCTGAGCTTCTGACAAATGGATAAGGCCATGATGTTACCCGAAGCTCCGGAGTCTACTAAGCAATTATGTATATTTTTGCCTTGGATATTGAGGCCTAGTAGGAAGAGAGGATCCTCATTGTTCCCCCAGAAGATGGCCGCGTTAGCATCTTCAAACGAGACAATCTTGGGTGGGTGGCTGATGAATTTTGGGTTCCCCAAGAGCTTTAGAAGAGACTTCTTCTATTCAGGGAAGTTTAACAAGACCTCCATTAAGGTCATGGAGGTGGTGGTCTATTCTAATGCCCTTGTAATTTCAAATCTTCCTCCTGGGAATTGGTGATTTCCCTCGGCTAGGTCTTTTGCTTGGTTAGAGCTAGAACCCTTTAGAGGAGCAGGTCGATCAGTAGTGTTATCCTGGGGAGGAGGGGTGTCTTTGATAGGAGGCATAGGCATGTAAGCTGGTCCTTTACCAATCTGACTCAGAGTATTCTATGGAGTCCATGGGTTGGTGAAGGTGTTGGCCTCAAAGGATGGGATAGATTCATCAAAGAATCCATGCAATTCAGATTCCTCTTCATCTTCCCTGGAAGTTTCAAAGAAGATGGTCTCACAAGTGAAGGCACTGTGGGTTAGCTCTTGAACAGGAGGCTCTGGAGGGCTAGCATCATGCGACTGATGTCTGTCTAGCTAGGAGATCATGATAACTTTTTCCAACATGGCACAATTTACCTCATTGTGTGAACCCATGTCATGCAATCTACACCAATTAGTCATGGGCTGGAAGTCTGCGACTAGTGTGAAATGTGATGGTCTAGCACCATTTTGGCTGGCATTTTGGTTTGGAGGTGGGCCTCCAATGTTCATGTTATTGTTCCATTACTATTGATTGGGCCTAGGCCCATTGTTAAAGTTTCTTCCCCTGGCATTGTTGTTTTGTTGACTGAAGAACATGTTTCCCCTCTAGGGGTTTAAATTCTGGGGAGCATAGGACCTCACCTTCAGTTGACCCATGTCCATAGTTAGGGTAGACAACATTCGCTGGAGGGACTCGACCTCGGTGGTCAACTGAGTATTGGTGTCACAATGTGACGGTTGGTGTTGTTGGTTTCCCGAGAAGGTAGCAGTATTAGTCAGAGTCGAAGGCGGAAATCCTCTAGTCGTGGATGACTGAAAGAAGGGCACTCTGGATGGTTGTGCCTGAGGCTATTGTGCCTGCTGCGGCTGATTCTAAGGGAAAGCTTCCAGACATGGTACCATCTAAGTTTGCATTGGATAAACGTATTGAGCCTGCTGGTTTATCAATGGTGGTGGGGGATTTATTACCATCGAGGGAGCACCCATTGGCGAATTGGGGTTATATCCCCCGGCGTACGCTATTCTGTCGGGGATCATGTTGAAGGGCACGCTCTGCCCAATCCCGCCTGGGGATTTGTTGAGACCACAGAATAATTCTAAAGCTATGTTGTAAACCTTTGCCAAAGTGTCCCGGTCACCCGCAGTGGTTGTTCTCCAAAGGAGAGTGGCAATGAAGGGGTCCATCATGTTAAGGTAAGTCTATATGGTTACTTCTAGGGATGGAATAAAAGGGCCCGTACACCGTCTCAAGGCACGCTGGAACCAATGGTTGAATTCTGCAAGAGGTTCATTGGGTTCCTTTTTGATGGAGATGAACTGGCTATGGGACCAGGCTGGGTCCACATGTACGTGAAAGGCACCTAGGAAGGCATCCTCCATGTCCTGATAACTGTTTATGGAGTTGGCAGGAAGGTTAAGGTACTAGTTCAACTCACCATGCCCTAAAGACAAGGGAAACATCTGGGTCACAACATCCTCATGCTAGATCTGATGTCATTTCATGGCATCCTTATATTCTTGTAAATGCTATTCTGCGGTCTATGAGCCTAAGTTCTCATATCATGGGCAGATCTTCTCTGGGTGTGAGGGTAAGTCGTTGATTGCGCTTGGAAAAGTTCCCATTGGGGACCCAGTGTTTCTGAAATATGCGGCCATTGGAGGAACTAGATTTTGAGTAGTTTGAGCACTGGTTCCTGGGATTTTCTAAGAAGTTTGGGTATTATGAGGTATGCTAGACCCCCAGACAATGGTGGTTGGTGTGTTTTTCAGGGTCCATTTCTTTCGAGCAGGAGGCTCAAGTTTGACAAACCCTCCAAGATTCGGGGCAGACCTAAAGATTCTTTCAAATTTTTCTATGGAGAAAGACCCAATCCTGCTGAAGGCTTGACTCCTAAAACTATAACTCAGGGAACCCTCGGGAGGTGTAAAATCAGAATCTTGAGAGGGGCACGAGTTCATGCCCTCCTTCTAGCACCAGTTTTTGTTGATGGGGTTTTGATGATCGGGTCTGCCAACAGTCATAAGTTGTCACTGGGTACCAGGGGTACAGGCCAACTCCACCTGCAAAGGTTATCTGGAGAAGTTAGATTCCCTAGGCCTTCAAGCACTGGCTGTCAGGTCACGATAGTGTGGGGCTCGCTTGGGAGAAGTGACTATTTTCGAGGGGGATAGCTGGTTTCTTCAACTCATTCTCTCTGGAGATTGAGTGAGGTGAGGTTTCTCCTAGCATTCTACGCTTAGAAAATAAAATGAAAAAGATCCTACAGGGTTAGAAGTACTTCATCTAACTATAGTTATGCTTAAATGTTCAAGATATCAATAATGCTCTGATATACTACACTAAATACCGAAGAAATACACAACCATTAGCTAGTATTTTATCAGTAGCAAGGGAAAAGAGGTCATTAATCTACTTGACACATCAGAGCAGAAGACATAAAGAACATGAAACATAAAATACCATTAACTTAGGAGTTTGAATGTCAACAACATCATTGCAAAGAATTCTCCCTTCTTCATTAATTTTTCTTCTAGCAAGCACTGGTGCGTGATACAATGGTGGCTCTAGGGGAGCATTTAACTATTGAAAATGCAACAATGGAGCATTGAGCTCTGTAACTAAAATGGAAAATTGCCTTTCTATTATTGTGGATAGAAAAATCATCAATTTTTCCGACCCTTGGAAATGGGCCGGTCTTACTAGTTATACACATTATCTTCTAACCCTAACCCTAACCCTATTTTACCTCATATTTTAATAAAATACAATATTTGAGGGCCGGTACTACCTGCACCACCCTATAAAAGACCTTGAGATGGAATAGGCCTGACATGACAGAAGAATGAGACAAGAATATATAGTGGAAGAATCGGCCTTGAGAAGAGAGCCAGGAAGGAGAAGAAAGAAATTAGATCCCCGAGGATCGAGGCTACATGCCTTATAAATGGGAAAAGTGGCACCCTGTCTCCAATGTGCCAGGTGTACCTCTAAAATGGCACCTTAAGAAGACCATCTTGTCAGAAAAACAACTGTTGAGTTGACGCCCCCTTGATGTAGCCAACCACCTTCTGACAGCCTTTATTAACCACTCCTGAAAGTGACCGGTCAGCCTTAGGGACCGAGACATGGATCATTTGAAAGAATACAAAATTTGGGATCTAAGACTCTGGGATCTGGGAACTTACATTCCAAAAGAATAAAGAATATCAAATTTTTGGGTTTTCTACAGCCTCCAAAGAAAACTTATGATTTTTTGTTATCATTGAAGGCCTGGAGGAGGCGGGAGATGCCATCTTCATCGATATCGTTCATGCTGGCCCTTCGATACTTAGCCACCTCAATTTGTTCCCCCAGGTTTGGAATATTCTCTTTAAATTTATCAGCCATTTTTTCCATGTTGTGGCCACTAAGCACCATATGACTTAATCTCATCATTTGAGCACCATCTTTTCCCTCTAGGGATTGATATCGGGACTTCATCATTTCATCAAAACTCCCCAAAATCGAATCCTCTAGCATGCATGTATCTGGACTAAGGGGGTCAGCCCCGAAAGTATTTGTTACAAAAGACTTGTATAAATAGAAAGAATATTTCACTGCATTGACCTTCTCCTATAGAGTCCCCACCAGTTGCTTTCTTACCTCTAATGTGAGGTCAAGTCTGGAGTGTTGGGTCCTCATAAAATCAAATGATTCATCCTCCAGAATTCTAGATTCAAAAACCATTTCCTCTCTTAGGCCAAGGTGTTCTTCAAGCTCTACCTTCCATGCTTGATAATTTTCAATATCACCCTCCCATAGATCAATGAGAGTCTCTACCTGGTGCAGAACATGTCAGGCTGCATATAATTCTTGGAGGGTGGATACCAAGAAACGATGGGTGTTTTCTATTTGTAGAGCGACCAATTGGTCGACCACCTAGGCCTTCTTCTTCATTATTCACAGGGATTCTATGTCACTCTACGGTAGTGGATCTTTAGATGTGGAAGCTTTTGGAGGGGCGGTGTTGATAGGTTAGGCCACCTCAGTAAGAAACCCCATAAGGTTTGCATTTTTCTCCTTTTCTATTTTGAGCCTTTGGCCCTCTTTTTCATAACGGGCCTCCACTACCCTAGCTACCTCCTTTAGCAGGTCCACCTTGCCCTATTTTCCCCTCTTCCCCAATGATACCTCTGTAATGTTATAATCTTTGGGCTTTGTGGTTGCTTCATCGGTGTCTGGGGGAGGTGTCGCCACAACGACACCTATTTCTTCGCCTGACCCGGTTCAAAGAGTATGAACCGTCTAGGCTTTCTTGGCCTTTGGTGGGGCCTGGACCTGAGCCATCATTTTGGCTAGGGAGAGAGGAGTTTTAGGAGTGGATGGAGCCTTTCTTTTCTTTCTCTCCACTAACCACTAAGGCGATAGGGGTGGCTTATTTTCCAAAGTCTATTCTCTTGGTTCTTCCCCGGTGCCCTGCGGCTGTTCTTCCTCGGTGGTGTGGACCTCATCCACCCCTTTACCTATGTCTTCTTCTTTATCAGTAATATCCTCCCCAAAAACATCCATCTCCTTAGCCTTGTCCTCTATATCTATTGCTTTTTTTGGACTTCTGTTGGCTTCTTCAGGGATTTCCTCTTCGTGTTGCTCACCTTGTTGCTCGGCATCTGTCACCGGGGTTTCCTTTTCTATCGGCACATCCTTTGGCAATAGTGGAGGTACTGGGCTGAGATTTAAAGTCTGGGTTGCTGTAATTACTTGCCCAAAGGTCGCTCCTAGGAGTGGCACTTAGAACGTGGCAGCTAGGGTTATGGTTATTCCCGTAGGTCCGGTTCCCCCAGCAGATGTCATTTGTTCATTCTACCTTTGTTTTTCTACCCCTAGAATTTTCATCTCTGAAGCCTCGGAGGTGATCTCCGGCTCTACTTCCCTTTCCTCTTCTATCTACTCTTCCTGTTCCTATGGAATCTCTTGTTCCACAGCTTCCTCTTGGGCTGGGACTTCTACCTCTGTTTATTTGGTGTCCCTCTGCAGGTTCCCGAACTCGTCAGGTGTAAAGACATCATCAAATTCCTCTTGTGAGGGAGGACTAGCTAGGACTTTAGCAGGCTCTGTTTCTCTTTCCAGCTCTGGGGAAGTGGAAGAGAGGATCTCTACTTGTGGGGTGTGGGGCGTACCCAACCCCAGCTCTGCCTTAGGCTTTTGGTTAAGCCTCTTCTTTCTTTGGGTAACTAAGGGTGGCCTCACATCCCTTAGTGGTTCTTGTTTCGTTGGATCTACCCACATTGCCTTTACCATTAAGGTTGCCGATGATGGGGAGGAAGGGGGATGAATTGGCCTGGCCATGAGTACTGGAGTGGCCAGCCATGTGATTAACTTCTCCCTCATTTGTTGGGAGGCTACCACTGACTTCTTTATTTATTATTTTATGGGGACTTCTTGCATAGGAGTTGTATCTATTCCTTTTCCTTTATCCACTCCCTGTGAAGAAGTCCCGGCCCCCGGAGTTAATTTTGGTACTGGCTGGGCTGCTTGACGGGCACTCCCGGGGCACACCTTCTTAAATTATGCATGGCTTCACTTGACCACCTCTCGAGTGAAGTCCTCAATTGTTGGCCCTTACTGGGCATCCCAATTTACCAGTGGGAGGTCCATTATATCGATCCCCTTCACTTTTTACTGGGGATCAATCGTGGGGCTAGTGTCTGAGAAGTTCTCTGGGAACCTTCAGAGTGGCAACCTTTCCATCATGCTTGACATCATCCTAATGTAGTGTCAGCTTTGCACCTCTACAACATCCTGGAAATCTTCCCAAAAGTCCTCCATATGATAGTGGTGGGACTCTGAAGCCCAGGGAAGTGTTGCTGCAATCTTGCCGTGCGGATCAAAATTTTTCCGTGTCAAGTAGAATTCTTCCAGGTTGTAGCTTTTAAGTTCATTATCTACCTCTTTTGCGGTGGCCAGACTGCATGAGTAGTTCTCACAAGTGATTGGGAATGGAATATTGGTTACCTTCTTTAAGGTAAAGAATGCATGAAACTCCATCATCTGCCTGCAGTATTCTAAGAGAATGATCTTTTCCTCACAATGTTTGGGCAACAAGTAGGGTTTCCTAGAGAATTTGGTGACCCTAATATAAGTGTGTTGTTGGAATTAGATGTAATAATGTGCATAGCTCTGGACCGAATTCATCACCTCTGTGGATAGGCGGTATCCTACTTCTCAGGTGGGTGTGAGAAGGTGATAGTAAATGAATGCATCATTTACTCAGCAAAAACTTGGGAAGCTGGCCTCCCATTGAACCTATAGGAAATGGTCCCATGGTGCCTTTTTTCCTAGGCCAATTCCCAGCATGCCATCTGTAAGTAGCCCATGTGCATGAGGCCTCTACTGCGCCAGGGCCCATAAAACATAAGAAGTCATGTAAAATTTATTTTTCCTGGCTAGTTGGAGGAACTAGAAGTTGACGTGGTTCAAAATTATAGCTGCCCAGTCGAAGTACCCTCCCTTGGTGGAGATGCTGAGGATGAAGTAATACATCCATGGAGTAAATTCCTAGGCAGAGGGTTTCCCAAAGACCTGGGACAATGCTATCATTCCCATCTGAATGCTCTCTTTGAACTTGAACCTGGGAATCTCTATCTTCATCCTCTTGGGGTCTCTCTTCAGGACCTTGAGCCAGTGAATGTTCATGTATATCCGGGTGGCCTCCTCCAATTGCGTGAATTGGGCCAAGGCATCTGACCTTCTGACCATAGAAGGTTTGTCAAATTGAGGGATCCCCAGACCCGCCTAGAATGTGTCAGTGTCAAGGGATACCAGAGGAGTAGGGTACCTGGTGGGTTCTACGGCTGCGAGCATAAAAGCATGGACATAAGAGTTGTAATTGGCAGCCATTATTAGAATAAGCTCCAAAGATTGTACAAAGCATGGGATACAAGCTGCCTTAAGAATCCCAGAGTCCCTGATATTGATGGCCAGCTAATCTCCAGCCTATCGCTGGATGTACATCATTTTCACTAAGGCCTGCATCTCGGGCCATGTCCCGACGCTGCTGTCGGTAATGAATTTAACCTTAGACTCAATCTTTGAGCCCATGATAACACTGTCCTACACAAACTTCATGGTTAGGGGCAAATTCTCCAGGGTCCTTTCTATTTTGGATTTAATATCCGCTCTAGTAGCCGTCATGGAAGGTAGCTCTAGACTTTCGGGTGGTGAGGATGAAAATGCTTCAGACATGTTTGGAAGTGTACTCTGAAAACCTGCAAGGCAAAGCGACCGTAAGAATGCATTAACAAGTAAATACTGTGGGGTCCAAAAATATTACCACTGTGATGTCTTCTTTTCCTAAAAAGTTAGTTTCATTCAAAAAAAACTCGAAAAGCATATACATATCATGAACTTAAGATTTTGACCAGAGAATTAACCATTGGTGAAGATGTGCAAGAAGGAAAACTGTCAGGCCCACATGGGTGCCACATGGGTAGGTAATAAATTGGAGTTATGGCGATGATGGCGGAGCCAACTGTCTGAATGCATGAAAATTGAAGGCCACTTGGATAGTTTTAAATGCACGCATGGGACATAAATGAGGGCCAGGCTGGTTTTATGGAGGAGAGATAAAACTGCTTGTTTGAAACCGGCCAAGAGCCGAGTTTCAAGCAGGTGGTATTCTGCTCAGAATGAGCTTACGGGAAGAAAACTAGTGACACAGGCAACTCGAATAGCTTGCTAAACTATCTGGAAGGATATACATAAGATATACATTGGAGCTGAGGGATATATACATAGGGAACGGAGGGATATATACATAGGGAACGGAGGGATATATAACAAATATATACTAAAATTTACATATATACACCGCGGAATGACATCTGCGGGAAACCAGGTAAAGCACAAAATATATTTAGATTTCTACACTATTTATAAGCTAACCATACCTTCACAAAGGGCGGACAACCCTCTGGCAAGGCCAACCCACCAATAGGCGGCAAAACCAGAAAGAGACAAAATGAACGAGACCGAAGGAAGCAAAGAAAATAAAAATGGAGAGAAAACACACCAGACAGATGGAAAACCAACGGGAAAAGAGGCACCAACCTGTGAATGTTGAAAGGAGAAGGAAAGAAGTCACCATAGAAGCTCTACAACAACTACAACTGCCAAATGATCACAATTCACCACTACGAAGCACTCAGAATTGCTCGAAAAGGATGCAAGTATTTAGGACTAATTATCATTAACTCTATGCAAATCGCTCTGAGTGCTTGAGTGTTTTAATCGTGGTAAATGTGAAAATGACAGATAGCTTCTACTTAGACCCGTGGTAAAAAAAGCAATCTACCTCCTTCTAGCAATCTCTAGACAGACAAACCTCCAGACCTCGGGCTTGGGAATTCCCCACGACGATATCACCTTAAGGAAAGAGAACATCGTGGCAAAGAATCCCGGAGTTTAGAATCTGGCTCCCGACAAAGGATGACAAACTCTAGGACTGGGGTCCAGGAGGTATGAGAAACCAACAAAACAAAACATGACAGCGGGGAAGAAAACCCTGGAGAAAGAAAACAAAAGGAGAAAGACAAGGCAAGAACCACAAGCAAAAATGAAAAAAAGGGGACCCAACATTTTGCACACAAAATGTAGGGACGGGGATGCAGGGCATAACATGTCCTTTTGAAGAAGGTGGATAAATCATGCCAATTAGGTCAAAACCCCATTGATAGAATGGCCATGGTGTGACAAAAGGGTTTAGTTCTTGTGCTGGTGCATGAATCAAGTTTCCATGGTATTGACATTTCTTGCAAATTTTAACATATTGACAAGCATCTCTTTCTAAGGTTTTCCAAAAGTACCCTATACGTAAGATTTTCTTAGCTAGGTTTAAACAATTTGAATGTGACCCACAAATCCTCTCGTGGACATCTTTTAAAGCTAATTTTGATTCATCTTCCTCTAGACATCTAAGGAGTGTTTCGTTAAGACCTTTACGATACAATGTGTCAGAAAGGATAGTATAACGGGTTGCTTGTCTTATGAAATTTTGCTTTTGAGCGTGGGTTTGGTCTATAGGTAGGGTTTGATTTTTGAGGTAAGCATAGATAGGTCCATACCATGGAGAGTCATGTCCATGTAAAAGGGCAATAATTTGGGTCTCAGGTAGGTCAAATGTTGGTTTCACCAATTCTTCCACCAAGAAATCAAACTTTTCATTTTGATCGGGTAGCTGAAGTAAAGATGCCAAAGTAGCCATTGCATCGGCCGTTCTATTCTTGTCTCTTGGAATTTGTACAAAAGTAATCAAAGTAAAGTACTACTTCCAGGTGTCCACCAAGTTCTTGTAAGGAAACATTTTTTCATCCTTAGTATTATACTCATCATTAACTCGATTAATGACTAATTGAGAGTCCCCATAGACCTGTAGTTCTGTGACATTCTATTCCAAAGTTGTCTTGATTCCTATGACCAAAGCTTCATACTCTGCTATGTTATTGGTGCAAGGGAACAATAACTTGTAATATTTTGGGGTTGTGTAACCTTGTGGGGTAATCAAAAGAATGCCTGCTCTACTGCCATTTTTGGTATATGATCCATCAAAGTATTGAGTCCATGTCTTAGCTTTGATATTCACAATTGTAGAATCTAGGAATTTGACTTGTATAGGATGTGTAGATTCTTGAGGATATTCAACCAATTGATCAGCTATAACTCGACCTTTGATTGCTTTCCTATCAACATATTCAATGTCAAGTTCACTGAGTACCATGACCCACTTCACAATCCTTCCAGTTAAAGTTGTTTTGCTAAGTAAGTATTTCAAGGGATCAATTTTAGCTATGATTTTCACCTTATGCAATAACATATAGTGTCTTAACTTTTGAGAGGCAAATACCACTGCTAGGCAAGCCCTTTCCATGAAGTTGTAATTTAACTCATATTTGATCAAGGTTCTACTCAAATAGTAGATAGCTCTTTCTTTTCCTTCATCATCCATGGGGTACCTTTATTTGGAATGTAATTCCCTTCGGTCTTAAAAATTCTAGGGCCACTTACCAAAGAGCCATGGCTACCATTTTCCATGATATGATGCACACCTTTATGGAAGATTATGTGGATGACATTTTAGCTAAGTCACATGAAAGAAAAGATCATCTATCCATAACTGAAAGCATAGAGTGACCTTCCATGAGGTCTACAATAGCATCAATGCTAGGTAAGGGAAAGTCATCTTTTGGACAAGAAAGGCTTAAATCTCTAAAATATGTGCAAACTCTTATTGTTTTATCATGTTTGGTAATAGGTACAATATTGGACATCCATTCGGCATATGATATTACTCTTATAAATCCTGCTTTGAGCAATTTCTCCAATTCATCCTTGACTAATATGGCTATGTGTGGATGCATTTTTCTCAACTTCTTCTTTATAGACTTAACTCCTGGTTTCACATTTAAGTGATGCATTATGAAACTTGGATCTAATCTGGGCATGTCAACATATGACCATGCAAATTTGATTTTTTTCGCTCAAAAGAATGCAATGAACTCTTCTCTTTCCAAAGAACTCAAATATGCTTCTAAGTGAATGAATCTAGGATCCTTTTCTGTTCCAATGTTGACCTTTTCTGTGGTTTCAATAAGTATAGGTGATCTTTCATCTTTGTGAGATGGCAAGGTGTCCAACCTTTCTCCCTTAAGTGTCATAGTTGGGTTTTCACCTTTGGAAACATCCTTTATTTTTACTTTTTTTGGGTCTAGCACTGCCACATGGTGGTTTTCACTCCTAGACCTTCTCATTTTTTTGTATATTTTCTCTTCAATTTTTGAATTAAAAGGTTGAACACCTGCCCCTATCATCATGTCTAGAGTGACCGCATTGGTGGAAGAATTTGGTTTGAGTGCATTGAGGTATAAAGCCATTGAATTGTCATTTGGGAACTAGAGTAAGTCATTTGACTCGGATAGATCCCAATTGATAAGTTCAGGATGCATTAAGGACAAAGAATCATTGGATGGGTTTTCATTTGAAGGAGTTAAGGACATGACTTCATTAGATGGTTCGTACATTGTATCATCATGGTCTATGACATGTGCCTCTTCTAGATGGTCCATGGAAGAAGGATCAAAATCCTCTCCATCAGAGTCCTCTAAGATTTCTATGGGAAAGAAAGCATGTGGATTAAACACT